>CM051243.1:197010761-197420502 GCA_027917425.1 Gastrophryne carolinensis
CCTCTATGGTGCCGCAAACGCACCCCCATAAACCTCTATGGTGCCACCAAAGCACCCCCATAAGCCTCTATGGTGCTGCAAACGCACCCCTTTAAAGTGGGACAGGATTTTTGCAGCCCCATAGACTGTAATGGGGTGCGTCTGAGGCACCATAGACTGTAATGGGGTGCGTCTGAGGCACCATAGCCTGTAATGGGGTGCGTTTGTGGCACCTTAGCCTGTAATGGGGTGCGTTTGTGGCACCATAGACTGTAATGGGGTGCGTTTGTGGTACCATAGACTGTAATGGGGTGCGTTTGCGGCTCCATATACTGTAATGGGGTGCGATTGTGGCACCATAGACTGTAATGGGGTGCGTTTGCGGCTCCATAGACTGTAATGAGGTGCGTTTGCGGCTCCATAGACTGTAATGGGGTGCGTTTGCGGCCCCATAGACTGTAATGGGGTGCGTTTGCGGCTCCATAGACTGTAATGAGGTGCGTTTGCGGCTCCATAGACTAATGGGGTGCGTTTGCGGCTCCATAGACTGTAATGGGGTGCGTTTGTGGCACCATAGACTGTAATGGGGTGCGTTTGCGGCCCCATAGACTGTAATGAGGTGCGTTTGCGGCCCCATAGACTGTAATGGGGTGCGTTTGCCGCACCATAGACTGTAATGGGGTGCGTCTGTGGCACCATAGACTGTAATGGGGTGCGTTTGTGGCACCATAGACTGTAATGGGGTGCGTTTGTGGCCCCATAGACTCCATTGCTGTGCATTTGCGGCACCATAGACTGTAATGGGGTGTGTTTGTGGCACCATAGACTGTAATGGGGTGCGTTTCTGGCACCATAGACTGTAATGGGGTGCGTTTGTGGCACCATAGACTGTAATGGGGTACGTTTGTGGCACCATAGACTGTAATGGGGTGCGTTTGTGGCACCATAGACTGTAATGGGGTGCGTTTGTGGCACCATAGACTGTAATGGGGTGCGTTTGTGGCACCATAGACTGTAATGGGGTGTGTTTGTGGCACCATAGACTGTAATGGGGTGCGTTTGTGGCACCATAGACTGTAATGGGGTGCGTTTGCTGCACCATAGACTGTAGTGGGGTGCGTTTGCGACACCATAGACTGTAATGGGGTGCATTTGTGGCACCATAGACTGTAATGGGGTGCGTTTGCGGCACCATAGACTTTAAGGCGGTGGGTTTGTGGCACCATAGACTGTAATGGGGTGCGTTTGTGGCACCATAGACTGTAATGGGGTGCGTTTGCTGCACCATAGACTGTAATGGGGTGCGTTTGCGGCACCATAGACTGTAAGGTGGTGCGTTTGTGGCACCATAGACTGTAATGGGGTGCGTTTGTGGCACCATAGCCTGTAATGGGGTGCGTTTGTGGCACCATAGACTGTAATGGGGTGCGTTTGCCGTACCATAGACTGTAATGGGGTGCGTTTGCCGTACCATAGACTGTAATGGGGTGTGTTTGTGGCACCATAGACTGTAATGGGGTGTGTTTGTGGCACCATAGACTGTAATGGGGTATGTTTGCGGCACCATAGACTGTAATGGGGTGCGTCTGTGGCACCATAGACTGTAATGGGGTGCGTTCGTGGCACCATAGACTGTAATGTCGCCACATGTCCTAACAACTATTTCACGCGCTTTCCAAGATGGCTGCCCAAGTGCTAAGCTCTGGGCCTCATCCTCTCATATACTGTGTGACTGCTTCTGTGAGGGGAGAAATATTGTCACATTCTCTAACAACTATTGACGCGCTTTCCAAGATGGCTGCCCGGGGGCTGAGCGCTGGGCCTCATCCCTTCATATACTGTGTGACTGCTTCTGTGAGGGGATAAATATCGTCACATTCTCTAACAACTATTGACGCACTTTCCAAGATGGCTGCCCGGGGGCTGAGCGCTGGGCCTCATCCCTTCATATACTGTGTGACTGCTTCTGTGAGGGGAGAAATAGCGTCATATGTCCTAACAACTATTGACGCGCTTCCCAAGATGGCTGCCTGGGTGCTGAGCGCTGGGCCTCATCCCTTCATACACTGTGTGACTGCTTCTGTGAGGGGAGAAATATCGTCACATTCTCTAACAACTATTGACGCGCTTTCCAAGATGGCTGCCCGGGTGCTAAGCGCTGGGTCTCATCCCTTCATATACTGTGTGACTGGTTCTGTGAGGGGATAAATAGCGTCACATGTCCTAACAACTATTGACGCGCTTCCCAAGATGGCTGCCCTGGTGCTAAGCCCTAGGCCTCATCCTCTCATATACTGTGTGACTGGTTCGGTGAGGGGAGAAAAAGCATCACATGTCCTAACAACTAGTGACGCGCTTTCCAAGATGGCTGCCCGGGTGCTAAGCGCTGGGCCTCATCCCCTCATATACTGTGTGACTGGTTGTGTGAAGGGAGAAAAGCGTCACATGTCCTAACAACTACTGACGCGCTTTCCAAGATGGCTGCCTGGGTTCTGAGCGCTGGGCCTCATCCCTTCATATACTGTGTGACTGGTTCTGTGAGGGGAGAAATAGCGTCACATGTCCTAACAACTAGTGACGCGCTTTCCAAGATGGCTGCCTGGGTGCTAAGCACTGGGCCTCATCCCCTCATATACTGATTGGTTGTGTGAGGGCAGAAATAGCGTCACATGTCCTAACAACTAGTGACGCGCTTTCCAAGATGGCTGCCCGGGTGCTGAGCGCTGGGCCTCATCCCTTCATATACTGAGTGGTTGTGTGAGGGGAGAAATAGCGTCACATGTCCTAACAACTAGTGACGCGCTTTCCAAGATGGCTGCCCTGGTGCTGAGCGCTGGGCCTCATCCCCTCATATACTGTGTGACTGCTTCTGTGAGGGGAGAAAAAGCGTCACATGTCCTAACAACTAGTGACGCGCTTTCCAAGATGGCTGCCCGGGTGCTGAGCGCTGGGCCTCATCCTCTCATATACTGTGTGACTGGTTGTGTGAGGGGAGAAATTGCGTCACATGTCCTAACAACTAGTGACGCGCTTTCCAAGATGGCTGCCTGGGTGCTAAGCACTGGGCCTCATCCCCTCATATGCCTCTTGACTGGTTGTGTGAGGGGAGAAATTGCGTCACATGTCCTAACAACTAGTGACGCGCTTTCCAAGATGGCTGCCTGGGTGCTAAGCACTGGGCCTCATCCCCTCATATGCCTCTTGACTGGTTGTGTGAGGGGAGAAATAGCGTCACATGTCCTAACAACTATTGACCCGCTTTCCAAGATGGCTGCCCGGGTGCTGGGCCTCATCCCCTCATATACTGTGTGACTGGTTCTGTGAGAGGAAAAATATCGTCACACGCCCTAACAACTATTGACGCGCTTTCCAAGATGGCTGCCCGGGTGCTGAGCGCTGGGCCTCATCCCTTCATATACTGTGTGACTGCTTCTGTGAGGGGAGAAATTGCGTCACATGTCCTAACAACTATTGACACGCTTTCCAAGATGGCTGCCTGGGTGCTGAGCGCTGGGCCTCATCCTCTCATATACCTCTTGACTGGTTCTGTGAGGGGAGAAATAGCATCACATGTCCTAACAACTATTGACGCGCTTTCCAAGATGGCTGCCTGGGTGCTAAGCGCTAGGCCTCATCCCCTCATATACTGTGTGACTGGTTCTGTGAGGGGAGAAATAGCGTCACATGTCCTAACAACTATTGACGCGCTTTCCAAGATGGCTGCCTGGGTGCTGAGCGCTGGGCCTCATCCTCTCATATACCTCTTGACTGCTTCTGTGAGGGGAGAAATAGCATCACATGTCCTAACAACTATTGACGCGCTTTCCAAGATGGCTGCCTGGGTGCTGAGCGCTGGGCCTCATCCTCTCATATACCTCTTGACTGCTTCTGTGAGGGGAGAAATAGCGTCACATGTCCTAACAACTATTGACGCGCTTTCCAAGATGGCTGCTGAGCGCTGGGCCTCATCCTCTCATATACCTCTTGACTGCTTCTGTGAGGGGAGAAAAAGTGTCACATGTCCTAACAACTATTGACGCGCTTTCCAAGATGGCTGCCCGGGTGCTAAGCGCTGGGCCTCATCCCCTCATATACTGTGTGAGTGCTTCTGTGAGGGGAGAAAAAGCGTCACATGTCCTAACAACTATTGACGCGCTTTCCAAGATGGCTGCCTGGGTGCTGAGCGCTGGGCCTCATCCCTTCATATACTGTGTGACTGGTTCTGTGAGGGGAGAAATAGCGTCACATGTCCTAACAACTAGTGACTCGCTTTCCAAGATGGCTGCCTGGGTGCTAAGCACTGGGCCTCATCCCCTCATATACTGACTGGTTGTGTGAGGGGAGAAATATCGTCACATGTCCTAACAACTATTGATGCGCTTTCCAAGATGGCTGCCCTGGTGCTAAGCGCTGGGCCTCATCCTCTCATATACTGTGTGACTGGTTCTGTGAGGGGCGAAAAGTGTCACATGTCCTAACAATTATTGACACGCTTTCCAAGATGGCTGCCCGGGTGCTAAGCGCTGGGCCTCATCCCCTCATATACTGTGTGACTGGTTCTGTGAGGGGAGAAATATCATCACATGTTCTAACAACTATTGACGCGCTTTCCAAGATGGCTGCCTGGGTGCTAAGCACTGGGCCTCATCCTCTCATATACTGTGTGACTGGTTCTGTGAGAGGAGAAATAGCGTCACATGTCCTAACAACTGTTGACGCGCTTTCCAAGATGGCTGCCCGGGTGCTAAGCGATGGGCCTCATCCCCTCATATACTGTGTGACTGCTTCTGTGAGGGGAGAAAAAGCGTCACATGTCCTAACAACTAGTGACGCGCTTTCCAAGATGGCTGCCTGGGTGCTAAGCGCTGGGCCTCATCCCTTCATATACTGTGTGACTGGTTCTGTGAGGGGAGAAATAGCGTCACATGTCCTAACAACTAGTGACGCGCTTTCCAAGATGGCTGCCTGGGTACTAAGCCCTGGGCCTCATCCCCTCATATACTGACTGGTTGTGTGAGGGGAGAAATATTGTCACATGTCCTAACAACTATTGACGCGCTTTCCAAGATGGCTGCCTGGGTGCTGAGCGCTGTGCCTCATCCCTTCATATACTGTGTGACTGGTTGTGTGAGGGGAGAAATAGCATCACATGTCCTAACAACTATTGACGCGCTTTCCAAGATGGCTGCCCGGGTGCTAAGCGCTGGGCCTCATCCCCTCACATACTGTGTGACTGCTTCTGTGAGGGGAGAAAAAGCATCACATGTCCTAACAACTATTGACACGCTTTCCAAGATGGTTGCTTGGGTGCTAAGCACTGGGCCTCATCCCCTCATATGCTCACTGGTTGTGTGAGGGGAGAAATAGCATCACATGTCCTAACAACTATTGACGCGCTTTCCAAGATGGCTGCCCGGGTGCTAAGCGTTGGGCCTCATCCTCTCATATACTGTGTGACTGGTTGTGTGAGGGGGGAAATAGCGTCACATATCCTAACAACTTTTGATGTGCTTTCCAAGATGGCTGCCCGGGTGCTAAGCGCTGAGCTGTAGTCACATGACCAGGCCTGAGAACCGTAAACTCGCAGCAATCAGTGAGAGCGCTGTGTTTGGGTGGCAGTGGTTTCTCTGCGGTTGCTATGGGTTACCGCCACATTGTTTACATTGTCCAGCTTTGAGGTGTCAGGTGACCTATCAATCGTCCAATCAGAGCCATTCTCATCCTAACCCCTGACCGTGACCCTGCAGAGAGCTGCTGCTGTCTGTGTCATGTGACCTATCGATCGTCCAATCAGAGGCATTCTCATCCTAACCCCTGACCCTGCAGAGAGCTGCTGCTGCCTGTCTTGTGACATATCAATGGTCCAATCAGATTTCAAGATCTTTCTGCGCTCGGCGCGCCCCCGCTGCTCATGAATGGCATTCCAGGGAACTGGTGACGACTCTGCAGCTAAATCTGCAACAGATTTGGGAATTGTTGGGTGGGGGGGATGGAGGGTGGGGGGGGGTTAATGGAGAATCTGGGCGCCATGTGTGTGCAGCAGGGACGCGGCGCATTCCGGAAATCGCAGCAAATACCAACTGCCTCCAACATGAACTCGGAACAAAATCCCTTAACAGCCGCTCACATCAAGGGCTCCAATCACCAGAGATTAGAGAGCTGCTGACCAATTGCCAGAGAGATTAGAGAGCTACTGACCAATCGCCAGAGAGATTAGAGAGCTGCTGACCAATTGCCAGAGAGATTAGAGAGCTGCTGACCAATTGCCAGAGAGATTAGAGATCTGCTGACCAATCGCCAGAGAGATTAGAGAGCTGCTGACCAATGGTTACCAGAGATTAGAGAGCTGCTGACCAATCATTACCAGAGAGATTAGAGAGCTGCTGACCAATTGCCAGAGAGATTAGAGAGCTACTGACCAATCGCCAGAGAGATTAGAGAGCTGCTGACCAATGGTTACCAGAGATTAGAGAGCTGCTGACCAATGGTTACCAGAGATTAGAGAGCTGCTGACCAATGGTTACCAGAGATTAGAGAGCTGCTGACCAATGGTTACCAGAGATTAGAGAGCTGCTGACCAATTGCCAGAGAGATTAGAGAGCTGCTGACCAATCGCCAGAGAGATTAGAGAGCTGCTGACCAATCGCCAGAGAGATTAGAGAGCTGCTGACCAATGGTTACCAGAGATTAGAGAGCTGCTGACCAATCATTACCAGAGAGATTAGAGAGCTGCTGACCAATTGCCAGAGAGATTAGAGAGCTACTGACCAATCGCCAGAGAGATTAGAGAGCTGCTGACCAATGGTTACCAGAGATTAGAGAGCTGCTGACCAATCACCAGAGAGATTAGAGAGCTGCTGACCAATTGCCAGAGAGATTAGAGAGCTGCTGACCAATCGCCAGAGAGATTAGAGAGCTGCTGACCAATCGCCAGAGAGATTAGAGAGCTGCTGACCAATGGTTACCAGAGATTAGAGAGCTGCTGACCAATCATTACCAGAGAGATTAGAGAGCTGCTGACCAATCATTACCAGAGAGATTAGAGAGCTGCTGACCAATGGTTACCAGAGAGATTAGAGAGCTACTGACCAATCGCCAGAGAGATTAGAGAGCTACTGACCAATCGCCAGAGAGATTAGAGAGCTGCTGACCAATCGCCAGAGAGATTAGAGAGCTGCTGACTAATGGTTACCAGAGAGATTAGAGAGCTACTGACCAATCGCCAGAGAGATTAGAGAGCTACTGACCAATCGCCAGAGAGATTAGAGAGCTGCTGACCAATCGCCAGAGAGATTAGAGAGCTGCTGACCAATCGCCAGAGAGATTAGAGAGCTGCTGACCAATGGTTACCAGAGATTAGAGAGCTGCTGACCAATCATTATCAGAGATATTAGAGAGCTGCTGACCAATGGTTACCAGAGAGATTAGAGAGCTGCTGACCAATCGCCAGAGAGATTAGAGAGCTGCTGACCAATGGTTACCAGAGAGATTAGAGAGCTACTGACCAATCGCCAGAGAGATTAGAGAGCTGCTGACCAATGGTTACCAGAGATTAGAGAGCTGCTGACCAATCATTACCAGAGAGATTAGAGAGCTGCTGACCAATGGTTACCAGAGAGATTAGAGAGCTGCTGACCAATCGCCAGAGAGATTAGAGAGCTGCTGACCAATCGCCAGAGAGATTAGAGAGTTGCTGACCAACCGCCAGAGAGATTAGAGAGCTGCTGACTGATCAACAGAGAGATTAGAGAGTTGCGGACCAATTGCCAGAGAGATTAGAGAGCTGCTGACCGATCATTACCAGCGAGATTAGAGAGCTGCTGACCAATCGTTACCGGCGAGATTAGAGAGCTGCTGACCAATAGTTACCGAAGAGATTAGAGAGCTGCTGACCAATCGTTACCGAAGAGATTAGAGAGCTGCTGACCAATCGTTACCGGAGAGATTAGAGAGCTGCTGACCAATCATAGCCAGAGAGATTAGAGAGATGCTGACCAATGGTTACCAGAAAGATTAGAGAGCTGCTGACTCATCATTACTAGAGAGATTAGAGAGCTGCTGACCTGTTATTACCAGAGAGTTTAGAGAGCTACTGACCACTCATTACCAGAGAGATTAGAGAGTTGCTGACCAATCATTACCAGAGAGATTAGAGAGTTGCTGACTGATCATTACCAGAGAGATTAGAGAGCTGCTGACAGATCATTACCAGCGAGTTTAGAGAGCTGCCGACCAATTATTACCGGAGGGATTAGAGAGCTGCTGACCAATTATTACCGGAGGGATTAGAGAGCTGCTGACCAATCGCCAGAGAGATTAGAGACCTGCTGACCAAATATTACCAGAGGGATTAGAGAGCTGCTGACCAATCGCCAGAGAGATTAGAGAGCTGCTGACCAAATATTACCAGAGGGATTAGAGAGCTGCTGACCAATGGCCACAGAGATTAGAGAGCTGCTGAGTAACACCTCTTATGCCACGCCCACATCCTCCACCAATCTCTGGAGGTCTCTTGCGTTTGGTAAGGGGGAGACTCTTGGATTTGGTAGGCGGAGTTATTGGGTTTGGTAAAAGGAGCTCTTGGGTTTTGTAGGAGGAGCTCTTGGGTTTTGTAGGAGGAGCTCTTGGGTTTTGTAGGAGGAGCTCTTGGGTTTTGTAGTAGGAGCTCTTGGGTTTTGTAGGAGGAGCTTTTGGGTTTTGTAGGAGGAGCTCTTGGGTTTGGTAGGGGGGAGACTCTTGGGTTTGTAGGAGGAGCTCTTGGGTTTGGTAGGAGGAGCTCTTGGGTTTGGTAGGGGGGAGACTCTTGGGTTTGGTAGGGGGGAGACTCTTGGGTTTGGTAGGGGGGAGACTCTTCGGTTTGGTACGAGGAGCTCTTGACTTTGGTAGGAGGAGCTCTTGGGTTTGGTATGGGGCAGACTCTTGGGTTTGGTAGGGGGGAGACTCTTGGGTTTGGTAGGAGGAGCTCTTGACTTTGGTAGGAGGAGCTCTTGGGTTTGGTATGGGGCAGACCCTTGGATTTGGTAGGGGGGAGACTCTTGGGTTTGGTAGGAGGAGCTCTTGGGTTTGGTAGGAGGAGCTCTTGGGTTTGGTAGGGGGGAGACTCTTGGGTTTGGTAGGAGGAGCTCTTGGGTTTGGTAGGGGGGAGACCCTTGGGTTTGGTAAGGGGGAGACTCTTGGGTTTGGTATGGGGCAGACTCTTGGGTTTGGTAGGGGGTAGACACTTGGGTTTGGTAGGGGGGATACTGTTGGGTTTGGCAGGAGGAGCTCTTGGGTTTGGTATGGGGCAGACTCTTGGGTTTGGTAGGGGGGAGACTCTTGGGTTTGGTAGGAGGAGCTCTTGGATTTGGTAGGAGGAGCTCTTGGGTTTGGCAGGGGGGATACTGTTGGGTTTGGTAGGAGGAGCTCTTGGGTTTGGTAGGGGGGAGACTCTTGGGTTTGGTAGGGGGAAGACTCTTGGGTTTGGTAGGGAGGAGCTCTTGGATTTGGTAGGGGGGAGACTCTTGGGTTTGGTAGGAGGAGCTCTTGGGTTTGGTAGGAGGAGCTCTTGGGTTTGATAGCGGGGAGACTCTTGGGTTTGGTAGGGGGCAGACTCTTGGGTTTGGTAGGGGGGAGACTCTTGGAGGGGGGAGACTCTTGGGTTTGGTAGGGGGGAGACTCTTGTGTTTGGTAGGGGGGAGACTCTTGGGTTTGGTAGGAGGAGCTCTTGGGTTTGGTAGGAGGAGCTCTTGGGTTTGGTAGGGGGGAAACTCTTGGGTTTGGTAGGAGGAGCTCTTGGGTTTGGTAGGGGGGATACTCTTGGGTTTGGTAGGGGGTAGACTCTGTGGTTTGGTAGGGGGGAGACTCTTGGGTTTGGTAGGAGGAGCTCTTGGGTTTGGTAGGGGGGAGACTCTTGGGTTTGGTAGGAGGAGCTCTTGGGTTTGGTAGGAGGAGCTCTTGGGTTTGGTAGGGGGGAGACTCTTGGGTTTGGTAGGGGGGAGACCCTTGGGTTTGGTAAGGGGGAGACCCTTGGGTTTGGTAAGGGGGAGACTCTTGGGTTTTGGTATGGGGCAGACTCTTGGGTTTGGTAGGGGGTAGACACTTGGGTTTGGTAGGGGGGATACTGTTGGGTTTGGCAGGAGGAGCTCTTGGGTTTGGTATGGGGCAGACTCTTGGGTTTGGTAGGGGGGAGACTCTTGGGTTTGGTAGGGGGGAGACTCTTGGGTTTGGTAGGGGGGAGACTCTTGGGTTTGGTCGGAGGAGCTCATGGATTTGGTAGGAGGAGCTCTTGGGTTTGGTAGGGGGGATACTGTTGGGTTTGGTAGGAGGAGCTCTTGGGTTTTGTAGGGGGGAGACTCTTGGGTTTGGTAGGGGGGAGACTCTTGGGTTTGGTAGGGGGAAGACTCTTGGGTTTGGTAGGAGGAGCTCTTGGATTTGGTAGGGGGGAGACTCTTGGGTTTGGTAGGAGGAGCTCTTGGGTTTGGTAAGAGGAGCTCTTGGGTTTGATAGGGGGAGACTCTTGGGTTTGGTAGGGGGCAGACTCTTGGGTTTGGTAGGGGGGAGACTCTTGGGTTTGGTAGGGGGGAGACTCTTGGGTTTGGTAGGGGGGAGACTCTTGTGTTTGGTAGGAGGAGCTCTTGGGTTTGGTAGGGGGGAGACTCTTGGGTTTGGTAGGAGGAGCTCTTCGGTTTGGTAGGAGGAGCTCTTGGGTTTGGTAGGGGGGAGACTCTTGGGTTTGGTAAGGGGGAGACTCTTAGGTTTAGTATGGGGCAGACTCTTGGGTTTGGTAGGGGGTAGACTCTTGGGTTTGGTAGGGGGGAGACTCTTGGGTTTGGTAGGAGGAGCTCTTGGGTTTGGTAGGAGGAGCTCTTGGGTTTGGTACGGGGGGATACTGTTGGGTTTGGTAGGGGGAGCTCTTGGGTTTGGAATGGGGCAGATTCTTGGGTTTGGTAGGGGGCAGACTCTTGGGTTTGGTAGGGGGGAGACTCTTGGGTTTGGTAGGGGGGAGACTTTTGGGTTTGGTAGGGGGTAGACTCTTGGGTTTGGTAGGGGGGAGACTCTTGGGTTTGGTTGGAGGAGCTCTTGGGTTTGGTAGGAGGAGCTCTTGGGTTTGGAAGGAGGGGAGATTCTTGGGTTTGGCAGGGTGGAGACTCTTGGGTTTGGCAGGGGGGAGACTCTTGGGTTTGGTAGGAGGAGCTCTTGGTTTTGTAGGAGGAGCTCTTGGGTTTGGTAGGGGGAGACTCTTGGGTTTGGTAGGGGGAGCTCTTAGGTTTTGTAGGGGGGAGACTCTTGGGTTTGGTAGGGGGGGAGACTCTTGGGTTTGGTAGGGGGGAAACTCTTGGGTTTGGTAGAAGGAGCTCTTGGGTTTGGTAGGGGGGAGATTCTTGGGTTTGGCAGGGTGGAGACTCTTGGGTTTGGCAGGGGGGAGACTCTTGGGTTTGGTAGGAGGAGCTCTTGGGTTTGGTAGGAGGAGCTCTTGGGATTGGTAGGAGGAGCTCTTGGGTTTGGTAGGAGGAGACACTTGGGTTTGGTAGGGGGGAGACTCTTGGGTTTGGTAGCGGGGAGACTCTTGGGTTTGGTAGGAGGAGCTCTTGGGTTTGGTTAGGCAGGAGACTCTTGGGTTTGGTAGGAGGAGCTCTTGTGTTTGGTAGGGGGGAGACTCTTGGGTTCGGTAGGAGGAGCTCTTGGGTTTGGTAGCGGGGAGACTCTTGGGTTTGGTAGGAGGAGCTCTTGGGTTTGGTTAGGCAGGAGACTCTTGGGTTTGGTAGGAGGAGCTCTTGTGTTTGGTAGGGGGGAGACTCTTGGGTTCGGTAGGAGGAGCTCTTGGGTTTGGTAGGGTTGGTTGAAGTCGAAGGAAGAATTTGGTTGCCAGGGCAGATGTTTTGGGGGTCACAACTTCTACCCCAGCCCCCGCCGCCCCCTAAGCAGGTGAGCCCGCTGCTAGAGTTGGGCTGTCCTACTCCTTATTGTGGTCCTTGCTGGCAGTTTCATTCATCAGATCTGTGCTCACCTTCCGCCGCCTCCTCCTCACCTACCTACCTATCTCCCTCCTTCTGTCTGTCTCTCAGCCTCCCCCCCCCCCCCATGATGACAGAGTTCCTGAGAGCGGCGCTGCTTTGTTTTCTTTTCCAAGTCCACGGCTCTCGCTGCGTCTCCAGGTTTCCTCACCCACCTCCCTCCTCAGGTCTCCATGGATACCGCACAGGAGGATGCTGTGTCCTCCATGATGGGTCGCCATGGAAACGGAGGAAGGATGCTCCCAGGTAAATGGCTCTTCTCCTCCTGTATCCTCCCTTATACCCTAATAGAGTGTAAGCTCTTCTCCTCCTGTATCCTCCCTTATACCCTAATAGAGTGTAAGCTCTTCTCCTCCTATATCCTCCCTTATACCCTAATAGAGTGTAAGCTCTTCTCCTCCTGTATCCTCCCTTATACCCTAATAGAGTGTAAGCTCTTCTCCTCCTGTATCCTCCCTTATACCCTAATAGAGTGTAAGCTCTTCTCCTCCTATATCCTCCCTTATACCCTAATAGAGTGTAAGCTGTTCTCCTCCTATATCCTCCCTTATACCCTAATAGAGTGTAAGCTCTTCTCCTTCTGTATCGTCCCTTATACCCTAATAGAGTGTAAGCTCTTCTCCTCCTGTATCCTCCCTTATACCCTAATAGAGTGTAAGCTCTTCTCCTCCTGTATCCTCCCTTATACCCTAATACAGTGTAAGCTCTTCTCCTTCTATATCCTCCCTTATACCCTAATAGAGTGTAAGCTCTTCTCCTTCTGTATCCTCCCTTATACCCTAATAGAGTGTAAGCTCTTCTCCTTCTGTATCCTTCCTTATACCCTAATAGAGTGTAAGCTCTTCTCCTCCTGTATCCTCCCTTATACCCTAATAGAGTGTAAGCTCTTCTCCTCCTGTATCCTCCCTTATACCCTAATAGAGTGTAAGCTCTTCTCCTCCTGTATCCTCCCTTATACCCTAATAGAGTGTAAGCTCTTCTCCTCCTGTATCCTCCCTTATACCCTAATAGATTGTAAGCTCTTCTCCTGTATCCTCCCTTATACCCTAATAGAGTGTAAGCTCTTCTCCTCCTGTATCCTCCCTTATACCCTAATAGAGTGTAAGCTCTTCTCCTTCTGTATCCTCCCTTATACCCTAATAGAGTGTAAGCTCTTCTCCTGTATCCTCCCTTATACCCTAATAGAGTGTAAGCTCTTCTCCTCCTGTATCCTCCCTTATACCCTAATAGAGTGTAAGCTCTTCTCCTTCTGTATCCTCCCTTATACCCTAATAGAGTGTAAGCTCTTCTGGGATTGCATGGAGGGAGCGTGGTCGGGGTGATCCCAGTTGCTGCAATACTCAGTTCCTGCGTCTGTGCAGCTGCTGCATCTTTCCTGATCAGTGAGCGCAGCTGCGTATCTTTTGATTGGCCGCCGGCTTATCTGCAGCTGGGGGAGGGGCCAGGCTAGACCTTAATTAAATCTAATTTAAATAAATGTATTTAAAGGGCCAGTGCTGTTCTTCACTTGATTGGACGGGACACGTTGGTGAGTGTGATGATGTCAGCAGTCTCTAGTAACCAGTTAAGTTTCTATTGCATAAATTATATAGCGTTCATACAGTCACCGGGCTCTGATGTCACAACTTATCCAATCATGGGTCCCTGAGTATGAAGCCTCTGTGATGTCATCATTCTGTATTGGCTGAATATGTTTAGAGGTTTTATATATAATAAGGGTCAGTGATGTCATCAACCTCCCAATGATCAGATAGATATGTCTGTGATGTCACCGGTCTCTAGTGATTGGCTGAGGTGGCTGCTCAGGAGTATGATGTGTTTGTGATGTCAATGGTTTCTAGTGATTGGATGAGCTGTGTGTTCAGGAGTATGACAAGTGTGTGATGTCACCAGTCTCTAGTGATTGGCCGACCTGTGTGCTTATCAGTATGATGCGTCTGTGATGTCACCAGTCTCTAGTGATTGGCTGAGGTGGCTGCTCAGGAGTATGATGTGTTTGTGATGTCACTGGTTTCTAGTGATTGGATGAGCTGTGTGTTCAGGAGTATGACAAGTGTGTGATGTCACCAGTCTCTAGTGATTGGCTGAGCTGTGTGCTTATCAGTATGATGCGTCTGTGATGTCACCAGTCTCTAGTGAGTGGCTGAGATGGGTGCTCAGGAGTATGGTGTGTCTGTGATGTCACTGGTTTCTAGTGATTGGCTGAGCTGTGTGCTCAGGAGTATGACAAGTCTGTGATGTCACCAGTCTTTAGTGATTAGCTGAGCTGTGTTCTCAGGACTATGATGCATCTGTGATGTCACTGGTCCTTAGCGAGCGTCCTTGGACCACCCTGTCCTTTTCGTGGCGCCCATGTTTGGGTGTCTGGTGCCGCGCGCTCCGCGTTCCAGCCGCTTTGGGGTTATTACATAAAAGGCGTTGGTAAATAAACACTGTTGTCGGCGGTGGTGCGCTGAGCTCCGGGGTAATTATTGGCTCTGAGCTCCGGGGTAATTGTTGGCGCTGAGCTCCGGGGTAATTAGCGGCGGTGGCGCGGCCATGAAAGCGTTTGGCTGCGACTTCTCCCAGGAATTAATTGGCGTTCATTTCCCGTCCTCTGGCTGCCTGTGCGATTTGTGTGGTTTCCAGACCCCCCGGCGCCTGTGCTGTGCTTCCTCCTCCCTACTCCCAACACAGCCAGTGCCTGCGCCCCCACCAGCCATCGGGTTCCTCGGCACCCACCTGCGGGTCCCAGTGGCTGATCCCCGCATTCACTACTGCTAACAGTTCAGCAGCATCAATGTGCAGAGATTATATGTGTCAGAATGGTGGCCCCGGGCCCTCTGCACGCCCCTGCAGGACTTCCAGTACACAGGGGTAATATTTCCAGCCACATCTTTGTAACTGGCATAGAACCTGAGATATCGAGAACTTGGGTCCAGATCTGTACCAACTCACTGTCTTTGGACTCGCCAGTGGTGCTGCAGTGGACCAAATCATTTAACACTAAAACCAGGGTCTTAGGACCTTCCATTCAAAAGTTATGCCCAAAATAGGTTTGGGAGATTTTAGAGTGGACCAAAACCCACGCCGATCGGCCCGGGAATCTAAAGATTCCTGGGCCGATCGATTATCTCCCCCCCAGGGCATCCAAAATTGGGATGCCCTACTGTGTGAAACCCCCCAGGTCAACCTATACACCTGGTTTCCTGGTCGAACGGGGCATGTGCTAGCTGCGAGCAGGGCCAGGTGTTTGCGAATGGCCGCTGTGGGCACACTCCCTGTCAGAGGGAAGCGGGGGATGGGGGCGCCAGCGCGCTCATAGCTGCTGGCCTTAGACGAAGGCTTAGACGACGTGACGTCAGTGGCTCCTACACGCTGATTGGACGAGCGGCCGTGCATACGCCGCAGGACCGGGAAGAGGTGAGTTGGAATCGACGGGTGTCACACAGTGGGGCATCCCCGATTCGGGGGGGGCATTGAGAGTATCCAGCTGGGGGTTAAATGACAGGCGGGATCCTGGGAACAATGCCACTATCTGGGGGAGAGGAGATCACCTAGAAATGTGCTGCAATGACCATGAATCTCAGGCTGTCCCACGCCTCTCTGGACGCCCTGTATCATTACACATCCTGCTTTCACCTGAGGTAACCTGGCTTATCTGCACATTTCCGCTCGTAATTCCCACCTATGTTTTGCTCTTTAGACCTGTATATAAACATGTCGTTTCGCCTGGTGTGCGCTTATCGCAATTAAACTCTCCTTTGACTTGAGCCGCTCTTTTTAACTTGATCCAAACTCGCAAGACTTTCTGTTAAGTTGCACGCTGATGGTGCGGCTTTGGGCCCGACATTTCCCGTTAATGGACCGGGTATCTATGTCAGCTGGCGGCTGGCTAGAATTCCGTCCACTTCAGGTAGTGGGATCGGATCTCTGCTGTCGTGTTAGGGGGGGTCATTAGACGGGTATTAGGAATTGCATGTTGCATGATTCCGGAGGCTACGACGTCGGCTGCTCTCACGTCATACACTGCTCCTCAAACTCGAGCCGAAGTTTCTTATGACAATACTGAAGTTGAGTCATTTTCACTATCATTCCAGACACGTGTAATGCGTGTCGCTCACGTGGACATCTGTGATGTCACAATTACATGAGTAAGAGCCACGTTTGCCTCACCATAACAGATAGACCTGGTGATGAGATAACTGGTTGCTTCCAATATTTTGCCCGGACGTCCACCTCTTGGCTTCGGAATGGACGGATTAAATTTTGCATTCCTTTGGCTGTCACGGCGCTCCCATGATGCAGTTCTGCAATTTTAGTGGCCGAGATGGCGCTATCGAGGATAGATGATGCGGTTTCTCTTTTCTTGAAAACACAATGTCATTCCCCTAATACCCATAGTGCTCCAGGGTAGGAAGTAACTCATCTTGTAGAATACTCGTTTATAGCTCAGTACTGAGACCAACATCCATTCTGGCCACGTATCAAACAAACCCATAACATCCTGCTTCCTCCTCCCAACCTGACCGTTCCTTTAATTTCCCCCCTTTTTCCTGGTTACTTCCAGACACATGTGCGCCAATCAGAGACCAGACTTTCGTCTCATGGCTCCGTTTCCTCTGTTGTCCGCATTTTGTACTTTTCTGCAAACTCGAGCCGAAGTTTCTCATGACGATACTGGAGTTAAGTTTTTTTTCACCATCTTTTCAGACGTGTGTAATGCGCGTCGCTCATGTGGACACCTGTGATGTCACCATTACAAGCATAAGAGCCGCCTCCACTTTGGCGTTTGTTACACCACAACTGATAGACCTGGCAATGAGATATCTGGTTGCCTCTAATATTTTTCCTGGACTTCCAACTATAAACTTTGGAATGGATGAACTTTATTTTGTATTTTTCAACTGTCACGCCACTCCCATGAAGCAGTTCTGCAATTTTATTGGCCAAGATGGCGCTAGCGAGGAGCTGGATGATGCGGTTTCTCTTTTCTCCGGAACTCGATGTCATCCTCCTCATAGTGCTCTGGGGTAGGAAGTAACTCGTCTTGTAGGATCCTCGTGTATAGCTCAGTACTGAGACCACCATCCATTCTGGCCACGTACCCAACAAACCCATAGCATCCAGCTTCCTCCTCCCAACCTGACCGTTCCTTTAATTTCCCCCCTTTTCCCTGGTTTCTTCCAGACCCATGTGCACCAATCAGAGGCCAGACTTTCGTCTCATGGCTCCGTATAACCCGTTTCCTCTGTTGTCCTCATTTGGTATTTTTCTGCAAACTCGAGCTGAAGTTTCTTATGACGATACTGAAGTTGAGTCGTCTTCACCATCATTCCAGACATGTGTAATGCGCGGTGCTCACGTGGACGTCTGTGATGTCACAATTACAAGCGCAAGAGCCGCGTTTGTCGCGACACACCTGATAGACTTGGAGACGAGCAAACTCTTTGCCTCCAATAATTTGCCTGGATGTTCACCTCTTGGCTTTGGAATGGACAGACTTTACTTTGTATTCTTCCTACTGTCACACTGCTCCCATGATGCAGTTCTGTCCGAGCTAACTGGGCCGCCTGCATCCTGCTTAGGTACTGAGAAGGAAATGAAGCAGTTTTTCTGTATGTATTTGCAGGGACAGTATTGTTTTCAGAGGGGGAGAGTGTCGCCCACAGGGTCCCTTTGCACCTTCCTCAGGGGTTTGGTGGAGGAACCTCAGCACTGAGGTTGGAAATAAATCCTTTTCTTTAGAGGCTGGGTATATAAAGGGCTCCAGAGCCTTAATAAAACAACCCTATATGATCCGGTTTCCTCCTCCCAATTTTACAGTTCCTTTATTTTCCCCCCTTTTTTCCTGGTTTCTTCCAGACGCATGCGCACAAATCAGAGCCCAGACTTTCGTCTCATGGTTCCGCATCACCCGTTTCCTCTGTTGTCCTCATTTGGTACTTTTCTGCAAACTCGAGTTTAAGTTTCTAATGACGATTCTGAACTTGAGGCTTTTTCATCTTTTTCTGGGCCACCATTTCAGCGTAATGTGTTCACGTGGACGTCTGTGTTGTCACAATTACAAGCGAGTCGCCTCCAGTGCCGCGTTTATCGAAACCACCACCAGGGGGCAACGGGAGAACTATTCTACGTTAGGTGACGGGAATCTGCATAGCTAATGATATGCTAATTAGATGCAAGTTTACGTATCAAAGAGCCGAGGTGGTACGAAGTGACGGCGTCTCGCGCTTCAAGCTGCAGCAGTGCATGGTGGGAAATGGAGCCTGAAATCACAGGTTCAAAACATTGCTCCCCATTATGTGTGTTAGTGTTCATATATAATAATATTATTATTTCTATAGGGTTCAATAAACCATTATTACCATAAAGTTGGGTGACACGGCCCCTCCGAGCTATCTGGGCCGCCTGCGTCCTGCTCAGGGACTGAGAAGGAAATGAAGCAGTTTTTCTGTATGTGAGCGGGGACGGTATTTTTTTCAGAGGGGGAAAGTGTCGCACACGCGGTCCCTCTGCACCTTCCTGTGAGCTGGGACGGTATAGTTTTCAGAGGGGAGAATGTCACCCACGCGGTCCCTCTGCACCTTTCACAGAGGATTGGTGAAGGGAAACTCCTTTTCTTATGTTTCTTACATGGGAGCGGGACGGTATTTTTTTTAGCGGGGGAGAGTGTCACCCACGCGGTCCCTCTGCACCTTCCTGTGAGTGGAGACGGTATTTTTTTCAGAGGGGGAGAGTGTCACCCATGCGGTCCCTCTGCACCTTCCTCAGAGGATTGGTGGAGGAACCTCCTTTTCTTATGTTTCTTACATGGGAGCAGGGCGGCATTTCTTTTAGAGGGGGAGAGTGTCGCCCACGTGGTCCTTCTGCACCTTCCTGTGAGCGGGGACGGTATTTTTTTCAGAGGGGGAGAGTGTCACCCATGCGGTCCCTCTGCACCTTCCTGTGAGCGGGGACGGTATTTTTTTCAGAGGGGGAGAGTGTCACCCACGCGGTCCCTCTGCACCTTCCTGTGAGCGGGGACGGTATTTTTTTCAGAGGGGGAGAGTGTCACCCACGCGGTCCCTCTGCACCTTCCTGTGAGCGGGGACGGTATTTTTTTCAGAGGGGGAGAGTGTCACCCACACGGTCCCTCTGCACCTTCCTGTGAGCAGGGACGGTATTTTTTTCAGAGGGGGAGAGTGTCACCCACGCGGTCCCTCTGCACCTTCCTGTGAGCAGGGACGGTATTTTTTTCAGAGGGGGAGAGTGTCACCCACGCGGTCCCTCTGCACCTTCCTCAGAGGATTGGTGGAGGAATCTCCTTTTCTTATGTTTCTTACGTGGGAGCGGGACGGTATTTCTTTCAGAGGGGGAGAGTGTCACCCACGTGGTCCTTCTGCACCTTCCTGTGAGCTGGGACGGTATTTTTTTCAGAGGGGGAGAGTGTCACCCACGCGGTCCCTCTGCACCTTCCTCAGAGGATTGGTGGAGGAACCTCCTTTTCTTATGTTTCTTACATGGGAGCAGGGCGGCATTTCTTTTAGAGGGGGAGAGTGTCGCCCACGTGGTCCTTCTGCACCTTCCTGTGAGCGGGGACGGTATTTTTTTCAGAGGGGGAGAGTGTCACCCACGTGGTCCTTCTGCACCTTCCTGTGAGCTGGGACGGTATTTTTTTCAGAGAGAGAGAGTGTCGCCCACGTGGTCCTTCTGCACCTTCCTGTGAGCGGGGACGGTATTTTTTTCAGAGGGGGAGAGTGTCGCCCACGTGGTCCCTCTGCACCTTCCTCTGAGCTGGGATGGTATTTTTTTCAGAGGGGGCGAGTGTCGCCCACGTGGTCCCTCTGCACCTTCCTGTGAGCTGGGACGGTATTTTTTTCAGAGGGGGAGAGTGTCGGCCACGTGGTCCTTCTGCACCTTCCTGTGAGCTGGGACGGTATTTTTTTCAGAGGGGGAGAGTGTCGCCCACGTGGTCCTTCTGCACCTTCCTGTGAGCTGGGACGGTATTTTTTTCAGAGGGGGAGAGTGTCGCCCACGTGGTCCTTCTGCACCTTCCTGTGAGCTGGGACGGTATTTTTTTCAGAGGGGGAGAGTGTCGCCCACGTGGTCCTTCTGCACCTTCCTGTGAGCTGGGACGGTATTTTTTTCAGAGGGGGAGAGTGTCGCCCACGTGGTCCTTCTGCACCTCCCTGTGAGCTGGGACGGTATTTTTTTCAGAGGGGGAGAGTGTCGCCCACGTGGTCCTTCTGCACCTTCCTGTGAGCTGGGACGGTATTTTTTTCAGAGGGGGAGAGTGTCGCCCACACGTTTTTTGGTCCACTTTAAACACAGCACACAGCTGTGATTGGATGAGATCCCCCACATGTGCCGTTGGGCCGAGGAGAGGTGAGTTTTATTGGGTGTTCTGGGGGCGTCTCAGACAATTGAGACACAGTTCGGGACGCCCTGGGGACACGGGACAGATTCAAGGATAGTCACAGTCCCAGTTTTCTTTCTCTTTAAATAGAAGCAATGGAAGTGAGCGGTGATGAAGCGGCTTGTCGCACCCCTGTTGTCCCTCCAGCGCAGCGTGCAGCAGCTCGCTGACATCCTGTCCCCCTCTCGCCTTTCCCTTTCCCAGAATCCTCCTCTCTCCTGCGGGCACAGCGAGGTTCTGGCGGCCTCTCCGCTGCTGCGGCATCGCGCTCCACTGCACTGATCGTATGTGACAGGAGGCTCCGAGGAACCATGGCTGTGATGGGGGAGGGAAGCCCGGCCGGAGGAGCCCATGGCTATGATGGGGAAGGGAAGCCTGGCCGGAGGAGCCCATGGCTGTGATGGGGAAGGGAAGCCTGGCCGGAGGAGCCCATGGCTGTGATGGGGAAGGGAAGCCTGGCCGGAGGAGCCCATGGCTGTGATGGGGGAGGGAAGCCCGGCCAGAGGAGCCATAACTGTGATTGGGGAGGGAAGCCCGGCCGCAGGAGCCCATGGCTGTGATGGGGGAGGGATGCCTGGCCGGAGGAGCCCATGGCTGTGATGGGGAAGGGAAGCCTGGCCGGAGGAGCCCATGGCTGTGATGGGGAAGGGAAGCCTGGCCGGAGGAGCCCATGGCTGTGATGGGGGAGGGAAGCCCGGCCAGAGGAGCCATAACTGTGATTGGGGAGGGAAGCCCGGCCGCAGGAGCCCATGGCTGTGATGGGGGAGGGAAGCCCGTGGCTGTGACGGGGGAGGGAAGCCTGGGCGGAGGAGCCCACGGCTGTGATGGGGGAGGGAAGCCCGTGGCTGTGACGGGGGAGGGAAGCCTGGGCGGAGGAGCCCACGGCTGTGATGGGGGAGGGAAGCCTGGGCGGAGGAGCCCACGGCTGTGATGGGGGAGGGAAGCCTGGGCGGAGGAGCCCACGGCTGTGATGGGGGAGGGAAGCCTGGGCGGAGGAGCCCATGGCTGTCTGTAATGGGGGAGGGAAGCCTGTCCGCAGAGGCCATGGCTGTGATGAGACTCCGCCTCCCAGTATCACATGATAATTTCATCCTTCTGATTTATTTTAGGGCGGAGAAAACCGAAGTCCTGAGCGACGATCTTCTGCAGGTGAGTGTTAGCCCCGCCCCCGAGGAGTGGGATGAAGGTCAGGTGACCCAGTCTTTGCTGCCTGTAGACCCCACATCGGTCACTGGAAACAGGAAGTGAATGTAACAATTAACTAATGGGGAGGCGTCCTTAGAACTGAACCTTGGCCACGCCCACAGATTTTCTGTTAGATTAACTTCCTGTTTTAGGGGCTGCAGACAGGAAGTACTGGCAGCCAGGAGATGTGGGCGGGATCATGGTGTTCTCACCCCGCCCTCGTGTGTCGCCCCCTGCAGGTGGAGAAGCGTCTGGAGCTGGTGAAGCAAGTCGCCCACAGCACCCATAAGAAACTGACGGCATGTTTACAGGGCCAACAAGGGACCGAGACCGACAAGCGAGCGGTAAGACCCGCCCCCGAGCTTCTTTATCGTCCCTCTTGCTCCGCCCACTTTCTTTGTTTATAGCAGGGGGCTCGCCGGGGTTAGTACATTACTTCTGTCTACATGTCTCAGAATCCTTTTTCTGACGTGTCGCTCTCTTCTGTGTTGCTCTCTTCTGTGTCGCTCTCTTCTATGTCGCGCTCTTCTATGTCGCTCTCTTCTGTGTCTCTCTTCTGTGTTGCTCTCTTCTGTGTCGCTCTCTTCTATGTCGCGCTCTTCTGTGTCGCTCTCTTCTGTGTCGCTCTCTTCTGTGTTGCTCTCTTCTGTGTCTCTCTTCTGTGTCGCGCTCTTCTGTGTCTCTCTTTTGTGTCGCGCTCTTCTGTGTCGCGCTCTTCTGTGTCACTCTCTTCTGTGTCGCTCTCTTCTGTGTCGCTCTCTTCTGTGTCGCTCTCTTCTGTGTCGCGCTCTTCTGTGTCTCTCTTCTGTGTCGTGCTCTTCTGTGTCTCTCTTCTGTGTCGCGCTCTTCTGTGTCACTCTCTTCTGTGTCGCGCTCTTCTGTGTCTCTCTTCTGTGTCTCTCTCTTCTGTCTCTCTCTTCTGTGTCTCTCTCTTCTGTGTCGCTCTCTTCTGTGTCTCTCTCTTCTGTGTCGCTCTCTTCTGTGTCGCTCTCTTCTGTGTCGCGCTCTTCTATGTCGCTCTCTTCTGTGTCTCTCTCTTCTGTGTCGCTCTCTTCTGTGTCGCTCTCTTCTGTGTCGCTCTCTTCTGTGTCGCACTCTTCTATGTTGCTCTCTTCTGTGCCTCTTTCTTCTGTGTCGCTATGTTCTGTGTCTCTCTTCTGTGTCTCTCTTCTGTGTCGCTCTCTTCTATGTCGCGCTCTTCTGTGTCTCTCTTCTGTGTCGCTCTCTTCTGTGTCGCACTCTTCTGTGTCGCTCTCTTCTGTGTCACACTCTTCTGTGTTGCTCTCTTCTGTGCCTCTTTCTTCTGTGTCGCTATGTTCTGTGTCGCTCTTCTGTGTCGCACTCTTCTGTGTCGCTCTCTTCTATGTCGCTCTCTTCTATGTCGCGCTCTTCTGTGTCGCTATCTTCTGTGTCGCGCTCTTATGTGTCACTCTCTTCTGTGCCGCTCTTCTGTGTCTCTCTCTTCTGTGTCGCTCTCTTCTGTGTCACTCTCTTCTGTGCCGCTCTTCTGTGTCGCTCTCTTCTGTGTCGCTCTCTTCTGTTCTTCTGTTTCGCTCTCTTCTGTTTCGCTCTCTTCTGTGTCGCTCTCTTCTGTGTCTCTCTTCTGTGCCACTCTTCTGTGTCGCTCTCTTCTGTGTCGCGCTCTTCTGTGTCGCGCTCTTCTGTGCCGCTCTTCTGTGTCGCTCTCTTCTGTTCTTCTGTTTCGCTGTCTTCTGTGTCGCTGTCTTCTGTGTTGCTCTCTTCTGTGTTGCTCTTCTGTGTCGCGCTCTTCTGTTTCGCGCTCTTCTGTGCCGCTCTTCTGTGTCGCTCTCTTCTGTGCCGCTCTTCTGTGTCGCTCTCTTCTGTGCCGCTCTTGTGTTGCTCTCTTCTGTGCCGCTCTTCTGTGTCGCTCTCTTCTGTGTCACTCTCTTCTGTGTCGCTCTTTTGTATCGCTCTTCTGTGTCGCTCTTTTGTATCGCTCTTCTGTGTCGCTCTTTTGTATCGCTCTTCTGTGATGCTCTTCTGTGTCGCTCTCTTCTGTGTGTCTCTCTTCTATGTCGCTCTCTTCTGTGTCGCTCTCTTCTATGTCGCTCTCTTCTGTGTCGCTCTCTTCTGTGTCGCTCTCTTCTGTGTCACTCTCTTCTGTGTCGCTCTCTTCTGTGTCGCTCTCTTCTGTGTCGCGCTCTTCTGTGTCGCGCTCTTCTGTGTCGCGCTCTTCTGTGTCGCTCTTCTGTGTCACTCTCTTCTGTGTCACTCTCTTCTGTGTCGCGCTCTTCTGTGTCGCGCTCTTCTGTGTCTCTCTTCTGTGTCGCGCTTTTCTGTGTCGCTCTTCTGTGTCGCGCTCTTCTGTGTCTCTCTTCTGTGTCGCGCTCTTCTGTGTCTCTCTTCTGTGTCGCTCTTCGGTGTCACGCTCTTCTGTGTCACTCTCTTCTGTGTCGCTCTCTTCTATGTCGCTCTCTTCTGTGTCGCTCTCTTCTGTGTCACTCTCTTCTGTGTCACTCTCTTCTGTGTCGCGCTCTTCTGTGTCACTCTCTTCTGTGTCGCACTGTTCTGTGTCGTGCTCTTCTGTGTCGCTCTTCTGTGTCGCTCTTCTGTGTCGCGCTCTTCTGTGTCGCACTCTTCTGTGTCACTCTCTTCTGTGTCACTCTCTTCTGTGTCACTCTCTTCTGTGTCGCGCTCTTCTGTGTCTCTCTTCTGTGTCGCGCTCTTCTGTGTCACTCTCTTCTGTGTCGCTCTCTTCTGTGTCGCGCTCTTCTGTGTCGCGCTCTTCTGTGTCGCGCTCTTCTGTGTCGCGCTCTTCTGTGTCACTCTCTTCTGTGTCACTCTCTTCTGTGTCGCGCTCTTCTGTGTCACTCTCTTCTGTGTCGCGCTCTTCTGTGTCTCTCTTCTGTGTCGCTCTCTTCTGTGTCGCACTCTTCTATGTTGCTCTCTTCTGTGCCTCTTTCTTCTGTGTCGCTATGTTCTGTGTCTCTCTTCTGTGTCTCTCTTCTGTGTCGCTCTCTTCTATGTCGCGCTCTTCTGTGTCTCTCTTCTGTGTCGCTCTCTTCTGTGTCGCACTCTTCTGTGTCGCTCTCTTCTGTGTCACGCTCTTCTGTGTCGCTCTCTTCTGTGTCGCACTCTTCTGTGTCGCTCTCTTCTGTGTCACACTCTTCTGTGTTGCTCTCTTCTGTGCCTCTTTCTTCTGTGTCGCTATGTTCTGTGTCTCTCTTCTGTGTCTCTCTTCTGTGTCGCTCTCTTCTATGTCGCGCTCTTCTGTGTCTCTCTTCTGTGTCGCTCTCTTCTGTGTCGCACTCTTCTGTGTCGCTCTCTTCTGTGTCGCACTCTTCTGTGTCGCTCTCTTCTGTGTCACGCTCTTCTGTGTCGCTCTCTTCTGTGTCACGCTCTTCTGTGTCGCTCTCTTCTGTGTCGCTCTCTTCTGTGTCGCTCTCTTCTGTGTCTCTCTCTTCTGTGTCACGCTCTTCTGTGTCGCTCTCTTCTGTGTCGCACTCTTCTGTGTCGCTCTCTTCTGTGTCACACTCTTCTGTGTTGCTCTCTTCTGTGCCTCTTTCTTCTGTGTCGCTATGTTCTGTGTCGCTCTTCTGTGTCGCACTCTTCTGTGTCGCTCTCTTCTATGTCGCTCTCTTCTATGTCGCGCTCTTCTGTGTCGCTATCTTCTGTGTCGCGCTCTTATGTGTCACTCTCTTCTGTGCCGCTCTTCTGTGTCTCTCTCTTCTGTGTCGCTCTCTTCTGTGTCACTCTCTTCTGTGCCGCTCTTCTGTGTCGCTCTCTTCTGTGTCGCTCTCTTCTGTTCTTCTGTTTCGCTCTCTTCTGTTTCGCTCTCTTCTGTGTCGCTCTCTTCTGTGTCTCTCTTCTGTGCCGCTCTTCTGTGTCGCTCTCTTCTGTGTCGCGCTCTTCTGTGTCGCGCTCTTCTGTGCCGCTCTTCTGTGTCGCTCTCTTCTGTTCTTCTGTTCTTCTGTTTCGCTGTCTTCTGTGTCGCTGTCTTCTGTGTTGCTCTCTTCTGTGTTGCTCTTCTGTGTCGCGCTCTTCTGTGCCGCTCTTCTGTGTCGCGCTCTTCTGTGTTGCTCTCTTCTGTGTTGCTCTTCTGTTTCGCGCTCTTCTGTGCCGCTCTTCTGTGTCGCGCTCTTCTGTGCCGCTCTTCTGTGTCGCTCTCTTCTGTGCCGCTCTTGTGTTGCTCTCTTCTGTGCCGCTCTTCTGTGTCGCTCTCTTCTGTGTCACTCTCTTCTGTGTCGCTCTTTTGTATCGCTCTTCTGTGTCGCTCTTTTGTATCGCTCTTCTGTGTCGCTCTTTTGTATCGCTCTTCTGTGATGCTCTTCTGTGTCGCTCTCTTCTGTGTGTCTCTCTTCTATGTCGCTCTCTTCTGTGTCGCTCTCTTCTATGTCGCTCTCTTCTGTGTCGCTCTCTTCTGTGTCGCTCTCTTCTGTGTCTCTCTTCTGTGTCACTCTCTTCTGTGTCGCTCTCTTCTGTGTCGCTCTCTTCTGTGTCGCGCTCTTCTGTGTCGCGCTCTTCTGTGTCGCGCTCTTCTGTGTCTCTCTTCTGTGTCGCGCTCTTCTGTGTCGCTCTTCTGTGTCGCGCTCTTCTGTGTCGCGCTCTTCTGTGTCTCTCTTCTGTGTCGCGCTCTTCTGTGTCTCTCTTCTGTGTCGCGCTCTTCTGTGTCGCTCTTCGGTGTCACTCTCTTCTGTGTCACGCTCTTCTGTGTCACTCTCTTCTGTGTCGCTCTCTTCTATGTCGCTCTCTTCTGTGTCGCTCTCTTCTGTGTCACTCTCTTCTGTGTCACTCTCTTCTGTGTCGCGCTCTTCTGTGTCACTCTCTTCTGTGTCGCACTGTTCTGTGTCGCTCTTCTGTGTCGCTCTTCTGTGTCGCTCTTCTGTGTCGCGCTCTTCTGTGTCGCGCTCTTCTGTGTCGCACTCTTCTGTGTCACTCTCTTCTGTGTCACTCTCTTCTGTGTCACTCTCTTCTGTGTCGCGCTCTTCTGTGTCTCTCTTCTGTGTCGCGCTCTTCTGTGTCACTCTCTTCTGTGTCGCTCTCTTCTGTGTCGCGCTCTTCTGTGTCTCTCTTCTGTGTCGCGCTCTTCTGTGTCGCGCTCTTCTGTGTCACTCTCTTCTGTGTCACTCTCTTCTGTGTCGCGCTCTTCTGTGTCTCTCTTCTGTGTCGCGCTCTTCTGTGTCTCTCTACTGTGTCGCTCTTTTGTGTCACTCTCTTCTGTGTCGCTCTTCGGTGTCGATCTCCTGACTCCGCCCACTTCCACATTTTTTCTTCCCGTGAATTTTGACGCTCACTTTTACATCTCCCTCCTGGCTCCACCCCTTTTATCAAAGGGACAGGTAAGGGGGTGGGGTAAAACAGGGCATCCATTGCTGCAGATATTGGTAATAAGCTCTTTACCATTATTCGGAGGACGAATTCCTATGTGAGCGCAAGCCCATCTATGCATTAAAAGTAAAAATTAAAAAAATAACAAAAAATATATATATATATTTATTATAAAATTAATAGCGCCTCTTTTTGACCTCATTGTATTGTCCAATCACGTGCTCCAGTTTTTTTTCCTGCTCTCATTAAAGCAGACCACAACCCCTGGACACGTAGCCATAGACGGTGCATGCGTGGTCTTCCAGCCAATCAGAATAGACTGCCATGAATAATAATACTCAGCAATTTACTGTAAATACACGGAGTGCAGGGCTCATGTGCTGTGGGATCTCCGGTGACACACTGGGATGCCCCAGGGACTGGGGGGGGGGGAGGGGCAGTTATTGTATTTATCAGGTGACGGTTTGTTCTCTCTGCAGAAGAAGTTGCCGCTCATCACATTGGCTCAGTGTCTCAGTGAGGGCTCAGCGGTGCTCGGAGACGATTCATTACTCGGGTGAGTGGCTTGGGCTCCTCTACAGAGGTCAGTAGGGCGGCATCACACAGGGGCGGCATCACACAGGGGCGGCATCACACAGGGGCGGCATCACACAGGGGCGGCATCACACAGGGACGGCATCACACAGGGGCGGCATCACACAGGGGCGGCATCACACAGGAGCGGCATCACACAGGGGGCATCACACAGGGGCGGCATCACACAGGGGCGGCATCACACAGGGGCGGCATCACACAGGGGCGGCATCACACAGGGGCGGCATCACACAGGAGCGGCATCACACAGGGGCGGCATCACACAGGGGCGGCATCACACAGGCGGCATCACACAGGGGCGGCATCACACAGGCGGCATCACACAGGGGCGGCATCACACAGGGGCGGCATCACACAGGGGCGGCATCACACAGGGGCGGCATCACACAGGGGCGGCATCACACAGGTGGCATCACACAGGGGCGGCATCACACAGGCGGCATCACACAGGGGCGGCATCACACAGGGGCGGCATCACACAGGGGCGGCATCACACAGGGGCGGCATCACACAGGGGCGGCATCACACAGGGGCGGCATCACACAGGGGCGGCATTAGACAGGGGCGGCATCACACAGGGGCGGCATCACACAGGGGGCATCACACAGGGGCAGCATCACACAGGGGCGGCATCACACAGGAGCGGCATCACACAGGGGGGCGGCATCACACAGGAGCGGCATCACACAGGGGCGGCATCACACAGGGGCGGCATCACACAGGGGCGGCATCACACAGGGGCGGCATCACACAGGGGCGGCATCACACAGGCGGCATCACACAGGAGCGGCATCACACAGGGGTGGCATCACACAGGAGCTGCATCACACAGGGGCGGCATCACACAGGGGCGGCATCACACAGGCGGCATCACACAGGAGCGGCATCACACAGGGGCGGCATCACACAGGAGCGGCATCACACAGGGGGCATCACACAGGAGCAGCATCACACAGGCGGCATCACACAGGAGCGGCATCACACAGGTGGCATCACACAGGAGCGGCATCACACAGGGGCGGCATCACACAGGTGGCATCACACAGGGGCGGCATCACACAGGTGGCATCACACAGGAGCGGCATCACACAGGGGCGGCATCACACAGGTGGCATCACACAGGGGCGGCATCACACAGGCGGCATCACACAGGGGCGGCATCACACAGGTGGCATCACACAGGAGCGGCATCACACAGGGGCGGCATCACACAGGAGCGGCATCACACAGGAGCGGCATCACACAGGGGGCATCACACAGGGGCGGCATCACACAGGGACGGCATCACACAGGGGCGGCATCACACAGGGGCGGCATCACACAGGGGCGGCATCACACAGGGGCGGCATCACACAGGGGCGGCATCACACAGGGGCGGCATCCCACAGGCGCGGCATCACACAGGGGCGGCATCACACAGGAGCGGCATCACACAGGGGCGGCATCACACAGGGGCGACATCACACAGGGGCGGCATCACACAGGGGCGGCATCACACAGGAGCGGCATCACACAGGGGCGGCATCACACAGGAGCGGCATCACACAGGGGCGTCATCACACAGGGGCGTCATCACACAGGGGCGGCATCACACAGGAGCGGCATCACACAGGGGCGGCATCCCACAGGCGCGGCATCACACAGGGGCGGCATCACACAGGGGCGGCATCACACAGGGGCGGCATCACACAGGGGCGACATCACACAGGGGCGGCATCACACAGGAGCGGCATCACACAGGGGCGGCATCACACAGGGGCGTCATCACACAGGGGCGTCATCACACAGGGGCGGCATTAGACAGGGGCGGCATCACACAGGGGCGGCATCACACAGGGGGCATCACACAGGGGCGGCATCACACAGGGGCGGCATCACACAGGAGCGGCATCACACAGGGGCGGCATCACACAGGAGCGGCATCACACAGGGGTATCACACAGGGGCGGCATCACACAGGGGCGGCATCCCACAGGGGCGGCATCCCACAGGGGCGGCATCCCACAGGGGCGGCATCACACAGGGGCGGCATCACACAGGAGCGGCATCACACAGGAGCGGCATCACACAGGGGCGGCATCCCACAGGCGCGGCATCACACAGGAGCGGCATCACACAGGGGCGACATCACACAGGGGCGGCATCACACAGGGGGCGGCATCACACAGGGGGCGGCATCACACAGGGGCGACATCACACAGGGGCGGCATCACACAGGGGGCGGCATCACACAGGGGCGGCATCACACAGGGGCGGCATCCCACAGGCGCGGCATCACACAGGAGCGGCATCACACAGGGGCGGCATCACACAGGGGCGGCATCACACAGGGGGCGGCATCACACAGGGGCGGCATCACACAGGAGCGGCATCACACAGGGGCGGCATCACACAGGGGCGGCATCACACAGGGGCGGCATCACACAGCATCACACAGGGGCGGCATCACACAGGGGCGGCATCACACAGCATCACACAGGGGCGGCATCACACAGGGGCGGCATCACACAGGGGCGGCATCACACGGGAGCGGCATCACACAGGGGCGGCATCACACAGGGGCGGCATCACACAGGGGCGGCATCACACAGGAGCGGCATCACACACGGGCGGCATCACACAGGAGCGGCATCACACAGGAGCGGCATCACACAGGGGCGGCATCACACACGGGCGGCATCACACACGGGCGGCATCACACAGGAGCGGCATCACACACGGGCGGCATCACACACGGGCGGCATCACACAGGAGCGGCATCACACAGGAGCAGCATCACACAGGGGCGACAATGCACAGGCGGCATCACACAGGTGGCATCACACAGGGGCGGCATCACACAGGAGCGGCATCACACAGGAGCGGCATCACACAGGAGCGGCATCACACAGGGGCGGCATCACACAGGGGCGGCATCACACAGGAGCGACATCACACAGGGGCGGCATCACACAGGGGCGGCATCACACAGGCGGCATCACACAGGAGCAGCATCACACAGGGGCGGCATCACACAGGGGCGGCATCACACAGGAGCGGCATCACACAGGGGCGACATCACACAGGAGCGGCATCACACAGGGGCGGCATCACACAGGAGCGGCATCACACAGGCGGCATCACACAGGGGCGGCATCACACAGGGGCGGCATCACACAGGCGGCATCACACAGGGGCGGCATCACACAGGAGCGGCATCACACAGGAGCGGCATCACACAGGCGGCATCACACAGGAGCGGCATCACACAGGAGCGGCATCACACAGGGGCGGCATCACACAGGAGCGGCATCATACAGGAGCAGCATCACACAGGGGCGGCATCACACAGGGGGCATCACACAGGGGCGGCATCACACGGGCGGCATCACACAGGGGCGACAATGCACAGGCGGCATCACACAGGGGCGGCATCACACAGGAGCGGCATCACACAGGAGCGGCATCACACAGGGGCGGCATCACACAGGAGCGACATCACACAGGGGCGGCATCACACAGGGGCGGCATCACACAGGGGCGGCATTACACAGGCGGCATCACACAGGGGCGGCATCACACAGGAGCGGCATCACACAGGGGCGGCATCACACAGGTGGCATCACACAGGCGGCATCACACAGGAGCAGCATCACACAGGCGGCATCACACAGGAGCAGCATCACACAGGGGCGGCATCACACAGGGGCAGCATCACACAGGGGCGGCATCACACAGGGGCGGCATCACACAGGAGCGGCATCACACAGGAGCGGCATCACACAGGAGCAGCATCACACAGGAGCGGCATCACACAGGGGCGGCATCACACAGGCGGCATCACACAGGAGCGGCATCACACAGGAGCAGCATCACACAGGAGCAGCATCACACAGGCGGCATCACACAGGAGCGGCATCACACAGGAGCGGCATCACACAGGGGCGGCATCACACAGGAGCGGCATCATACAGGCGGCATCACACAGGAGCAGCATCACACAGGAGCAGCATCACACAGGGGCGGCATCACACAGGGGGCATCACACAGGGGCGGCATCACACGGGCGGCATCACACAGGGGCGACAATGCACAGGCGGCATCACACAGGGGCGGCATCACACAGGGGCGGCATCACACAGGAGCGGCATCACACAGGAGCGGCATCGCACAGGGGCGGCATCGCACAGGAGCGGCATCGCACAGGAGCAGCATCACACAGGCGGCATCACACAGGAGCAGCATCACACAGGAGCGGCATCACACAGGGGCGGCATCACACAGGAGCAGCATCACACAGGAGCGGCATCACACAGGGGCGGCATCACACAGGAGCAGCATCACACAGGGGCGGCACCACACAGGAGCGACATCACACAGGAGGCATCACACAGGGGCGGCATCACACAGGGGCGGCATCGCACAGGGGCGGCATCGCACAGGAGCGGCATCGCACAGGAGCGGCATCACACAGGAGCGGCATCACACAGGGGCGGCATCACACAGGAGCGGCATCACACAGGGGCGGCATCACACAGGGGCGGCATCACACAGGAGCGGCATCACACAGGAGCGGCATCACACAGGAGGCATCACACAGGGGCGGCATCACACAGGGGCGGCATCGCACAGGAGCAGCATCACACAGGAGCGGCATCACACAGGGGCGGCATCACACAGGAGCGACATCACACAGGAGGCATCACACAGGGGCGGCATCACACAGGGGCGGCATCACACAGGGGCGGCATCACACAGGAGCGGCATCACACAGGAGGCATCACACAGGGGCGGCATCACACAGGGGCGGCATCGCACAGGGGCGGCATCGCACAGGAGCGGCATCACACAGGAGCGGCATCACACAGGAGCGGCATCACACAGGAGCGGCATCACACAGGGGCGGCAATGCACAGGCGGCATCACACAGGGGCGGCAATGCACAGGCGGCATCAGACAGGGGCGGCATCACACAGGAGCGGCAATGCACAGGAGCGCCATCACACAGGGGCGGCATCACACAGGGGGCGGCATCACACAGGAGCGGCATCAGACAGGGGCGGCATCACACAAGGGCGGCATCACACAGAGGCGGCATCACACAGGGGCGGCATCACACAGGGGCGGCATCACACAGGGGCGGCATCACACAGGGGCGGCATCACACAGGGACGGCATCACACAGGGGCGGCATCACACAGGGGCGGCATCACACAGGCGGCATCACACAGGAGTGGCATCACACAGGGGCGGCATCACACAGGGGCGGCATCACACAGGAGCGGCATCACACAGGGGCGGCATCACACAGGGGCGACATCACACAGGGGCGGCATCACACAGGGGCGGCATCACACAGGGGCGGCATCACACAGGGGCGGCATCACACAGGGGCGGCATCACACAGGGGCGGCATCACACAGGCGCGGCATCACACAGGCATCACACAGGCATCGCACAGGAGCGGCATCGCACAGGGGCGGCATCGCACAGGGGCGGCATCGCACAGGGGCGGCATCGCACAGGGGCGGCATCGCACAGGGGCGGCATCGCACAGGGGCGGCATCGCACAGGGGGCGGCATCGCACAGGGGCGGCATCGCACAGGGGCGGCATCGCACAGGAGCGGCATCGCACAGGAGCGGCATCGCACAGGAGCGGCATCAGACAGGGGCGGCATCAGACAGGGGCGGCATCGCACAGGGGCGGCATCGCACAGGGGCGGCATCGCACAGGGGCGGCATCGCACAGGGGGCATCACACAGGAGCGGCATCACACAGGGGCGGCATCACACAGGGGCGGCATCACACAGGAGCGGCATCACACAGGCGGCATCACACAGGGGCGGCATCACACAGGGGCGGCATCACACAGGAGCGGCATCACACAGGGGAGGCATCACACAGGGGCGGCATCACACAGGGGCGGCATCACACAGGAGCGGCATCACACAGGGGAGGCATCACACAGGCGGCATCACACAGGAGCGGCATCACACAGGGGCGGCAATGCACAGGCGGCATCACACAGGGGCGCATCGCACAGGAGCGGCATCACACAGGGACGGCATCACACAGGGGCGGCATCATACAGGAGCGGCATCACACAGGAGCGGCAATGCACAGGAGCGGCATCATACAGGAGCGGCATCACACAGGGGCGGCATCACACAGGGGCGGCATCGCACAGGGGCGGCATCGCACAGGGGCGGCATCACACAGGCGGCATCACACAGGAGGCGGCATCACACAGGCGGCATCACACAGGGGCGGCATCACACAGGGGCGGCATCACACAGGGGCGGCATCACACAGGGGCGGCATCACACAGGCGGCATCACACAGGGGCGGCATCACACAGGGGCGGCATCACACAGGGGCGGCATCACACAGGCGGCATCACACAGGGGCGGCATCACACAGGGGCGGCATCACACAGGCGGCATCACACAGGGGCGGCATCACACAGGGGCGGCATCACACAGGGGCGGCATCACACAGGCGGCATCACACAGGAGCGGCATCACACAGGGGCGGCATCACACAGGAGCAGCATCACACAGGGGCGGCATCACACAGGGGGCATCACACAGGGGCGGCATCACACGGGCGGCATCACACAGGGGCGGCAATGCACAGGCGGCATCACACAGGGGCGGCATCACACAGGGGCGGCATCACACAGGGGCGGCATCACACAGGAGCGGCATCGCACAGGAGCGGCATCGCACAGGAGCGGCATCACACAGGGGCGGCATCACACAGGGGCGGCATCACACAGGCGGCATCATACAGGAGCGGCATCACACAGGGGCGGCATCACACAGGGGCGGCATCACACAGGGGCGGCATCACACAGGGGGCATCACACAGGAGCGGCATCACACAGGGGCGGCATCAGACAGGGGCGGCATCACACAGGAGCGGCATCAGACAGGGGCGGCATCACACAAGGGCGGCATCACACAGGGACGGCATCACACAGGGGCGGCATCACACAGGGGCGGCATCACACAGGGACGGCATCACACAGGAGGCATCACACAGGGGCGGCATCACACAGGCGGCATCACACAGGAGTGGCATCGCACAGGGGCGGCATCGCACAGGGGCGGCATCGCACAGGGGCGGCATCGCACAGGGGGCGGCATCGCACAGGGGCGGCATCGCACAGGGGCGGCATCGCACAGGAGCGGCATCGCACAGGAGCGGCATCACACAGGGGCGGCATCACACAGGGGGCGGCATCACACAGGGGCGGCATCACACAGGCGGCATCACACAGGGGCGGCATCACACAGGGGCGGCATCACACAGGAGCGGCATCACACAGGAGCGGCATCAGACAGGGGCGGCATCAGACAGGGGCGGCATCACACAGGGGCGGCATCACACAGGAGCGGCATCACACAGGGGCGGCATCACACAGGAGCGGCATCAGACAGGGGCGGCATCAGACAGGGGCGGCATCACACAGGGGCGGCATTACACAGGCGGCATCACACAGGAGCGGCATCACACAGGAGCGGCATCACACAGGGGCGGCATCACACAGGGGCGGCATCACACAGGAGCGGCAATGCACAGGAGCGGCATCATACAGGAGCGGCATCACACAGGGACGGCATCACACAGGAGCGGCATCACACAGGAGCGGCATCACACAGGGGCGGCATCACACAGGAGCGGCATCATACAGGAGCGGCATCACACAGGGGCGGCATCGCACAGGGGCGGCATCGCACAGGGGCGGCATCACACAGGCGGCATCACACAGGAGGCGGCATCACACAGGCGGCATCACACAGGGGCGGCATCACACAGGGGCGGCATCAGACAGGGGCGGCATCAGACAGGGGCGGCATCAGACAGGGGCGGCATCGCACAGGGGCGGCATCGCACAGGGGCGGCATCGCACAGGGGCGGCATCGCACAGGGACGGCATCACACAGGGGCGGCATCACACAGGCGGCATCACACAGGAGCGGCATCACACAGGGGCGGCATCACACAGGAGCGGCATCACACAGGAGCGGCATCACACAGGGGCGGCATCACACAGGAGCGGCATCACACAGGGGCGGCATCACACAGGCGGCATCACACAGGAGCGGCATCACACAGGGGCGGCAATGCACAGGCGGCATCACACAGGGGCGCATCGCACAGGAGCGGCATCACACAGGGACGGCATCACACAGGGGCGGCATCACACAGGAGCGGCATCACACAGGAGCGGCAATGCACAGGAGCGGCATCATACAGGGGCGGCATCGCACAGGGGCGGCATCACACAGGGGCGGCATCGCACAGGGGCGGCATCAGACAGGCGGCATCACACAGGAGGCGGCATCACACAGGCGGCATCACACAGGGGCGGCATCACACAGGGGCGGCATCACACAGGAGCGGCATCACACAGGGGCGGCATCACACAGGGGCGGCATCACACAGGCGGCATCACACAGGGGCGGCATCACACAGGGGCGGCATCACACAGGCGGCATCACACAGGGGCGGCATCACACAGGGGCGGCATCACACAGGGGCGGCATCACACAGGCGGCATCACACAGGAGCGGCATCACACAGGGGCGGCATCACACAGGGGCGGCATCACACAGGCGGCATCACACAGGGGCGGCATCACACAGGCGGCATCACACAGGAGCGGCATCACACAGGGGCGGCATCACACAGGGGCGGCATCACACAGGGGCGGCATCACACAGGAGCGGCATCACACAGGAGCGGCATCACACAGGGGCGGCATCGCACAGGGGCGGCATCGCACAGGAGCGGCAATGCACAGGAGCGGCATCATACAGGGGCGGCATCGCACAGGGGCGGCATCGCACAGGGGCGGCATCGCACAGGAGCGGCATCGCACAGGGACGGCATCGCACAGGGGCGGCATCACACAGGTGGCATCACACAGGAGGCGGCATCACACAGGCGGCATCACACAGGTGGCATCACACAGGGGCGGCATCACACGGGCGGCATCACACAGGGGCGGCATCACACAGGTGGCATCACACAGGGGCGGCATCACACAGGGGCGGCATCACACAGGGGCGGCATCACACAGGGGCGGCATCACACAGGAGCGGCATCACAAAGGAGCGGCAATGCACAGGAGCGGCATCATACAGGGGCGGCATCACACAGGGGCGGCATCGCACAGGGGCGGCATCGCACAGGGGCGGCATCACACAGGAGCGGCATCACACAGGGACGGCATCGCACAGGGGCGGCATCGCACAGGGGCGGCATCACACAGGCGGCATCACACAGGAGGCGGCATCACACAGGCGGCATCACACAGGTGGCATCACACAGGGGCGGCATCACACAGGGGCGGCATCACACAGGTGGCATCACACAGGGGCGGCATCACACAGGGGCGGCATCACACAGGGGCGGCATCACACAGGTGGCATCACACAGGCGGCATCACACAGTGGCGGCATCACACAGGAGCGGCATCACACAGGGGCGGCATCAAACAGGAGGCGGCATCACACAGGCGGCATCACACAGGAGCGGCATCACACAGGAGCGGCATCACACAGGAGCGGCATCACACAGGAGGCGGCATCACACAGGAGCGGCATCACACAGGGGCGGCATCACACAGGGGCGGCATCACACAGTGGCGGCATCACACAGGAGCGGCATCACACAGGGGCGGCATCACACAGGCGGCATCACACAGGCGGCATCACACAGTGGCGGCATCACACAGGAGCGGCATCACACAGGGGCGGCATCACACAGGCGGCATCACACAGGCGGCATCACACAGGCGGCATCACACAGGGGCGGCATCACACAGGGGCGGCATCACACAGGCGGCATCACACAGAGGCAGCATCACACAGGAGCGGCATCACACAGGGGCGGCATCACACAGGGGCGACATCACACAGGAGCGGCATCACACAGGGGCGGCATCACACAGGGGCGGCATCACACAGGCGGCATCACACAGAGGCAGCATCACACAGGAGCGGCATCACACAGGGGCGGCATCACACAGGGGCGACATCACACAGGGGCGGCATCACACAGGGGCGGCATCACACAGGTGGCATCACACAGGAGGCGGCATCACACAGGCGGCATCACACAGGAGCGGCATCACACAGGGATGGCATCGCACAGGGGCGGCATCACACAGGCGGCATCACACAGGAGGCGGCATCACACAGGCGGCATCACACAGGGGCGGCATCACACAGGGGCGGCATCACACAGGGGCGGCATCACACAGGTGGCATCACACAGGCGGCATCACACAGTGGCGGCATCACACAGGAGCGGCATCACACAGGAGCGGCATCACACAGGGGCGGCATCACACGGGGCGGCATCACACAGGAGGCGGCATCACACAGGAGCGGCATCACACAGGGGCGGCATCACACAGGGGCGGCATCACACAGTGGCGGCATCACACAGCATCACACAGGGGCGGCATCACACAGCATCACACAGGGGCGGCATCACACAGGGGCGGCATCGCACAGGGGCGGCATCACACAGGCGGCATCACACAGTGGCGGCATCACACAGGTGGCATCACACAGGAGGCGGCATCACACAGGGGCGGCATCGCACAGGGGCGGCATCGCACAGGGGCGGCATCACACAGGCGGCATCACACAGGAGGCGGCATCACACAGGCGGCATCACACAGGGGCGGCATCACACAGGAGCGGCATCACACAGGCGGCATCACACAGGAGCGGCATCACACAGGAGCGGCATCACACAGGTGGCATCACACAGGAGGCGGCATCACACAGGCGGCATCACACAGGGGCGGCATCACACAGGAGCGGCATCACACAGGCGGCATCACACAGGAGCGGCATCACACAGGAGCGGCATCACACAGGGGCGGCATCACACAGGAGCGGCATCACACAGGAGCGGCATCACACAGGAGCGACATCACACAGGGGCGGCATCACACAGGTGGCATCACACAGGAGCGGCATCACACAGGGGCGGCATCACACAGGAGCGGCATCACACAGGGGCGGCATCACACAGGAGCGGCATCACACAGGAGCGGCATCACACAGGGGCGGCAATGCACATCATAGCACAGGTGGCATCATAGGAGGGGTGGAGTCTGTCCAATTAGGAGCACACGTGATAGGCTGGTGGCTGTGAATGGGGGCGGAGTCTGTTCAGATAGGAGCACACGTGATAGGCTGGTGGGTGTGAATGGGGGCGGAGTCTGTCCAGTTAGGAGCACACATGATAGGCTGGTGGGTGTGAATGGGGGCGGAGTCTGTCCAGTTAGGAGCACATGTGATAGGCTGGTGGGTGTGAATGGGGGCGGAGTCTGTCCAGTTAAGAGCACACGTGATAGGCTGGTGGGTGTGAATGGGGGCGGAGTCTGTCCAGTTAGGAGCACACGTGATAGGCTGGTGGGTGTGAATGGGGGCGGAGTCTGTCCAGTTAGGAGCACACGTGATAGGCTGGTGGGTGTGAATGGGGGCGGAGTCTGTCCAGTTAGGAGCACACGTGATAGGCTGGTGGGTGTGAATGGGGGCGGAGTCTGTCCAGTTAGGAGCACATGTGATAGGCTGGTGGGTGTGAATGGGGGCGGAGTCTGTCCAGTTAGGAGCACACATGATAGGCTGGTGGGTGTGAATGGGGGCGGAGTCTGTCCAGTTAGGAGCACATGTGATAGGCTGGTGGGTGTGAATGGGGGCGGAGTCTGTCCAGTTAGGAGCACACATGATAGGCTGGTGGGTGTGAATGGGGGCGGAGTCTGCCCAGTTAGGAGCACACGTGATAGGCTGGTGGGTGTGAATGGGGGCGGAGTCTGTCCAGTTAGGAGCACACATGATAGGCTGGTGGGTGTGAATGGGGGCGGAGTCTGTCCAGTTAGGAGCACATGTGATAGGCTGGTGGGTGTGAATGGGGGCGGAGTCTGTCCAGTTAAGAGCACACGTGATAGGCTGGTGGGTGTGAATGGGGGCGGAGTCTGTCCAGTTAGGAGCACACGTGATAGGCTGGTGGGTGTGAATGGGGGCGGAGTCTGTCCAGTTAGGAGCACACGTGATAGGCTGGTGGGTGTGAATGGGGGCGGAGTCTGTCCAGTTAGGAGCACACGTGATAGGCTGGTGGGTGTGAATGGGGGCGGAGTCTGTCCAGTTAGGAGCACATGTGATAGGCTGGTGGGTGTGAATGGGGGCGGAGTCTGTCCAGTTAGGAGCACACATGATAGGCTGGTGGGTGTGAATGGGGGCGGAGTCTGTCCAGTTAGGAGCACATGTGATAGGCTGGTGGGTGTGAATGGGGGCGGAGTCTGTCCAGTTAGGAGCACACATGATAGGCTGGTGGGTGTGAATGGGGGCGGAGTCTGCCCAGTTAGGAGCACACGTGATAGGCTGGTGGGTGTGAATGGGGGCGGAGTCTGCCCAGTTAGGAGCACACGTGATAGGCTGGTGGGTGTGAATGGGGTTCGGAGTCTGTCCAGTTAGGAGCACATGTGATAGGCTGGTGGGTGTGAATGGGGGCGGAGTCTGTCCAGTTAGGAGCACACGTGATAGGCTGGTGGGTGTGAATGGGGGCGGAGTCTGTCCAGTTAGGAGCACACGTGATAGGCTGGTGGGTGTGAATGGGGGCGGGGCATTAACCCCTTGTCTCCCGCGTTGCAGGAAGATGCTGAAGCTGTGCGGTGAGGCCGAGGACAGGTTGGCCCTGGAGCTCATCCACTTTGAGCAGGAGGTGGAGAGAGACGTGGTGGAGCCGCTCTTTGTCCTGGCCGAGGTGAGGATTCCAGGGCTGGCCCAAATCCGGGATGCCCCGCCTTCCTGATAGACATTATATAGGCACAGCAAACTGCTCTGATTGGACGAGAGCCCGCGCTTGCGCCGCTGAGCTGGGGAAAGGTGAGCTGTAGCCAGATTCCCGGGTTCTGTTCCGCTTTAGTGAACGCCGTACGCTGCGCGCACCCGCCGCCGGCCATTTATATATGATTATATAGGGGAGGTGCGTGCGGGGCATCCCGCGTCTGCATGCAGGGCAGGTACAGGCTTCACCTTGGGACGCGTCTCTTGTATTTGGTGACACCCACGGCTTTTCCGTGACACCATCATCCTGTCTTCAGGGATTAAAGTGGAACAAAACCTCTATATAAGATGCAAAGTCTGGTTAAAGGACCGCCCCCTATTTGGGATGCCCCGCCCATCAGACGAAGCCGCGGCACCTCTCGCATGTTACTGCGGCTCTGCGCGGCCGGAACTGAATGGCGCTCTGATTGCAATTAATTAATATGCGCGGACGATTAATCTAATTGGACGAGAGCCGCACCTGTGCGGTGGGAACGTGGGCAGGGTAAGTATAACGGGGGGCGGGGCATCCCAAATCCCGGGAAAAGGCACTAGAGTGGCCCCTGTCCTTCACCCAGCTCCGACCAATGGCGCGGCGGCTCGGCTGTGATGTCATCACATGACACGTCCTCTTTGTTCCTCCCCCAGGTGGAGATCCCCAACATCCAGAAGCAGAGGAAGCACCTGGCCAAGCTGGTCCTGGACATGGATTCATCGAGGGCCAGGTGAGGACGGTCACCCGCGCCGTGCCAGGGCATGCTGGGGCTTGTAGTTCCTGGCAGTGTCCCATCATGTGACTCGCTGCCAGGGCATGCTGGGGCTTGTAGTTCCTGGCAGTGCCCCCGCCATGTGACTCGCTGCCAGGGCATGCTGGGGCTTGTAGTTCCTGGCAGTGTCCCATCATGTGACTCGCTGCCAGGGCATGCTGGGGCTTGTAGTTCCTGGCAGTGTCCCATCATGTGACTCGCTGCCAGGGCATGCTGGGACTTGTAGTTCCTGGCAGTGCCCCCGCCATGTGACTCGCTGCCAGGGCATGCTGGGGCTTGTAGTTCCTGGCAGTGTCCCGCCATGTGACTCGCTGCCAGGGCATGCTGGGGCTTGTAGTTCCTGGCAGTGCCCCATCATGTGACTCGCTGCCAGGGCATGCTGGGGCTTGTAGTTCCTGGCAGTGCCCCATCATGTGACTCGCTGCCAGGGCATGCTGGGGCTTGTAGTATCTGGCAGTGCCCCCGTCATGTGACTCGCTGCCAGGGCATGCTGGGGCTTGTAGTTCCTGGCAGTGTCCCATCATGTGACTCGCTGCCAGGGCATGCTGGGGCTTGTAGTTCCTGGCAGTGTCCCGTCATGTGACTCGCTGCCAGGGCATGCTGGGGCTTGTAGTTCCTGGCAGTGTCCCGTCATGTGACTCGCTGCCAGGGCATGCTGGGGCTTGTAGTTCCTGGCAGTGTCCCGTCATGTGACTCGCTGCCAGGGCATGCTGGGGCTTGTAGTTCCTGGCAGTGTCCCGTCATGTGACTCGCTGCCAGGGCATGCTGGGGCTTGTAGTTCCTGGCAGTGTCCCATCATGTGACTCGCTGCCAGGGCATGCTGGGGCTTGTAGTTCCTGGCAGTGTCCCATCATGTGACTCGCTGCCAGGGCATGCTGGGGCTTGTAGTTCCTGGCAGTGTCCCGTCATGTGACTCGCTGCCAGGGCATGCTGGGGCTTGTAGTTCCTGGCAGTGTCCCATCATGTGACTCGCTGCCAGGGCATGCTGGGGCTTGTAGTTCCTGGCAGTGCCTCGTCATGTGACTCGCTGCCAGGGCATGCTGGGGCTTGTAGTTCCTGGCAGCTGGAGGAATGATGGGGGACAGGAATGGTGTGCACACACAGGAGGGGGCTGTAATGATTGGTGTGAATGATGGGGGACAGGAATGGGGTGCACACACAGGAGGGGGTGTAGTGATTGGTGTGAATGATGGGGGACAGGAATGGGACGCACACACAGGAGGGGGGTGTAATGATTGGTGTGAATGATGGGGGACAGGAATGGTGTGCACACACAGGAGGGGGCTGTAATGATTGGTGTGAATGATGGGGGACAGGAATGGTGTGCACACACACAGGAGGGGGCTGTAATGATTGGTGTGAATGATGGGGGACTGGAATGGTGTGCACACACACAGGAGGGGGCTGTAGTGATTGGTGTGAATGATGGGGGACAGGAATGGTGTGCACACACAGGAGGGGGCTGTAGTGATTGGTGTGAATGATGGGGGACAGGAATGGTGTGCACACACAGGAGGGGGCTGTAATGATTGGTGTGAATGATGGGGGACAGGAATGGTGTGCACACACAGGAGGGGGCTGTAGTGATTGGTGTGAATGATGGGGGACAGGAATGGTGTGCACACACAGGAGGGGGCTGTAATGATTGGTGTGAATGATGGGGGACAGGAATGGGGCGCACACACACAGGAGGGGGCTGTAGTGATTGGTGTGAATGATGGGGGACAGGAATGGTGTGCACACACAGGAGGGGGCTGTAATGATTGGTGTGAATGATGGGGGACAGGAATGGTGTGCACACACAGGAGGGGGCTGTAATGATTGGTGTGAATGATGGGGGACAGGAATGGGGTGCACACACAGGAGGGGGTGTAGTGATTGGTGTGAATGATGGAGGACAGGAATGGTGTGCACACACAGGAGGGGGCTGTAATGAATGGTATGAATGATGGGGGACAGGAATGGGGCGCACACACACAGGAGGGGGTGTAGTGATTGGTGTGAATGATGGGGGACAGGAATGGTGTGCACACACAGGAGGGGGCTGTAGTGATTGGTGTGAATGATGGGGGACAGGAATGGTGTGCACACACAGGAGGGGGCTGTAGTGATTGGTGTGAATGATGAGGGACAGGAATGGTGTGCACACACACAGGAGGGGGCTGTAGTGATTGGTGTGAATGATGGGGGACAGGAATGGTGTGCACACACAGGAGGGGGCTGTAGTGATTGGTGTGAATGATGGGGGACAGGAATGGTGTGCACACACAGGAGGGGGCTGTAGTGATTGGTGTGAATGATGAGGGACAGGAATGGTGTGCACACACACAGGAGGGGGCTGTAGTGATTGGTGTGAATGATGGGGGACAGGAATGGGGCGCACACACACAGGAGGGGGCTGTAATGATTGGTGTGAATGATGGGGGACAGGAATGGTGTGCACACACACAGGAGGGGGCTGTAATGATTGGTGTGAATGATGGGGGACAGGAATGGGGCGCACACACACAGGAGGGGGGCTGTAATGAATGGTATGAATGATGGGGGACAGGAATGGTGTGCACACACAGGAGGGGGCTGTAGTGATTGGTGTGAATGATGGGGGACAGGAATGGTGTGCACACACAGGAGGGGGCCGTCCTTTATATATGATGACAGCGTTGTTCTGGTTGTGACCAGCAGGTGGCACCAATCAGCCAGGTCCTCGGGAACCTCCAGCAACCTGCAGCCAATCGGAGCCAAGGCCGACGCCCTGAGGGAGGAGATGGAGGAGGCGGCCAATCGCGTGGAGATCTGCCGGGTGAGCCGAGTCTGCAACAGGGTGGGCGGGGCTTTCTGATAATAAGCTCCTCCCATAAGTGCCTGGGTGAGCTGAGCCTGCAACAGGGTGGGCGGGGCTTTCTTATAATAAGCTCCTCCCATAAGTGCCTAGGTGAGCTGAGCCTGCTAGAGGGTGGGCGGGGCTTTCTGATAATAAGCTCCTCCCATAAGTGCCTGGGAGAGCTGAGCCTGCAACAGGGTGGGCGGGGCTTTCTGATAATAAGCTCCTCCCATAAGTGCCTGGGTGAGCTGAGCCTGCAACAGGGTGGGCGGGGCTTTATGATAATAAGCTCCTCCCATAAGTGCCTAGGTGAGCTGAGCCTGCTAGAGGGTGGGCGGGGCTTTCTGATAATAAGCTCCTCCCATAAGTGCCTGGGTGAGGTGAGCCTGCAACAGGGTGGGCGGGGCTTTCTGATAATAAGCTCCTCCCATAAGTGCCTAGGTGAGCTGAGCCTGCTAGAGGGTGGGCGGGGCTTTCTGATAATAAGCTCCTCCCATAAGTGCCTAGGTGAGCTGAGCCTGCTAGAGGGTGGGCGGGGCTTTCTGATAATAAGCTCCTCCCATCAGTCCCTGGGGCAGCTGGGTAAGTGAGGCTGCTAGAGGGTGGGCTGGGCTTTCTGATAATAAGCTCCTCCCCTGGGGGTGGGGCCCTGTATGATAATGACTCTCGTGCTTCTCCCGCAGGATCAGCTGTCCGCAGATATGTACAACTTTGTGGCCAAAGAAATAGACTATGCAAATTACTTTCAGACGGTAAGTGAGACCCCGCCCCCTGCCACGCCCCCTTCCAGCCTGCAGCCAATAAGAACACTCCTAGGAGTGCAGACGCACAGGGCGCCATCCCAACCCTCTGTGTACGGGGGCGCGCCTCTCGCTCTCTTTTTTCTGCACATTTCTTTTATCATTTTCTTTTACTTTTTTCCTTCTTTCACATTTATTTCACAATCCCTCCATTGTCCTCTCTTCCCGATCCCTCTTTTCATGTCCCTTCCACATTCCCTCCATCTTTCTCCTGTCACCTCCCCCTTTTCTGCTTGTTTAAATCTACCTTCTTTTTTACATTCCCATTCATTTTCCAGTGTCTCCCTTTGTTTCTTTCTTTCTTGCTCTGCATTCCTAATTTTTTCTCTTTTCATTTTTTTTCTCTTTCTTTCATTTGTTTTTTCTCTTTTAATTTCTTTATTTTATTCATTTTTTTCTGTCTCATTTTCTTTCTTTCTTTCTCTTTCTTTCTCTCTCTATTTCTTTTGTTTGTTTGTTCTTTTTCTTTCGTTTATTAGTTTTTATCTTTCTCATTTTCTTTCTTTCTTTCTTTCTTTCTTTCTTTCTTTCTTTCTTTCTCTCTTTCTTTCTTTCTCTCTCTATTTCTTTTGTTTGTTCTTTTTCTTTCTTTTATTAGTTTTTATCTTTCTCATTTTCTTTCTTTCTTTCTTTCTTTCTTTCTTTCTTTCTTTCTTTCTTTCTTTCTTTCTTTCTCTCTTTCTTTCTCTCTCTATTTCTTTTGTTTGTTCTTTTTCTTTCTTTTATTAGTTTTTATCTTTCTCATTTTCTTTCTTTCTTTCTTTCTTTCTTTCTCTTTCTTTCTCTCTCTATTTATTTTGTTTGTTCTTTTTCTTTCTTTTCTTTGTTTTTTATCTTTCTCATTTTCTTTTTCTCTTTCTTTCTCTCTTTTTTTTCTTTCTTTCTTTCTTTTTTTCTTTGTTTCTTTCTTTCTTCCTTTCTTTCTCTCTCTATTTCTTCTGTTTGAAGACCTGTGGGTTGTGGTTTCTCCCGGTCCTGCTCCTTACTCCCCCCTTCATCTCCCCTTACTGATTCTGGGGGCATCTCTTGGGGGGGCATTCTGGGTGGCTTTTATTAGCCCTTACCCTGTGCTGGCCTATTGCGCCTGTATTAATCGCCATATGGAGGCTTCTGGGGATAACGTGCTCGGGGGTCCTTCAGGGAAATCCCAGCTGTGTGCCATGTGCGGGGCTTCCCCTGTGAGTAACAGTGTCACGGTGTGCATGCCGTGCGCCCAAGGTATCCTTGCTCTCCAGGCTGCGCTGAGCGCTTCGCTTCCCAGCTCTGCGCTCCCTTCACCATCGCCTACCCCCCCCCCCCCGCGCCTGCATGTAGCGCCCAGTGAGGGGGATACTAGCGGGGGGGTCACAGTCTGATCTGGCCCTGCGTGTGGCCAGCATTGAAAGGCAGCTTGCCAGGCCTGTTCCAGGTAAGGCCTCTGGCAAGAAGCGGCACCTGGCTCCCCCGCCCTCCCTCTTTCCTGAGGAGGATGAGGGACCTGATGCTTTTGTTGGCCTTAACCCCCTGGAGGAAGGGGAACTCCTCCAGGACTCTGACTCCTCTGGGGACCAGCAGGTGGGCTGCGACAGTGACCCTGGGTCTGCGTCTGGGGAGGACTCATGGTTCCCTGATGACACTGATAGCCTGTTGGCTCACATTTTTGAAATCTTGCACATTGTCCCCCTTGAGGTGGCTAAGAGGAAGCAGGGTGAGCTCTTTCGTCCTGATAAACAGCGTCTGGAGTTCCCTGAGCAGAGTCATTTCTCTAATATGGTGCTCAAGGAATGGGAACGTCCTAGTAGATTGCCCGCGGTGCCCAAGGGGTGGGATAGGAGGTATCCCTTTCCTGCCGACCTGGTCAAGTGATGGTCGTGTCCCCCTGAGGTGGACGCTCCCGTTCTAGGGCTGTCCAACACCTCGGTCATGCCTTCCCCTGACACTACTACACTGCAGGACAGCGAGGACCGGCGCATGGATCAGCTGGCCTGCCATGCTTTTACATTTGTGGGCGCTGGGCTGCGTCCGGTCTGTGCTGCTGCCATTACAGCTATTGCCCTTAAGAAACAGCTCAAGCGTCTCCTTGATGGCGCTATAGCAGGTAGGGAGGACTATAGGACCCTGTTGCTTTGCTCTGATTTTGTTGCCTTTGTCCTTACTGCCATGGATGATGCGGTCCGGCTGGGTGGTAGGGCCTCTGCCCTCTTGGTGGCTATGCGCCGCTCTGTGTGGCTGCGTCAGTGGGCGGCTGATGCTGCCGCTAAGAAGGCTCTCACTGGGCTCCCCTTTGCAGGGCTGCATCTCTTTGGTGAGCGTCTGGATGTTCCTCAGCGTAGGAAGCAGACTCTGCCTTTCGGGGGTCCTCCTCTTCCCTCCCCTCCTTTCGTGCCCCTAGAGGAGGTCGTGGCTCCCTCTTCTCGGGTAGCCGCAGAGAGTCTTGGGGACGTGGCAGATCCCGTGGTTGTCCCGGCCTCTCATGGAGTCCCAAGCCCAAACCTTCCCCCAAGCCTCCTCAGGCATGAGGAGACGCCCTCACCCATCCGGGTGGGGGGACGGCTTCAGCTCTTTGCTCGCGTCTGGAGGCTCCGCGTCTCAGACCGGTGGATTCAGGAGGTGGTGTCCTCCAGTTACAAGATAAAGTTTGCAGCCTGGCCGCCCCCAAGATTCATCAGATCCCGGATGCCTCAGGACCCTCTGTCAGCTCAGGGGTTTGCGCCTTTGGTTCAACGTCTGTTGGAGTCAGGAGTCATTTGCCCAGTGCCTTCCCAGGAACAGGGTCAGGGGTTTCTACTCCAATCTGTTCACGGTCCCCGAAAAGAACGGGTCCCTGAGGCCCATCCTGGACTTGAAGGGTCTCAACAAGTTTGTCAGGTTCAAGCATTTTCGCATGGAGACGCTACGCTCGGTGGTCAGTACCCTGCACCTGGGTGACTTCATGACCACCGTGGACATCAAGGATGCCTATCTTCACGTGCCAATCTTCCCGGGTCATCAGAGATTTCTCAGGTTTACTCTAGAGGATCAGCATTACCAGTTTGTGGCCTTACCCTTCGGTATCACCTCGGCCCCTCGGGTGTTCACCAAGGTGCTGGCGGGCGTGATGGCTCTGCTGCGGAATCAGGGCATTCGCATCCTTCCTTACCTGGACGACATTCTGATTGCGGCTCAGTCTCTTCATCAGGCCGAGAAGGATACTCTGGTGGTGACCTCCACTCTCGAGTCCTTCGGCTGGGTGATCAACTATCCCAAGTCTTCACTGTCTCCATCTTTGGTGAGGTCCTTTCTGGGCATGACTCTGGATACCTCTCAGGTCAAGGTGTTCCTGCCTCAGCAGAAGGTGGAGGGCCTTCAGAAGCAGGCTCGGGCTCTGCTCTTGTGTCCCCATCCCTCCATCCGGCAGGGGATGCAGTTAGTGGGTCTGATGGTGTCCTGCTTCGAGGCGGTCCCCTTTGCTCAGTTTCACATGAGACCTCTTCAGTTGCACCTCTTGTTAGTTTGGATGGGGACCCTGCGTCCCTGGATCAGGAATTTGCTCTGTCCCCCCTGGCCAGACAGTCCCTCTCATGGTGGCTGGACTCGGGGAACCTTCTAGTGGGCAGGACCTTTCTGCCCCCGTGCTGGGAGACTGTCACCACAGATGCCAGTCTGACCGGTTGGGGGGGCTTTTGGAAGTCTCTGAAGTTCCAGGGTCAGTGGGGCCCTCAGGAGGCCCATGCTCCCATCAATGTCCTGGAACTGAGGGCGATCAGGTTGGTTCTTTCTCAGCTGACCACACACCTTCGGGGTCGGGCTGTTCAAATCTGCTCGGACAACCAGACAGCGGTTGCCTACATCAATCATCAGGGAGGGACTCAGAGCAAGCGAGCCCTCAAGGAAGTGTCCCTGATCCTGTCTTGGGCGGAAGAGAATGTCCCCTGCATCTCGGTGGTCTACATTCCGGGGGTGGAGAACCTGGAGGCAGACTCCCTGAGCAGGGGGACGTCTCGGCTGGGGGAATGGTCCCTCAGCAACAAGGTATTTCACTCCCTGTGTCACCGATGGGGACTTCCGGATGTGGACCTGTTTGCTTCCCGCCACAATCACAAGCTTCCCAGGTTTGTCTCCCTGTCACAGGATCCTCTGGCCTTCGCCACGGATGCGCTAGCAATGCTTTGGACGGAGTTTCAGCTCCTCTAGGTGTTTCCTCCATTCCCTCTACTGGGCAGCGTGCTGCGTAAGATAGCCCAGGAGGGGGAACCAGTCATTCTGGTGGCCCCCTGTTGGCCAAGGAGGGTGTGGTTCGCAGACGTCGTGCAGTTGGCAGTAGACCAGTACGTCTTGCCCAAGGATCCAGATCTGCTCACTCAGGGACAGCTGCACCATCCCAATTTACAAACGCTGGCTTTAACGGCTTGGCTGCTGAGACCTCCATCTTGATGGATAAGGGTTTGCCGGCCTCTGTTGTTGATACCATGATTCGGGCTAGGAAGAAGTCCTCATCCTTGATCTATTACAGGGTCTGGCATGCTTACATTGCCTGGTGTGAGTCCAAGTCTCTTCCCTGTTGGGTGTTTTCTATCCCCAGGATTCTGGAATTTTTGCAACATGGTTTGGATTCGGGCCTTCAGCTTAGTGCCCTCAAGGGACAGGTGTCAGCTCTGGCAATCTTCCAAAGATCTTTTGCCAATCACCGGTTGGTAAAGACTTTTTTCCAGGGAGTTACTCATGTGCGTCCGCCACGTAAGCCTATGCTACCAGTCTGGGACCTGAATCTGGTGTTGTCTGCTCTGCAGGCTCCTCCCTTTGAGCCTATCCGTGGGGCTGCTTTGCCCATTCTGACTCTTAAGGTGGCCTGTCTTTCTTCTTCTTCCTTGCTTTCATTCATTTTTTTATTTCTACCTTTCTTTCTCTATTTCTTTTGTTTGTTTTTTCTCTTTTACTTTTTCTTTCTTCCTTTCTCTCTCTCAGTCTTTCATTCTTTCTTTGTATTCCTGTTTTTTTAATCTTTTCTGTCTGTCTCTCTTTTCCTCTCTTTCATTTATTTTTTTCTCTCTTTATTTTCACGCCCCGGTCACACCCCACCACGCCCCCATCATCCCCCCCGGTCACGCCCCTGGTCACTCCCCCATCACGCCCCCTGCCACACCCCCACCATGCCCCTGTCTTGCCTCGGCCACGCCCCATGTCACACCTACGGCCACGCCCCCACCATCCCCCGGCCACGCCCCTGTCACACCCACGGTCACGCCCCCATCTCTTGTCTCCCGTAGCTGATTGAGGTGCAGGCGGAGTACCACCGCAAGTCTCTGGCCTTACTGCAAGACGTGCTGCCCCAGATCAAAGCCCAGCAGGGTAAGTGGCCGTGCGGGAGAGGGGCATGTGTGTGATGTCACTGCTCGTCTCTGATTGGCTGCCATGATGCGTGTGATGTCATTGCTTGTCTGATTGGCTGCCATGATGTGTGTGATGTCACTGCTCGTCTCTGATTGGCTGCCATGATGTGTGTGATGTCACTGCTCATCTCTGATTGGCTGCCATGATGTGTGTGATGTCACTGCTCGTCTCTGATTGGCTGCCATGATGTGTGTGATGTCACTGCTCGTCTCTGATTGGCTGCCATGATGTGTGTGATGTCATTGCTCGTCTGATTTGCTGCCATGATGTGTGTGATGTCATTGCTCGTCTCTGATTGGCTGCCATGATGTGTGTGATGTCACTGCTCATCTCTGATTGGCTGCCATGATGTGTGTGATGTCACTGCTCGTCTCTGATTGGCTGCCATGATGTGTGTGATGTCACTGCTCGTCTCTGATTGGCTGCCATGATGTGTGTGATGTCATTGCTGGTCTCTGATTGGCTGCCATGATGTATGTGATGTCATTGCTGGTCTCTGATTGGCTGCCATGATGCGTGTGATGTCATTGCTTGTCTGATTGGCTGCCATGATGTGTGTGATGTCACTGCTCGTCTCTGATTGGCTGCCATGATGTGTGTGATGTCATTGCTCGTCTGATTGGCTGCCATGATGTGTGTGATGTCATTGCTCGTCTCTGATTGGCTGCCATGATGTGTGTGATGTCATTGCTGGTCTCTGATTGGCTGCTCTCCCCCGCAGAGGCCTGGGTAGAGAAGCCATCATTCGGGAAGCCATTGGAGGAGCACCTGACAGTCAGTGGTCGGGAGATCGCGTTCCCCATCGAGGCGTGCGTCACCATGCTGCTGGAGTGCGGCATGCAGGAGGAGGTGAGGCCGCCACCCGCGTGCATTCGTTTCATGTCCCCCATCCCCTGTCTCGTCACCCAGCGCTCCGCAGGCCCTCTCTATTATTGGCCAATCAGCAGAGCTCTCTGGCGCCACCCTCAGGGCATCCCGAACACTGCACAGCTACTTACCGGTCTTGCACTCCGCCCATGTGACTGGCTGAAGCCAATGGGGTTCATTCGTGCAGAGCGCACCCAGTAACACCCGATTGATCACCATTGGCTCTCGTAGGTGAGTAATTGTGCCCGATTGGTCATTCTTTTACTGGAAGCTCGGGTTAGGTGAGTATCTGTGTCTGGAATTGGGCACAGCTACAAGGCGCTCATTAATATGCAGAGCAAGGCGCTCATTAATATGCAGAGCAAGGCGCTCATTAATATGCAGAGCAAGGCGCTCATTAATATGCAGAGCAAGGCGCTCATTAATATGCAGAGCAAGGCGCTCATTAATATGCACAGCAAGGCGCTCATTAATAGGCAAAGCAAGGCGCTCATTAATATGCAGAGCAAGGCGCTCATTAATATGCAGAGCAAGGCGCTCATTAATAGGCACAGCAAGGCGCTCATTAATATGCAGAGCAAGGCGCTCATTAATATGCACAGCAAGGCACTCATTAATATGCAGAGCAAGGCGCTCATTAATATGCAGAGCAAGGCGCTCATTAATATGCACAGCAAGGCGCTCATTAATATGCACAGCAAGGCACTCATTAATATGCAGAGCAAGGCGCTCATTAATATGCAGAGCAAGGCGCTCATTAATATGCACAGCAAGGCGCTCATTAATATGCACAGCAAGGCGCTCATTAATAGGCAAAGCAAGGCGCTCATTAATATGCAGAGCAAGGCGCTCATTAATATGCAGAGCAAGGCGCTCATTAATATGCAGAGCAAGGCGCTCATTAATATGCAGAGCAAGGCGCTCATTAATATGCACAGCAAGGCGCTCATTAATATGCAGAGCAAGGCGCTCATTAATAGGCACAGCAAGGCGCTCATTAATATGCAGAGCAAGGCGCTCATTAATATGCAGAGCAAGGCGCTCATTAATATGCAGAGCAAGGCGCTCATTAATAGGCAGAGCAAGGCGCTCATTAATATGCAGAGCAAGGCGCTCATTAATAGGCACAGCAAGGAGCTCATTAATATGCAGAGCAAGGCGCTCATTAATAGGCACAGCAAGGTGCTCATTAATATGCACAGCAAGGCGCTCATTAATATGCACAGCAAGGCGCTCATTAATAGGCACAGCAAGGTGCTCATTAATATGCAGAGCAAGGCGCTCATTAATAGGCACAGCAAGGCGCTCATTAATATGCACAGCAAGGCGCTCATTAATATGCACAGCAAGGCGCTCATTAATAGGCACAGCAAGGCGCTCATTAATATGCAGAGCAAGGCGCTCATTAATATGCAGAGCAAGGCGCTCATTAATATGCAGAGCAAGGCGCTCATTAATATGCACAGCAAGGCGCTCATTAATATGCAGAGCAAGGCGCTCATTAATAGGCACAGCAAGGCGCTCATTAATATGCAGAGCAAGGCGCTCATTAATATGCAGAGCAAGGCGCTCATTAATATGCAGAGCAAGGCGCTCATTAATAGGCACAGCGAGGAGCTCATTAATATGCACAGCAAGGCGCTCATTAATATGCAGAGCAAGGCGCTCATTAATAGGCACAGCAAGGCGCTCATTAATATGCAGAGCAAGGCGCTCATTAATATGCAGAGCAAGGCGCTCATTAATATGCAGAGCAAGGCGCTCATTAATATGCAGAGCAAGGCGCTCATTAATAGGCACAGCGAGGCGCTCATTAATATGCACAGCAAGGTGCTCATTAATATGCACAGCAAGGCGCTCATTAATATGCAGAGCAAGGCGCTCATTAATATGCAGAGCAAGGCGCTCATTAATATGCACAGCAAGGTGCTCATTAATAGGCACAGCGAGGTGCTCATTAATAGGCACAGCGAGGCGCTCATTAATATGCACAGCGAGGCGCTCATTAATATGCACAGCGAGGCGCTCATTAATATGCACAGCGAGGCGCTCATTAATATGCACAGCAAGGTGCTCATTAATATGCACAGCAAGGTGCTCATTAATATGCACAGCAAGGCGCTCATTAATATGCACAGCAAGGCGCTCATTAATAGGCACAGCAAGGCGCTCATTAATATGCACAGCAAGGTGCTCATTAATATGCAGAGCAAGGCGCTCATTAATAGGCACAGCAAGGTGCTCATTAATATGCACAGCAAGGCGCTCATTAATATGCAGAGCAAGGCGCTCATTAATAGGCACAGCAAGGTGCTCATTAATATGCAGAGCAAGGCGCTCATTAATATGCACAGCAAGGCGCTCATTAATATGCACAGCAAGGTGCTCATTAATATGCACAGCAAGGCGCTCATTAATATGCACAGCAAGGTGCTCATTAATATGCACAGCAAGGTGCTCATTAATATGCACAGCAAGGCGCTCATTAATATGCACAGCAAGGTGCTCATTAATAGGCACAGCAAGGCGCTCGTTAATATGCACAGCAGCTCTCCCCGGCCCGGCATCCCCAGCAGCAGCTCTCCCCGGCATCCCCAGCAGCAGCTCTCCCCGGCCCGGCATCCCCAGCAGCAGCTCTCCCCGGCCCGGCATCCCCAGCAGCAGCTCTCCCCGGCCCGGCATCCCCAGCAGCAGCTCTCCCCGGCCCGGCATCCCCAGCAGCAGCTCTCCCCGGCATCCCCAGCAGCAGCTCTCCCCGGCCCGGCATCCCCAGCAGCAGCTCTCCCCGGCCCGGCATCCCCAGCAGCAGCTCTCCCCGGCCCGGCATCCCCAGCAGCAGCTCTCCCCGGCATCCCCAGCAGCAGCTCTCCCCGGCTTGGCATCCCCAGCAGCAGCTCTCCCCGGCCCGGCATCCCCAGCAGCAGCTCTCCCCGGCATCCCCAGCAGCAGCTCTCCCTGGCCCGGCATCCCCAGCAGCAGCTCTCCTTGGCCCGGCATCCCCAGCAGCAGCTCTCCCCGGCCCGGCATCCCCAGCAGCAGCTCTCCCTGGCCCGGCATCCCCAGCAGCAGCTCTCCCCGGCCCGGCATCCCCAGCAGCAGCTCTCCCCAGCCCGGCATCCCCAGCAGCAGCTCTCCCCGGCATCCCCAGCAGCAGCTCTCCCTGGCCCGGCATCCCCAGCAGCAGCTCTCCCTGGCCCGGCATCCCCAGCAGCAGCTCTCCCCGGCCCAGCAGCAGCTCTCCCTGGCCCGGCATCCCCAGCAGCAGCTCTCCCTGGCCCGGCATCCCCAGCAGCAGCTCTCCCCGGCCCAGCAGCAGCTCTCCCTGGCCCGGCATCCCCAGCAGCAGCTCTCCCCGGCCCGGCATCCCCAGCAGCAGCTCTCCCCGGCCCGGCATCCCCAGCAGCAGCTCTCCCCGGCCCGGCATCCCCAGCAGCAGCTCTCCCCGGCCCGGCATCCCCAGCAGCAGCTCTCCCCGGCCCGGCATCCCCAGCAGCAGCTCTCCCCGGCATCCCCAGCAGCAGCTCTCCCCGGCCCGGCATCCCCAGCAGCAGCTCTCCCCGGCCCAGCAGCAGCTCTCCCCGGCCCGGCATCCCCAGCAGCAGCTCTCCCCGGCCCGGCATCCCCAGCAGCAGCTCTCCCCGGCCTGGCATCCCCAGCAGCAGCTCTCCCCGGCCCGGCATCCCCAGCAGCAGCTCTCCCTGGCCCGGCATCCCCAGCAGCAGCTCTCCCCGGCCCGGCATCCCCAGCAGCAGCTCTCCCTGGCCCGGCATCCCCAGCAGCAGCTCTCCCCGGCTTGGCATCCCCAGCAGCAGCTCTCCCCGGCCCGGCATCCCCAGCAGCAGCTCTCCCCGGCATCCCCAGCAGCAGCTCTCCCTGGCCCGGCATCCCCAGCAGCAGCTCTCCCTGGCCCGGCATCCCCAGCAGCAGCTCTCCCCGGCCCGGCATCCCCAGCAGCAGCTCTCCCCGGCCCGGCATCCCCAGCAGCAGCTCTCCCCGGCATCCCCAGCAGCAGCTCTCCCCGGCTTGGCATCCCCAGCAGCAGCTCTCCCCGGCCCGGCATCCCCAGCAGCAGCTCTCCCCGGCATCCCCAGCAGCAGCTCTCCCTGGCCCGGCATCCCCAGCAGCAGCTCTCCTTGGCCCGGCATCCCCAGCAGCAGCTCTCCCCGGCCCGGCATCCCCAGCAGCAGCTCTCCCTGGCCCGGCATCCCCAGCAGCAGCTCTCCCCGGCCCGGCATCCCCAGCAGCAGCTCTCCCCAGCCCGGCATCCCCAGCAGCAGCTCTCCCCGGCATCCCCAGCAGCAGCTCTCCCTGGCCCGGCATCCCCAGCAGCAGCTCTCCCTGGCCCGGCATCCCCAGCAGCAGCTCTCCCTGGCCCGGCATCCCCAGCAGCAGCTCTCCCCGGCCCAGCAGCAGCTCTCCCTGGCCCGGCATCCCCAGCAGCAGCTCTCCCCGGCCCGGCATCCCCAGCAGCAGCTCTCCCCGGCCCGGCATCCCCAGCAGCAGCTCTCCCCGGCCCGGCATCCCCAGCAGCAGCTCTCCCCGGCCCGGCATCCCCAGCAGCAGCTCTCCCCGGCCCGGCATCCCCAGCAGCAGCTCTCCCTGGCCCGGCATCCCCAGCAGCAGCTCTCCCTGGCCCGGCATCCCCAGCAGCAGCTCTCCCCGGCCCGGCATCCCGCTTTGCTTGCTCCTCTGCATTCACATTCATCTGGGGGGGGGTTTCGTGGCCACGTTGCCTTCTCATTGGTGGGTGTGCATCAGTTTTGTGATTCCTGTCCCCCGTCTGTCGTCCTCTCCAGGGTTTGTTCCGAGTTGCTCCGTCTGCCTCCAAACTGAAGAAGCTTAAAGCAGCGTTAGATTGCTGCGTGGTGGACGTGGCGGAATATTCTGCGGACCCGCACGCCATCGCAGGTAAGTCGCTGCCTGGTTTAGGGCTCAGACTGGGGTCGATTGTCATGTCCAAGGCCATTTCCTTCGGTCAGTAGCACTAAAGATTCCAGGGCTGGCTGCTGGCCTTCCACCCCCCCCCCCCCCCCGCTGCGTTAACATCCCAGGATGCCGGTAATCACTCACCTGTCCCCGCCACTCAGATCGGCCGGGGCACGAGCGCAGGGCAGCAGGGGATGCGGCCGCTCCCCATTCACTCTAACCAGAGCCGCTCGCCCAATGACATCATTTCAGAGGGCGGCTCTGATTGGACGGGAGCCCTGGTGCACTCGCTACCCCCGCGCCCCGTGGTGGTAGAGGCCGGGAACAGCTTCCAGCACTGACCTACCTGAGACACACCTCCAGCTATCCAGAGATATACACACTGAATGGAGCTGCGTGCTCCTCCTGCCGCGCCCCTGCAAGCATCCCATATGTCACTGCGGGCATCCCATGTGTCACTGCGGGCATCCCATATGTCACTGCGGGCATCCCATGTGTCACTGCGGGCATCCCCTGTGTCACTGCGGGCATCTCATGTGTCACTGCGGGCATCCCATGTGTCACTGCGAGCATCCCATGTGTCACTCGAGCATCCCATGTGTCACTGCGGGCATCCCATGTCTCACTGCGGGCATCCCATGTGTCACTCGAGCATCCCATGTCTCACTGCGGGCATCCCATATGTCACTGCGGGCATCCCATGTGTCACTCGAGCATCCCATGTCTCACTGCGGGCATCCCATGTGTCACTCGAGCATCCCATGTGTCACTGCGGGCATCCCATGTGTCACTGCGAGCATCCCATGTGTCACTGCGGGCATCCCATGTGTCACTGCGAGCATCCCATGTGTCACTGCGGGCATCCCATGTGTCACTCCAGCATCCCATGTGTCACTGCGGGCATCCCATGTGTCACTGCGGGCATCCCATGTGTCACTCCAGCATCCCATGTGTCACTGCGGGCATCCCATGTGTCACTGCGGGCATCCCATGTGTCACTGCGGGCATCCCATGTGTCACTCCAGCATCCCATGTGTCACTGCGGGCATCCCATGTGTCACTGCGGGCATCTCATGTGTCACTGCGGGCATCCCATGTGTCACTGCGGGCATCTCATGTGTCACTGCGGGCATCCCATGTGTCACTGCGGGCATCCCATGTGTCACTGCGGGCATCCCATGTGTCACTCCAGCATCCCATGTGTCACTGCGGGCATCCCATGTGTCACTGCGAGCATCTCATGTGTCACTGCGGGCATCCCATGTGTCACTCCAGCATCCCATGTGTCACTGCGGGCATCCCATGTGTCACTGCGGGCATCACATGTGTCACTGCGGGCATCCCATGTGTCACTCCAGCATCCCATGTGTCACTGCGGGCATCCCATGTGTCACTGCGGGCATCCCATGTGTCACTGCGGGCATCCCATGTGTCACTGCGAGCATCCCATGTGTCACTGCGGGCATCCCATGTGTCACTGCGAGCATCCCATGTGTCACTGCGGGCATCCCATGTGTCACTGCGAGCATCCCATGTGTCACTGCGGGCATCCCATGTGTCACTGCGGGCATCTCATGTGTCACTGCGGGCATCCCATGTGTCACTCGAGCATCCCATGTGTCACTGCGGGCATCCCATGTGTCACTGCGAGCATCCCATGTGTCACTGCGGGCATCCCATGTGTCACTGCGGGCATCCCATATGTCACTGCGGGCATCCCATATGTCACTGCGGGCATCCCATGTGTCACTGCGGGCATCCCATGTGTCACTGCGGGCATCCCATGTGTCACTGCGGGCATCCCATATGTCACTGCGGGCATCCCATATGTCACTGCGGGCATCCCATATGTCACTGCGGGCATCCCATATGTCACTGCGGGCATCCCATATGTCACTGCGGGCATCCCATGTGTCACTGCTGGCATCCCATGTGTCACTGCGGGCATCCCATGTGTCACTGCGAGCATCCCATGTGTCACTGCGGGCATCCCATGTGTCACCATGTGACACTTCCCGGCATCCCATATGTCTGCGGGCATCCCATGTGTCACTGCGGGCATCCCATGTGTCACTGCGGGCATCCCATGTGTCACTGCGGGCATCCCATGTGTCACTGCGGGCATCCCATGTGTCACTGCGGGCATCCCATATGTCACTGCGGGCATCCCATATGTCACTGCGGGCATCCCATATGTCACTGCGGGCATCCCATGTGTCACTGCTGGCATCCCATGTGTCACTGCGGGCATCCCATGTGTCACTGCGGGCATCCCATGTGTCACTGCGAGCATCCCATATGTCACTGCGGGCATCCCATGTGTCACTGCTGGCATCCCATGTGTCACTGCGGGCATCCCATGTGTCACTGCGGGCATCCCATGTGTCACTGCGAGCATCCCATGTGTCACTGCGGGCATCCCATGTGTCACCATGTGACACTTCCCGGCATCCCATATGTCTGCGGGCATCCCATATGTCACTGCTGGCATCCCATGTGTCACTGCGAGCATCCCATGTGTCACTGCGAGCATCCCATGTGTCACCATGTGACACTTCCCGGCATCCCATATGTCTGCGGGCATCCCATATGTCACTGCGGGCATCTCATGTGTCACCATGTGACACTTCCCGGCATCCCATATGTCTGCGGGCATCCCATATGTCACTGCGGGCATCTCATGTGTCACTGCGGGCATCCCATATGTCTGCGGGCATCCCATGTGTCACTGCTGGCATCCCATGTGTCACTGCGGGCATCCCATGTGTCACTGCGGGCATCCCATGTGTCACTGCGAGCATCCCATATGTCACTGCGGGCATCCCATGTGTCACTGCTGGCATCCCATGTGTCACTGCGGGCATCCCATGTGTCACTGCGAGCATCCCATGTGTCACTGCGGGCATCCCATGTGTCACTGCGGGCATCCCATGTGTCACTGCGAGCATCCCATATGTCACTGCGGGCATCCCATGTGTCACTGCGGGCATCCCATGTGTCACTGCGGGCATCCCATGTGTCACTGCGAGCATCCCATGTGTCACTGCGGGCATCCCATGTGTCACCATGTGACACTTCCCGGCATCCCATATGTCTGCGGGCATCCCATATGTCACTGCTGGCATCCCATGTGTCACTGCGAGCATCCCATGTGTCACTGCGGGCATCCCATGTGTCACTGCGGGCATCTCATGTGTCACTGCGGGCATCCCATGTGTCACTGCGGGCATCCCATGTGTCACTGCGGGCATCCCATGTGTCACTGCGGGCATCCCATATGTCACTGCGGGCATCCCATATGTCACTGCGGGCATCCCATGTGTCACTGCTGGCATCCCATGTGTCACTGCGGGCATCCCATGTGTCACTGCGGGCATCCCATGTGTCACTGCGAGCATCCCATATGTCACTGCGGGCATCCCATGTGTCACTGCTGGCATCCCATGTGTCACTGCGGGCATCCCATGTGTCACTGCGGGCATCCCATGTGTCACTGCGAGCATCCCATGTGTCACTGCGGGCATCCCATGTGTCACCATGTGACACTTCCCGGCATCCCATATGTCTGCGGGCATCCCATATGTCACTGCTGGCATCCCATGTGTCACTGCGAGCATCCCATGTGTCACTGCGGGCATCCCATGTGTCACTGCGGGCATCCCATGTGTCACTGCGGGCATCTCATGTGTCACTGCGGGCATCCCATGTGTCACTGCGGGCATCCCATGTGTCACTGCGGGCATCCCATGTGTCACTGCGGGCATCCCATGTGTCACTGCGGGCATCTCATGTGTCACTGCGGGCATCCCATGTGTCACTGCGGGCATCCCATGTATCACTGCGGGCATCCCATGTGTCACTGCGAGCATCCCATGTGTCACTGCGGGCATCCCATGTGTCACTGCGAGCATCCCATGTGTCACTGCGAGCATCCCATGTGTCACTGCGGGCATCCCATGTGTCACTGCGGGCATCCCATGTGTCACTGCGGGCATCCCATGTGTCACCATGTGACACTTCCCGGCATCCCATATGTCTGCGGGCATCCCATGTGTCACTGCGAGCATCCCATGTGTCACTGCGGGCATCCCATATGTCTGCGGGCATCCCATGTGTCACTGCGAGCATCCCATGTGTCACTGCGGGCATCCCATGTGTCACTGCGGGCATCTCATGTGTCACTGCGGGCATCCCATGTGTCACTGCGGGCATCCCATGTGTCACTGCGAGCATCCCATGTGTCACTGCGAGCATCCCATGTGTCACTGCGGGCATCCCATGTGTCACTGCGGGCATCCCATGTGTCACTGCGGGCATCCCATGTGTCACTGCGGGCATCCCATGTGTCACTGCGGGCATCCCATGTGTCACTGCGAGCATCCCATGTGTCACTGCGGGCATCTCATGTGTCACTGCGAGCATCCCATGTGTCACTGCGAGCATCCCATGTGTCACTGCGGGCATCCCATGTGTCACTGCGAGCATCCCATGTGTCACTGCGGGCATCCCATGTGTCACTGCGGGCATCCCATGTGTCACTGCGGGCATCTCATGTGTCACTGCGGGCATCCCATGTGTCACTGCGGGCATCCCATGGGCATCCCATATGTCACTGCGGGCATCTCATGTGTCACTGCGGGCATCTCATGTGTCACTGCGGGCATCCCATGTGTCACTGCGGGCATCCCATGTGTCACTGCGGGCATCCCATGTGTCACTGCGGGCATCCCATGGGCATCCCATATGTCACTGCGGGCATCTCATGTGTCACTGCGGGCATCCCATGTGTCACTGCGAGCATCCCATGTGTCACTGCGGGCATCCCATGGGCATCCCATATGTCACTGCGGGCATCTCATGTGTCACTGCGGGCATCCCATGTGTCACTGCGGGCATCCCATGGGCATCCCATATGTCACTGCGGGCATCTCATGTGTCACTGCGGACATCCGATGTGTCACTGCGGGCATCCCATGTGTCACTGCGAGCATCCCATGTGTCACTGCGAGCATCCCATGTGTCACTGCGAGCATCCCATGTGTCACTGCGAGCATCCCATGTGTCACTGCGGGCATCCCATGTGTCACTGCGGGCATCCCATATGTCACTGCGGGCATCCCATGTGTCACTGCGAGCATCCCATGTGTCACTGCGGGCATCCCATGTGTCACTGCGGGCATCCCATGTGTCACTGCGAGCATCCCATGTGTCACTGCGGGCATCCCATGTGTCACTGCGGGCATCCCATATGTCACTGCGGGCATCCCATGTGTCACTGCGAGCATCCCATGTGTCACTGCGGGCATCCCATGTGTCACTGCGGGCATCCCATGTGTCACTGCGAGCATCTCATGTGTCACTGCGGGCATCCCATGTGTCACTGCGGGCATCCCATGTGTCACTGCGGACATCCGATGTGTCACTGCGGGCATCCGATGTGTCACTGCGGGCATCTCATGTGTCACTGCGGGCATCCCATGTGTCACTGCGAGTATCCCATGTGTCACTGCGGGCATCTCATGTGTCACTGCGGGCATCCCATGTGTCACTGCGGGCATCCCATGTGTCACTGCGGGCATCCCATGTGTCACTGCGGGCATCCCATGTGTCACTGCGGGCATCCCATGTGTCACTGCTGGCATCCCATGTGTCACTGCGGGCATCCCATATGTCACTGCGGACATCCGATGTGTCACTGGGGGCATCCCATGTGTCACTGCGGGCATCCCATGTGTCACTGCGGGCATCCCATGTGTCACTGCTGGCATCCCATGTGTCACTGCTGGCATCCCATATGTCACTGCGGACATCCGATGTGTCACTGCGGGCATCCCATGTGTCGCTGCGGGCATCCCATGTGTCGCTGCGGGCATCCCATGTGTCGCTGCTGGCATCCCATGTGTCACTGCGGGCATCCCATGTGTCACTGCGAGCATCCCATGTGTCAATGCGGGCATCCCATGTGTCACTGCGGGCATCCCATGTGTCGCTGCGGGCATCCCATGTGTCACTGCGGGCATCCCATGTGTCACTGCGGGCATCCCATGTGTCGCTGCGGGCATCCCATGTGTCACTGCGGGCATCCCATGTGTCGCTGCGGGCATCCCATGTGTCGCTGCGGGCATCCCATGTGTCACTGCGGGCATCCCATGTGTCGCTGCGGGCATCCCATGTGTCGCTGCGGGCATCCCATGTGTCGCTGCGGGCATCCCATGTGTCGCCGCGGGCATCCCATGTGTCACCGCGGGCATCCCATGTGTCACCGCGGGCATCCCATGTGTCAATGAGGGCATCCCATGTGTCGCTGCGGGCATCCCATGTGTCGCTGCGGGCATCCCATGTGTCGCTGCGGGCATCCCATGTGTCACTGCGGGCATCCCATGTGTCACTGCGGGCATCCCATGTGTCACTGCGGGCATCCCACGTGTCACTGCGGGCATCCCATGTGTCACTGCGGGCATCCCATGTGTCACTGCGGGCATCCCATGTGTCACTGCGGGCATCCCATGTGTCACTGCGGGCATCCCACGTGTCACTGCGGGCATCCCATGTGTCACTGCGGGCATCCCATGTGTCACTGCGGGCATCCCATGTGTCACTGCGGGCATCCCATGTGTCACTGCGGGCATCCCATGTGTCACTGCGGGCATCCCACGTGTCACTTCGGGCATCCCATGTGTCACTGCGGGCATCCCATGTGTCACTGCGGGCATCCCATGTGTCACTGCGGGCATCCCATGTGTCACTGCGGGCATCCCACGTCGCTCACCTTTCGGTGTGTTTCTCATTTCAGGGGCGTTGAAGTCTTACCTGCGGGAGCTTCCGGAGCCGCTCATGACCTTCCAGCTCTATGACGAATGGATTCTGGCCTCCAAGTAAGTCGGACACTTCCTCCATTACCAAATGTTCCGCCATAAACTCGGGGGCGTGTGACAGTGGCGTCCCGTGTGCAGGACACTTCCCGGCACCCGTATGACGTTCCATGTGCAGGACACTTCCCGGCACCCGTATGGCGTCCCACGTGCAGGACACTTCCCAGCCCCCGTATGGCGTCCCACGTGCAGGACACTTCCCGGCACCCGTATGGCGTCCCATGTGCAGGACACTTCCCGGCACCCGTATGGCGTCCCATGTGCAGGACACTTCCCGGCACCCGTATGGCGTCCCATGTGCAGGTCACTTCCCGGCCCCCGTATGACGTTCCATGTGCAGGACACTTCCCGGCACCCGTATGGCGTCCCACGTGCAGGACACTTCCCGGCACCCGTATGGCGTCCCACGTGCAGGACACTTCCCAGCCCCCGTATGGCGTCCCACGTGCAGGACACTTCCCGGCACCCGTATGGCGTCCCATGTGCAGGACACTTCCCGGCACCCGTATGGCGTCCCATGTGCAGGACACTTCCCGGCACCCGTATGGCGTCCCATGTGCAGGACACTTCCCAGCCCCCGTATGGCGTCCCACGTGCAGGACACTTCCCGGCACCCGTATGGCGTCCCATGTGCAGGACACTTCCCGGCACCCGTATGGCGTCCCATGTGCAGGCCAATTCCCGGCACCCGTATGGCGTCCCATGTGCAGGACACTTCCCGGCACCCGTATGGCGTCCCATGTGCAGGACACTTCCCGGCACCCGTATGGCGTCCCATGTGCAGGACACTTCCCGGCACCCGTATGGCGTCCCATGTGCAGGAGGCTTCCCGGCACCCGTATGGCGTCCCATGTGCAGGCCACTTCCCGGCACCCGTATGGCGTCCCATATGCAGGTCACTTCCCGGCACCCGTATGGCGTCCCATGTGCAGGACACTTCCCGGCACCCGTATGGTGCCCCATGTGCTGGACACTTCCCGGCACCCGTATGGCGTCCCATGTGCAGGTCACTTCCCGGCACCCGTATGGCGTCCCACGTGCAGGACACTTCCCGGCACCCGTATGGCGTCCCACGTGCAGGACACTTCCCGGCACCCGTATGGCGTCCCATGTGCAGGACACTTCCCGGCACCCGTATGGCGTCCCACGTGCAGGACACTTCCCGGCACCCGTATGGCGTCCCATGTGCAGGACACTTCCCGGCACCCGTATGGTGCCCCATGTGCTGGACACTTCCCGGCACCCGTATGGCGTCCCATGTGCAGGACACTTCCCAGCCCCCGTATGGCGTCCCATGTGCAGGTCACTTCCCGGCACCTGTATGGCGTCCCATGTGCAGGACACTTCCCGGCACCCGTATGGCGTCCCATGTGCAGGACACTTCCTGGCACCCGTATGGCGTCCCATGTGCAGGACACTTCCCGGCACCCTTATGGCGCCCCATGTGCAGGACACTTCCCGGCACCCGTATGGCGTCCCATGTGCAGGACACTTCCCGGCACCCGTATGGCGTCCCATGTGCAGGAGGCTTCCCGGCACCCGTATGGCGTCCCATGTGCAGGACACTTCCCGGCACCCGTATGGCGTCCCATGTGCAGGACACTTCCCGGCACCCGTATGGCGTCCCATGTGCAGGAGGCTTCCCGGCACCCGTATGGCGTCCCATGTGCAGGAGGCTTCCCGGCACCCGTATGGCGTCCCATGTGCAGGCCACTTCCCGGCACCCGTATGGCGTCCCATGTGCAGGACACTTCCCGGCACCCGTATGGCGTCCCATGTGCAGGAGGCTTCCCGGCACCCGTATGGCGTCCCATGTGCAGGACACTTCCCGGCACCCGTATGGCGTCCCATGTGCAGGAGGCTTCCCGGCACCCGTATGGCGTCCCATGTGCAGGCCACTTCCCGGCACCCGTATGGCGTCCCATATGCAGGTCACTTCCCGGCACCCGTATGGCGTCCCATCTGCAGGTCACTTCCCGGCACCCGTATGGCGTCCCATGTGCAGGACACTTCCCGGCACCCGTATGGCGTCCCATGTGCAGGAGGCTTCCCGGCACCCGTATGGCGTCCCATGTGCAGGCCACTTCCCGGCACCCGTATGGCGTCCCATATGCAGGTCACTTCCCGGCACCCGTATGGCGTCCCATCTGCAGGTCACTTCCCGGCACCCGTATGGCGTCCCATGTGCAGGACACTTCCCGGCACCCGTATGGCGTCCCACGTGCAGGACACTTCCCGGCACCCGTATGGCGTCCCATGTGCAGGACACTTCCCGGCACCCGTATGGTGCCCCATGTGCTGGACACTTCCCGGCACCCGTATGGCGTCCCATGTGCAGGTCACTTCCCGGCACCTGTATGGCGTCCCATGTGCAGGACACTTCCCGGCACCCGTATGGCGTCCCATGTGCAGGACACTTCCTGGCACCCGTATGGCGTCCCATGTGCAGGACACTTCCCGGCACCCTTATGGCGCCCCATGTGCAGGACACTTCCCGGCACCCGTATGGCGTCCCATGTGCAGGACACTTCCCGGCACCCGTATGGCGTCCCATGTGCAGGAGGCTTCCCGGCACCCGTATGGCGTCCCATGTGCAGGACACTTCCCGGCACCCGTATGGCGTCCCATGTGCAGGACACTTCCCGGCACCCGTATGGCGTCCCATGTGCAGGAGGCTTCCCGGCACCCGTATGGCGTCCCATGTGCAGGAGGCTTCCCGGCACCCGTATGGCGTCCCATGTGCAGGCCACTTCCCGGCACCCGTATGGCGTCCCATGTGCAGGACACTTCCCGGCACCCGTATGGCGTCCCATGTGCAGGAGGCTTCCCGGCACCCGTATGGCGTCCCATGTGCAGGACACTTCCCGGCACCCGTATGGCGTCCCATGTGCAGGTCACTTCCCGGCACCCGTATGGCGTCCCATGTGCAGGCCACTTCCCGGCACCCGTATGGCGTCCCATGTGCAGGTCACTTCCCGGCACCCGTATGGCGTCCCATGTGCAGGACACTTCCCGGCACCCGTATGGCGTCCCATGTGCAGGACACTTCCCGGCACCCGTATGGCGTCCCATGTGCAGGACACTTCTCGGCACCCGTATGGCGTCCCATGTGCAGGACACTTCTCGGCACCCGTATGGCGTCCCATGTGCAGGACACTTCTCGGCACCCGTATGGCGTCCCATGTGCAGGACACTTCTCGGCACCCGTATGGCGTCCCATGTGCAGGACGTTTCCCGGCACCCGTTTGGCGCCCCATGTGCAGGACACTTCCCGGCACCCGTATGGCGTCCCATGTGCAGGACGTTTCCCGGCACCCGTATGGCGTCCCATGTGCAGGACACTTCTCGGCACCCGTATGGCGTCCCATGTGTAGGCCACTTCCCGGCACCCGTATGGCGTCCCATGTGCAGGACACTTCTCGGCACCCGTATGGCGTCCCATGTGCAGGACACTTCTCGGCACCCGTATGGCGTCCCATGTGCAGGACACTTCTCGGCACCCGTATGGCGTCCCATGTGCAGGACACTTCTCGGCACCCGTATGGCGTCCCATGTGCAGGACACTTCTCGGCACCCGTATGGCGTCCCATGTGCAGGACGTTTCCCGGCACCCGTTTGGCGCCCCATGTGCAGGACACTTCCCGGCACCCGTATGGCGTCCCATGTGCAGGACGTTTCCCGGCACCCGTATGGCGTCCCATGTGCAGGACACTTCTCGGCACCCGTATGGCGTCCCATGTGTAGGCCACTTCCCGGCACTCGTATGGCGTCCCATGTGCAGGACACTTCTCGGCACCCGTATGGCGTCCCATGTGTAGGCCACTTCCCGGCACCCGTATGGCGTCCCATGTGTAGGCCACTTCCCGGCACCCGTATGGCGTCCCATGTGCAGGTCACTTCTCGGCACCCGTATGGCGTCCCATGTGCAGGACACTTCCCGGCACCCGTATGGCGTCCCATGTGCAGGACACTTCTCGGCACCCGTATGGCGTCCCATGTGTAGGCCACTTCCCGGCACCCGTATGGCGTCCCATGTGCAGGACACTTCTCGGCACCCGTATGGCGTCCCATGTGTAGGCCACTTCCCGGCACCCGTATGGCGTCCCATGTGCAGGACGCTTCCCGGCACCCGTATGGCGTCCCATGTGCAGGACACTTCCCAGCACCCGTATGGCGTCCCATGTGCAGGACACTTCCCAGCACCCGTATGGCGTCCCATGTGCAGGACACTTCCCGGCACCCGTATGGCGTCCCATGTGCAGGACACTTCCCAGCACCCGTATGGCGTCCCATGTGCAGGACACTTCCCGGCACCCGTATGGCGTCCCATGTGCAGGACACTTCTCGGCACCCGTATGGCGTCCCATGTGTAGGCCACTTCCCGGCACCCGTATGGCGTCCCATGTGCAGGACACTTCCCGGCACCCGTATGGCGTCCCATGTGCAGGACACTTCCCGGCACCCGTATGGCGTCCCATGTGCAGGACACTTCCCGGCACCCGTATGGCGTCCCATCTGCAGGTCACTTCCCGGCACCCGTATGGTGTCCCATGTGCAGGACACTTTTCGGCACCCGTATGGCGTCCCATGTGCAGGACACTTCCCGGCACCCGTATGGCGCCCCATGTGCAGGACGCTTCCCGGCACCCGTATGGCGTCCCATGTGCAGGACACTTTTCGGCACCCGTATGGCGTCCCATGTGCAGGACACTTCCCGGCACCCGTATGGCGCCCCATGTGCAGGACGCTTCCCGGCACCCGTATGGCGTCCCATGTGCAGGACACTTTTCGGCACCCGTATGGCGTCCCATGTGCAGGACACTTCCCGGCACCCGTATGGCGTCCCATGTGCAGGACACTTCCCGGACACACACAGCAGGGCATCCCTAATCAGGACGCCCCCACAGAGAGGAACAGAATCCCAGACGGTGACAGTCTTGTTCCTCTTTATTCAGTCAGTGACGTCCTGGTGCAGCTCATGTTATATCTAGTAATGAGTCAAGGCAGCTGGACCTGGATGGATCTCATAGCTGTGTCAGGTGAGCGCCGGCTCCCCCCGCTGGATTGTTTTTGTACTGCAGCTAATCCTTGGTGTTTGTATTGCAGTGTCCAGGATCAGGAGAAGCGGCTGCAGGCGCTATGGAACGCGTGCGACAAACTGCCCAAACCCAACTACAACAACTTCAAGTAGGTGACGATGTCATGGTGTGATAGCTGCCGCCCCTGTCACCTGATGATGTCATGGTGTGATTGCTGCCGCCCCCGTCACCTGATGATGTCATGGTGTGATTGCTGCCCCCCCGTCACCTGATGATGTCACGGTGTGATTGCTGCCGCCCCTGTCACCTGATGATGTCATGGTGTGATTGCTGCCGCCCCTGTCACCTGATGATGTCATGGTGTGATTGCTGCTGCCACCGTCACCTGATGATGTCATGGTGTGATAGCTGCCGCCCCTGTCACCTGATGATGTCATGGTGTGATTGCTGCTGCCACCGTCACCTGATGATGTCATGGTGTGATTGCTGCCGCCCCTGTCACCTGATGATGTCATGGTGTGATTGCTGCCGCCCCCGTCACCTGATGATGTCATGGTGTGATTGCTGCCGCCCCTGTCACCTGATGATGTCATGGTGTGATTGCTGCCGCCCCTATCACCTGATGATGTCATGGTGTGATTGCTGCCCCTGTCACCTGATGATGTCATGGTGTGATTGCTGCCGCCCCCGTCACCTGATGATGTTATGGTGTGATTGCTGCCGCCCCTATCACCTGATGATGTCATGGTGTGATTGCTGCCGCCCCCGTCACCTGATGATGTTATGGTGTGATTGCTGCCGCCCGTCACCTGATGATGTCACGGTGTGATTGCTGCCGCCCCTATCACCTGATGATGTCACGGTGTGATTGCTGCCGCCCCTGTCACCTGATGATGTCATGGTGTGATTGCTGCCGCCCCTGTCACCTGATGATGTCATGGTGTGATTGCTGCTGCCACCGTCACCTGATGATGTCATGGTGTGATAGCTGCCGCCCCTGTCACCTGATGATGTCATGGTGTGATTGCTGCTGCCACCGTCACCTGATGATGTCATGGTGTGATTGCTGCCGCCCCTGTCACCTGATGATGTCATGGTGTGATTGCTGCCGCCCCTATCACCTGATGATGTCATGGTGTGATTGCTGCCACTCCTTTCACCTGATGATGTCATGGTGTGACATCATGGTGTGCTGCTGCCCTCTACCATCCTGTCCAGGTTCTGTGGGGGCATCCCGGGCAGGTGCTAGGAGTGGCTGACTGCCCTTTGCGGGGCCCTGTGCCGGGGGCCATTCAGATCGGCTGGGGACAGGAACGCCTCTATCTGCAGGGAGCCCGGGGATGCAGCCGCTCCCTATGCCACATCTCTGGTCTAAGCAGAACAAAACCCAACACAACCGGCCCTGGAATCTTATATACTAAGAAAAGGGGGCGGGAGCAGCTCAATCACTATTATTTATACAAAATCATCATCATTATTATTCAGGGCCTGGGAACCAATTTCCCGCCCAGTTTAACCCTCTCATCATCTAAGTATTGAGCAGCAACATGTCCGGCTGTGTGGAAAGACAGAGGCCTGGTCACATATCTGCAGATACATGGGGAAGCCACACCCCCCGACAAGTATGTTTAGTGTGGCCCTTAATCTATATATATATATATATATATATCCCCCATAATAGGGACATGCACTGCAGCCCACCCATCAGTCTCATCTAAGTATTAAGCAGCAACATGTCCGGCTGTGTGGAAAGACAGAGGCCTGGTCACATATCTGTGCGGAAGCCACACGTATCTGTATGTGTTAAACTGGGCGGGAAATTACTTCCCAGGCCCTGAATAATAATAATAATTTTGTATAAATAATAGTGATTGAGCTGCTCCCACCCCCTTTATTCATCTTATATACTAGCCCTCACCCTGGGGCAGGATGCCGCTCTATGTCAGACCCCCCCCAAGGGCGCCAAAAAACTCACCTTCCTCCTGGCTCCCTCGGCGCCCACATCCCCGGGGTGTGTCTTATGCTGGGGGTGTGTCTTATGCTGGGGGTGTGTCTTATGCTGGGGGTGTGTCTTATGCTGGGGGTGTGTCTTATGCTGGGGGCGTGTCTTATGCTGGGGGCGTGTCTTATGCTGGGGGCGTGTCTTATACTGGGGATGTGTCTTATGCTGGGGGGTGTTTTATAACGGGGGGTACGTCTTATGCTGGGGGTGTGTCTTATGCTGGGGGTGTGTCTTATGCTGGGGGTGTGTCTTATGCTGGGGGCGTGTCTTATGCTGGGGGTGTGTCTTATACTGGGGGTGTGTCTTATGCTGGGGGGTGTCTTATAACGGGGGGTACGTCTTATGCTGGGGGGGTGTCTTATGCTGGGGGTGTGTCTTATGCTGGGGGGGTGTCTTATGCTGGGCGCGTGTCTTATGCTGGGGGTGTGTCTTATGCTGGGCGCGTGTCTTATGCTGGGGGTGTGTCTTATGCTGGGGGCGTGTCTTATGCTGGGGGTGTGTCTTATACTGGGGGTGTGTCTTATGCTGGGGGGTGTCTTATAACGGGGGGTACGTCTTATGCTGGGGGGGTGTCTTATGCTGGGGGTGTGTCTTATGCTGGGGGTGTGTCTTATGCTGGGCGCGTGTCTTATGCTGGGGGCGTGTCTTATGCTGGGGGTGTGTCTTATTCTGGGGGGGTGTCTTATGCTGGGGGGGTGTCTTATGCTGGGGGCGTGTCTTATGCTGGGGGCGTGTCCTATGCTGGGGATGTGGCCGCTCTCGCTCCCATAAACAACATTACATAGTCACAGCAAACGGCTGTGATTGGACGAGAGCCCGCACATGCGCCGTAGGACCAGGGGAAGGTGAGTATTACTGGGGATCTTCACACAGCGGGCGTCCCAAATCGGAATGCCCCCGGGGCCAGGAACAAGACCCAGAATAGCCCAAATCCTGGGTTTTGTTCCGCTTTAACGTGTAGTGATTGGACGAGGGCGCGCGCCGCGAGAACGTGGGGAGTTATTAGGGCCGACCTGGCGGGTTTCACACTGTGGGGGAGGGAGGGGGGGGCATCCCGAATTGGGGAATGTAATAGATTCGGTCTTTCCTATGATCCCAGTTTGGTTCCGCATGAGGCTCTAACATCCGATCCTTTGGTTCCAGGTACGTCATCAAGTTTCTGGCCAAGCTGACGGACTTTCAGGACGCCAACAAGATGACCCCCAGCAACATGGCCATCGTCCTGGGGCCCAACCTGCTGTGGCCGCAGACGGAAGGGTAAGTGGGCACGCCCCCATCTGATCAGCTGACCTGGAGCCCGTCTGATCTGCTGACCCGGGGCCCCGTCTGATCTGCTGACCCGGGGCCCGTCTGATTGGCTGACCCGGGGCCCGTCTGATCTGCTGACCCGGGGCCCGTCTGATCGGGTGACTGTGAGTTCAAAATCCTGAGTTTTGGTCCACTTTAAAGAGGAAGTTCGCACACTTTGAAACACTTCACCCAATAGAAAGCGGCTCATTAGGGGGCGGGGCAATGCACCCAATAACATAGAAAGTGACTCATTCGGGGGCGGGGCAATGCACCCAATAACATAGAAAGCGGCTCATTAGGGGGCGGGGCAATGCACCCAATAACATAGAAAGCGACTCATTAGGGGGCGGGGCAATTCACCCAATAACATAGAAAGTGACTCATTCGGGGGCGGGGCAATGCACCCAATAACATAGAAAGCGGCTCATTAGGGGGCGGGGCAATGCACCCAATAACATAGAAAGTGACTCATTAGGGGGCGGGGCAATGCACCCAATAACATAGAAAGCGGCTCATTAGGGGGCGGGGCAATGCACCCAATAACATAGAAAGCGGCTCATTAGGGGGCGGGGCAATGTGCACATAAGCTAAAGCCTTAAGTGACAGGTCAGTCGGCCAATCCCCCGGCACTTTCCCACGATTTAATGTCCGGCCTAATTTTTTATTTCTTTCTCCAGCAACATCACGGAAATGATGACAACGGTGTCGCTGCAAATCGTGGGGATCATAGAGCCCATCATCCAGCACGCTGATTGGTTCTTCCCAGGAGGTGAGTGAGGGATTCTGGGTAATGGGGATCATAGAGCCCATCATCCAGCACGCTGATTGGTTCTTCCCAGGAGGTGAGTGAGGGATTCTGGGTAATGGGGATCATAGAGCCCATCATCCAGCACGCTGATTGGTTCTTTCCAGGAGGTGAGTGAGGGATTCTGGGTAATGGGGATCATAGAGCCCATCATCCAGCACGCTGATTGGTTCTTTCCTGGAGGTGAGTGAGGGATTCTGGGTAATGGGGATCATAGAGCCCATCATCCAGCACGCTGATTGGTTCTTCCCAGGAGGTGAGTGAGGGATTCTGGGTAATGGGGGAGACTTTATGACTCTATACAGACCTAAACCTATCTGCATCAATGTGCTCTGCAATAATGATTTGAATAATGTCTGGTGGCTCCGCCTCTAACGCATTTTTGAATTTATAATTCCTGTTTTATATAGAAAAACATTTTTATTTTTAACACAAATTTTTTTGAATAGGATTTATTGTTTGATTTAGATGTGATATTAGATGTGATATTAGATGTGATATTAGATGTGATATTATGATATTAGATGTGATATTAGATATGATATTAGATGTGATATTAGATGTGATATTAGATGTGATATTAGATGTGATATTATGATATTAGATGTGATATTATGATATTAGATATGATATTAGATGTGATATTAGATGTGATATTATGATATTAGATGTGATGATATTAGATGTGATGATATTAGATGTGATATTAGATGTGATGATATTAGATGTGATGATATTAGATGTGTGATATTAGATATGATATTAGATGTGATATTAGATGTGATATTAGATGTGATATTAGATGTGATGATATTAGATGTGATGATATTAGATGTGATGATATTAGATATGATATTAGATGTGATATTAGATGTGATATTAGATGTGATATTAGATGTGATATTAGATATGATATTAGATGTGATATTAGATGTGATATTAGATGTGATGATATTAGATGTGATATTAGATGTGATGATATTAGATGTGATGATATTAGATGTGTGATATTAGATATGATATTAGATGTGTGATATTAGATGTGATATTAGATGTGATGATATTAGATGTGATGATATTAGATGTGATGATATTAGATGTGATATTAGATATGATATTAGATGTGATGATATTAGATGTGATATTAGATGTGATGATATTAGATGTGATGATATTAGATATGATATTAGATGTGATATTAGATGTGATATTAGATGTGATATTAGATGTGATGATATTAGATATGATATTAGATGTGATATTAGATGTGATATTAGATGTGATATTAGATGTGATATTAGATGTGATGATATTAGATATGATATTAGATGTGATATTAGATGTGATATTAGATGTGATATTAGATGTGGTATTAGATGTGATATTAGATATGATATTAGATGTGATATTAGATGTGATGATATTAGATGTGATATTAGATGTGATATTAGATGTGATATTAGATATGATATTAGATGTGATATTAGATGTGATGATATTAGATGTGATATTAGATGTGATATTAGATGTGATATTAGATGTGATGATATTAGACGTGATATTAGACGTGATATTAGACGTTATATTTGACGTGATATTAGACGTGATATTGGATGCGATGATATTGGATGCGATGATATTAGATGTGATGATATTAGATGTGATATTAGATGTGATGATATTAGATGTGATGATATTAGATGTGATATTAGATGTGATGATATTAGATGTGATATTAGATGTGATGATATTAGATGTGATGATATTAGATGTGATATTAGATGTGATGATATTAGATGTGATGATATTAGATGTGATGATATTAGATGTGATATTAGATGTGATGATATTAGATGTGATGATATTAGATGTGATATTAGATGTGATGATATTAGATGTGATATTAGATGTGATGATATTAGATGTGATATTAGATGTGATGATATTAGATGTGATATTAGATGTGATGATATTAGATGTGATGATATTAGATGTGATATTAGATGTGATGATATTAGATGTGATGATATTAGATATGATATTAGATGTGATATTAGATGTGATATTAGATATGATATTAGATGCGATATTAGATGTGATATTAGATGTGATATTAGATGTGATATTAGATATGATATTAGATGTGATATTAGATGTGATATTAGATGTGATATTAGATGTGGTATTAGATGTGATATTAGATGTGATATTAGATGTGATGATATTAGATATGATATTAGATGTGATATTAGATGTGATGATATTAGATGTGATATTAGATATGATATTAGATATGATATTAGATGTGATATTAGATGTGATATTAGATATGATATTAGATGTGATGATATTAGATGTGATATTAGATGTGGTATTAGATGTGGTATTAGATGTGATATTAGATGTGATGATATTAGATGTGATATTAGATGTGGTATTAGATGTGGTATTAGATGTGATATTAGATGTGATATTAGATGTGGTATTAGATGTGATATTAGATGTGATATTAGATGTGATATTAGATGTGATGATATTAGATGTGATATTAGATATGATATTAGATATGATATTAGATGTGATATTAGATGTGATATTAGATATGATATTAGATGTGATGATATTAGATGTGATATTAGATGTGGTATTAGATGTGGTATTAGATGTGATATTAGATGTGATATTAGATGTGGTATTAGATGTGATATTAGATGTGATATTAGATGTGATATTAGATGTGATGATATTAGATATGATATTAGATATGATATTAGATATGATATTAGATGTGATATTAGATGTGATATTAGATATGATATTAGATGTGATGATATTAGATGTGATGATATTAGATGTGATATTAGATGTGATGATATTAGATGTGATATTAGATGTGATATTAGATGTGATGATATTAGATGTGATATTAGATGTGATGATATTAGATGTGATATTAGATGTGATATTAGATGTGATATTAGATGTGATATTAGATGTGATGATATTAGATGTGATATTAGATGTGATGATATTAGATGTGATATTAGATGTGATGATATTAGATGTGATGATATTAGATGTGATATTAGATGTGATGATATTAGATGTGATATTAGATGTGATATTAGATGTGATATTAGATGTGATGATATTAGATGTGATATTAGATGTGATGATATTAGATGTGATATTAGATGTGATGATATTAGATGTGATATTAGATATGATATTAGATGTGATATTAGATGTGATATTAGATGTGATATTAGATATTGATTATTGGATCAGTATTGTTGTAGCATAGTTTTTGGTGCAGGATTTATTTAGCACATATACACATATTTGTGAATATAGTTTTTGTGCCGGGTGGTGTCATTATATATATATGGGTATATATAGGGTCTATAGTCTTTTTATTTATATCCCTGTGTGGGTTTCTTGTATTTGAATATTTGGAGTGCATATAGGGGTCATTACAGTCATTTTAAACGTCTTGTGTGTTTTTGTATTTTAATTGTCTTTTGTAACAATAAAGGTCATGTGATTTTTCTCCTCTTTGGGAGGAAGGTGCGTTTTGTGGCACGTCCGCTTCATTCTGTATATCTAACGAAAACCCATTTTTTCCCGGCAGAAATCGAATTCAACGTGACGGGAAACTACGGGAGCCCCGCCCACGCCAACCACAACGCCAACTATAGCTCCACCCCCTCGCCGGACATGGAGCACGGGGAGCGCAGGCTGCAGCACTCGGAGCAGGCGCGGCGTCCGCTCAGCGTCGCCACTGACAACATGATGCTGGAGTTCTATAAGAAGGACGGGTAATGGCGCTACTCCGCCTCCTGGGGGCGGGGCCTCCGAGCACACGCTGCGCTCTCATTGGCCGGTTCTATATCGCTGTGCCGTCTCATTGGCCGGCTCTGTATCGCAGTGCCGTCTCATTGGCCGGTTCTGTATCGCAGTGCCGTCTCATTGGCCAGCTCTGTATCGCAGTGCCGTCTCATTGGCCGGTTCTGTATCGCAGTGCCGTCTCATTGGCCGGCTCTGTATTGCAGTGCCATCTCATTGGCCGGCTCTGTATTGCAGTGCCGTCTCATTAGCCGTCTCTGTATCGCAGTGCCGTCTCATTGGCCGGTTCTGTATCGCTGTGCCGTCTCATTGGCCGGTTCTGTATCGCAGTGCCGTCTCACTGGCCGACCCTGTATCGCAGTGCCGTCTCATTGGCCGGGTCTGTATTGCAGTGTGGAAGCCCCACCCCTTTCCTGCTCCTGCGTTGCTCCTTATACTATGCACCTGGCTCAGAGTGGAGGCGGGGCTTAGGACTTACCTGTACAAGGGGAAAAAAATGATCCCTTACCTGTCAGTCTGAAGGCGCGATTCCACAGAGTCCTGTGAGCTGTGGCCAAAGAGCAGCCGCTCTCTCATTGGTCGGTGGTGGATGCTCAGATAGGGGTGGAGCCTGCTGGACTGCATGGGATTGAGCCTGCAGACTGACAGCGTGCTGATTGGACGTGGGGCCGCACATGCGCCGTAGGACTGGGAAGAGGTGAGTTTCTTCTGGGGGGTATCACAGCGGGGCATCCCGATTCTGCATGCCCCGGGGGGGGGGGAATCAAGCAGGCCTGAAATCTTATAGATTCCTGGGCCGACGGCTGTGGGTTTTGGTCCACTTTAAAGGGGAACTTTTTCCATTGCTGCTTCCTCATTGGCTGCCGGTGCGTCTCCCGCCATCCCATCTGGGTAAAGCGAGGGGCCCTCGTATGCTCAGGGCCCCTTGGTTTGGGGTATGAGGGTCGGGACCCGGACGGTCAGGGGCTCGCGCACATGTGTTCGGGATGCCAATGAGTCTTTTCCCATCGATCTAATGATCAGGAAACGATCGCCGCACATGCTCACGTCGGGGCAGATGGCACTCCCCTGTTGGGTGGGGTCACCCGAGGGGGCTGGATCTCAGAAACCACAGCCGCAGCTTCTTCAGCCAGCTCCTGCTCCGCCACTAATGGCCCTTGTGTTTTTGTCCATGCAGCCTTAGGAAAATACAAAGGTAAGCTCCGCCCCTCCCGAACCTAGCCCCACCTCCTCCCAAGGCTGGCCCCGCCTCCATCTGTGTGTGCTGTATCTGTGCTGTGTGCTGGAGCCCATCCTGACATGTGACTGTATATAGCGCCGACATATTCCATAGCACTGTACCAAGGCCATCGTGTCCTCTATACTCACTGACACGCTCCCTGCAGTAAAGCTCCTCCTCCAATGGCGTGCGGAGAAGACTGATCATGTGACCCCAGACTCTGCCCTTGGGTGATAGGTTTTTACACTTAGCCAGGACAGTCCCTTTAAAGAGGCACAGCCCCGCCCCCAATAGCGTGCGGAGAAGACTGATCATGTGACCCCAGACTCTGCCCTTGGGTGATACACTTAGCCTGGACAGTCCCTTTAAAGCGGCACAGCCCCGCCCCCAATAGCATGCGGAGAAGACTGATCATGTGACCCCAGACTCTGCCCTTGAGTGATACACTTAGCCTGGACAGTCCCTTTAAATAGGCACAGCCCCGCCCCCAATAGCATGCGGAGAAGACTGATCATGTGACCCCAGACTCTGCCCTTGGGTGATACACTTAGCCTGAAAAGTCCCTTTAAAGAGGCCTGACCCCACCCACAAATCTATAGGACTGTTGAGGGGGTTTGTTTTCCGTGTTTATGGGGCATCACAAATTCAACTGTCATTAGGTCGACCCCCTGGAAGAGACTTTGACCAATAATAATATGGCTTAATTATGACTGATGGTCTTCAAAAAGATAGAAGATCTTCCTAAAACCACCTTAAGGAGATGCCCAGAATAAGCTTATATTGGGTCCATTAGGACTTGATGGACCTTCCATCTTGGTGGAGCCTTTCTATAACATTCATTAGGACCTCCCCCTGGAAGGTAATGTGGGCCCATCATGATGGAAGATCTTTCTAGAACCATCATTAGGAGGTCACCCAGAATAAGCTTATATTGGGTTCATTGTGACTTCATAATGATGGACCTTCCATCTTGGTGGAACTTTTCTAAAACCTCCATGAGGTCCCCCTGGAAGGGCCTTTGACCCCAATTAATGATTAGGCCTTGACAGGCCCCATCAAGGTGAAGATGTTTCTAAAACCATCATTAGGAGGTCACCCAGAATAAGCTTTACATTGGGTCCATTGTGACTTGATCCTGATGGACCTTCCATTAGGTGGAGCCTTTCTAAAACCTCCACGAGGTCCCCCTGGAAGGGCCTTTGACCCCAATTAATGATTATGCTTTAACAGGCCCCATCAAGATGAAGATGTTTCTAAAACCTTTATTAGGAGGTCGCCCAGAAGGAGCTTCGACAAGTAACATGTGGGTTGAAAGGAAATGGCAAGCTGCTCTGAGAATTAAATAGGTAGTGTCCTTTCATAGTGTCATTTCCTTTCATTTGTATGTAGCCAGGTGCACACATGGGGGCTGAGATCTACCCGACACTAGCAGGCTGTGACCCTTCCCCCATGTAGTGCACCGAATGGGAGTAAGTAGCTCTGTATTTTACTAGCTGCAGTACAGTCATATATATATATAGATTAAGGGCCACACTAAACATACTTGTCGGGGCGGTGTGGCTTCAACATGTATCTGAAGATATATGCGACCAAATCTCTGTCTTTCCACATAGCTAGACATGTTTGCTGCTTAATACTTAAATGAGACTGATGAGTGGGCCCACATTGGCCCCTCCCACACTACCTATTTAATTCTCAGAGCAACTTGCCATTTCCTTTTCATCAATGTCTGGGTTGATTATGACTTAATAGAGCTTCCATCTTGGTGGCATTAGGAGAAGTCGTCAGCAGTAACTGGACTTGAACCTTTCCCATAGTCTCCTATGGGCCCGCTCCTCCCTCCTCTGCCTCTGGGCCCCTCCCCTCCCTCCTCTGGACGCCTCCTTTCTCTGGGCGCCTCCTTCCTCTGGGCTCCTCCCACCACCTTTCGTGCGAACGCTGAATGTTTTGTACCATTTGTCTCTTTGATGTTTTTGTTGCACTGTAACCTGTCATTGTGTTTGTTTCCTGTGTGTCGGGCCCCTGTGGTATCGGGGGCCCCTGTTATCCACTCAGCCTCTTTCTTTTTCTCTGATGGTAAGCAAATGTCTTTGTATTCCCCCCCCCCCCCCCATAGCATGGGCGTCCGGGTGATGGACACGTCTTGGGTCGCCCGCCGCGGCTCTTCCCTAGTCCGCAAGGGCCCCTCCACCCCCCCGGCCGTGCAGCCCCCCGCTCCTCCTCAGCTCGAAGCTGCCGTCACACCTCAGTCACCAAACCCCGACCTGTCTGTAGAAAGTCCCTCCCCTACGCCTCCCAGTAGCGGCTCCCAGCCGGGCCCCGAGAGGACAAGGTAAGTGTTAATCGCCATCACCCGCTGACACCCACCATCACCCTCCACTCTGCATCGCGCCACCCGATCCCACTGGGGCAGTTTGCTCTGTGCCAAGACCGCTTTTAGGTTTGCCCCCATTTTTTGTTTCCCACCTTAGCCAATGGTTGGTCCTCCCTCACCCGCTCTATGTCCTCTGTGTTTGGGTCTGCTTTAGGGTTTTTATTTTAGGTGATGTGATAGCGCTACCCACAATCCCCAGCTGCCCCTAAACCTGACCTGAACGCCAGCAGCGTCTAGGCCTCTAATGTGAGTAGATACTAGCGAGCACTTACCTCTGTGCTGCTCTTCTGCAATCCTATTGGAGGCCATGCAGCCAATGAGGGAGAATCGGTTATTTTCTTGATGGGGAGCCTATTAATGGGTGCACACCACTTCCTTAAAGGGCCCAGAGCTGAATTTAGGATGTTAGTAGATACCAATAACCACTTACCTCTGTGCTGCTCTTCTCTCTTCCTATTGGAGGCCATGCCGCCAATGAGGGAGAACCAGTTACATTCTTGATGGGGAGCCTATTAATGGGTGCACACCACTTCCTTAAAGCGCCCTGAGGGAGGCACCATCTTCAGTAGGCTGAGTTTTTGTTGCCGATGGACAGCGTAGGCATACGATTGGCTGATGGGGGTCATGTGGTTTTGATGGACAGCGTGGGCATACGATTGGGTGATAGGGGGTCATGTGGCTTAGATGGGCAGCATGGGCATACGATTGGCTGATGGGGTCATGTGATTTTGATGGACAGGGTGGGCATACGATTGGGTGATGGGGGTCCTGTGGTTTAGATGGGCAGCGCGGGCATACGATTGGGTGATGGGGGTCATGTGGTTTTGATGGGCAGTGTGGGCATACGATTGGGTGATGGGGTCATGTGGTGTTGATGGACAGCGTGGGCATACGATTGGCTGATGGGGTCATGTGGCTTAGATGGGCAGCATGGGCATACGATTGGCTGATGGGGGTCATGTGGCTTAGGTGGGCAGCATGGGCATACGATTGGCTGATGGGGGTCATGTGGTTTTCATGGGCAGTTTGGGCATACGATTGGGTGATGGGGTCATGTGGTTTAGATGGGCAGCGCGGGCATACGATTGGGTGATGGGGGTCATGTGGTTTTGATGGGCAGTGTGGGCATACGATTGGGTGATGGGGTCATGTGGTGTTGATGGACAGCGTGGGCATACGATTGGCTGATGGGGTCATGTGGCTTAGATGGGCAGCATGGGCATACGATTGGCTGATGGGGGTCATGTGGCTTAGGTGGGCAGCATGGGCATACGATTGGCTGATGGGGGTCATGTGGTTTTCATGGGCAGTTTGGGCATACGATTGGGTGATGGGGGTCATGTGGTTTAGATGGGCAGCGCGGGCATACGATTGGGTGATGGGGTCATGTGGTTTAGGCGGGCATACGATTGGGTGATGGGGATCATGTTGTTTAGATGGTCAGCGTGAGCATACGATTGGGTGATGGGGGCCATGTGGTTTTGATGGGCAGTGTGGGCATACGATTGGGTGATGGGGGTCATGTGGTTTTGATGGGCAGTGTGGGCATACGATTGGGTGATGGGGTCATGTGGTTTAGGCGGGCATACGATTGGGTGATGGGGGTCATGTGGTTTAGGCGGGCATACGATTGGGTGATGGGGGTCATGTTGTTTAGATGGTCAGCGTGAGCATACGATTGGGTGATGGGGTCATGTGGTTTTGGTGGGTTATTAGGGGAACCTTGGGGCCGCACCCACTACGGGGAAGCATGAGATGGGGGAGGGGCCAATTTTCTGTGGCCCCACCCCATAGCCAAACATGAGAAGGGTGACGGGGGTCATGTGATCTCTCTTTACCTCCCTCATTAGAATGCAGCTCTCCAGGAAGCAACACACATATTTAAAGGGGCACTCCGGGCGTAGATTCCCACTGACACATGGCCTGTCCCTTATTATATCTGCAGGGATTCCCCTGATTGGTTGTCGATCCCCTCAGAAACTCCCCCCCCCCCCCCTCAGGGGAGGAGATTTGAATTGTCCAATGATAAGCCATTTTTACTCTGACCCCGCTCCACTGAGCACCACTGGCACGTGGCCTGTCCCTTATTATATCTGCAGGGATTCTCCTGATTGGTGGTGATCCCCCTCAGACACTCCCCCTCGGGGGAGGAGATTTAAATTGTCCAATGAAAAGCCCTTTTTTTTTTTTTTACTTTTGTATTCTATTTTCTCTGACCCCGCCCATATTTTAATCTTGTAGTTTGTCGGACGTTTTGCCCCTTTAAGGACCTAAAAGCGGCCTGCTTGCTCCCCCATTCTGCTTTGCCGCGGCCCCTCCATGGCCGGCCATTGCTTCTGCTCTGCCTCTGTGTATATATGGATCCTATGCATGGCTTCCTGCTGCCTGTGTCCTTAGATAACCCCAACGCCGACCTCTGATTGGCCAATCCCCAGCATCATGTGATTTGCTGGTATGTTAAAGCGGACCAAAACCCGGAATGAAGTTTAAAACGCTAGTTTGGGGTTGAGACTTTGCCTCCTGATTGGGGATGCCCCGGTGGGTTTCCCTGTATGCCCGCCGCCATCTTCTATCCCACAGCGCATGTGCGGCCTGCGGCAGGGATGCTGCAGAGCTTAAAGTGGACCAAAACTCAGGATTTTGACTATCCTGGGTTTTGGTCCTTTCCCCAGGGCCCCGCTGTGTGAAACCCCCCAGATCACCGAGCCTCACCTCTTCCCGGTCCCCTGCGACCGCTCATCCAATCAGCGCGCTCAGAGCTGCTGAGGTCACATCGTCTAAGGCCAGCGGATCCCAGTGCGCTGTCGGCCGCATCCCCCGCTTCCCTCTAACAGGGAGCGCGCCATTCACAAATGCCTGGGCCCTGCTAGAGGGATAGATGCAGCTCGCACATGCGCCATTGGACCGGGAAGCAAGGTAAGTGTATGGGGCGTCACACAGCGGGGCATCCCGATTCTGGATGCCCCACTGAGAGGGAGTCGATCAGCCCGGGAATTTTATAGCTTCCCGAGCTGATCGCGGTGGGTTTTGGTCCACTTTAGGACCAAAACCCTCCCTGGAGTCTCTAAGACTCCATGGCAGGCATACTTGCTCCCCCCAATCGGGATGCCCCCCCGTGTGAAACCCCTCAGGTAGCCCAAAAACTCACCTTCGTTCCGGTCCAACGGTGCATGTGCGAGCCGTGGCCGCATCCCCCCTATACCTCTAGCAGGGCGCGTGCCCACGAAAGCCATTTGTGAATGGCCGGTGCAGGCACGCCCCCTGTCAGAGGGAAGCGGGGGATGCGCCCATCAGCGCACTCGGATTAGATGAGCTCCTGGATAAAGGGGCGGGAGCGGCTCCGAGCGCACTGATTGGACGAGCGGCTGTGCATCTGCCGTAGGACCAGGAATAGGTGAGTTTGGTTTGGGGGGGCGACCTGGGGGTGTCACACAGAGGGGCATCCCCCAATCGGAGTGCCAAGGACCAAAACCCAGGATCATCTAAATCCTGAGTTTTGATCCACTTTAAAGTACCCCGCCACCCCCTTCCCCCATTGAGCGCTACTCGCTTCCTTCAGGCCAGTACCATAGCCGCTGTGTGTGCTGCAGTTTCTGGTCCCCCGTCCTGGACGAGGTGAGTATCACTGATTGGTTTATTTAGGCTTACAAAAATCCAGGAGAGATAGGAGGGTGTGGGTCCACTTTAAAGTAGACCAGAACTCATATGAATTAGTTGGCTCCCCTTTAAAGTGGACCAAAACCAATCAGGGTTTCAGAATTGGTAGCCCCCCAAAAAACTCACCTTTCCCATGCCACATAACATAGAGAGGGGGAGCGGCCTCATCCCGGAACAGAGCTGGAATGGCTGCTCCTGGAGTCTCTCGGGATTCCAAGGCCGGCCTGCACAGAGGTTGGTCCAGTTTGGGTGATTTCCTGTTTTTGGGATGCCCCGCAGTGTGAAACCTGCACATGCGCTGCGGGATGATGGTTATTAGGGGAACCTTGGGGCCACGCCCACTACGAGGAAGCACGGGATGGGGAGGGGCCAATTTTCTGGGGCCCCGCCCCATAGCCAAACATTAGAAGTGATGGGAAGCCGAGTGCCTGCGCTCCTCCGCATTGTGTCTGCGCATCTCTGTGTTATGCCTCTGCTCCTCCTCTGTGTTGTGCCTCTGCTCCTCCTCCTCTGTGTTGTGCCTCTGCTCCTCCTCTGTGTCGTGCCTCTGCTCCTCCTCCTCTGTGTTATGCCTCTGCTCCTCCTCTGTGTCGTGCCTCTGCTCCTCCTCCTCTGTGTCGTGCCTCTGCTCCTCCTCTGTGTTGTGCCTCTGCTCCTCCTCTGTGTTGTGCCTCTGCTCCTCCTCTGTGTCGTGCCTCTGCTCCTCCTCCTCTGTGTTATGCCTCTGCTCCTCCTCTGTGTTGTACCTCTGCTCCTCCTCTGTGTTGGGCCTCTGCTCCTCCTCTGTGTTGTGCCTCTGCTCCTCCTCTGTGTTGTGCCTCTGCTCCTCCTCTGTGTTGTGCCTCTGCTCCTCCTCTGTGTTGGGCCTCTGCTCCTCCTCTGTGTTGTGCCTCTGCTCCTCCTCTGTGTTGTGCCTCTGCTCTTCTGTGTTATGCCTCTGCTCCTCCTCTGTGTTGTGCCTCTGCTCCTCCTCTGTGTTGTGCCTCTGCTCCTCATCTGTGTTGTGCCTCTGCTGCTCCTCTGTGTTGTGCCTCTGCTCCTCCTCTGTGTTGTGCCTCTGCTCCTCCTCTGTGTTGTGCCTCTGTTCCTCCTCTGTGTTGTGCCTCTGCTCCTCCTCTGTGTTGTGCCTCTGCTCCTCCTCTGTGTTGTGCCTCTGCTCCTCCTCTGTGTTGTGCCTCTGCTCCTCCTCTGTGTTATACCTCTGCTCCTCTGTGTTGTGCCTCTGCTCCTCCTCTGTGTTGTGCCTCTGCTCCTCCTCTGTGTTGTGCCTCTGCTCCTCCTCTGTGTTGTGCCTCTGCTGCTCCTCTGTGTTATGCCTCTGCTCCTCCTCTGTGTTGTGCCTCTGCTCCTCTGTGTTGTGCCTCTGCTCCTCTGTGTTATGCCTCTGCTCCTCCTCTGTGTTGTGCCTCTGCTCCTCCTCTGTGTTATGCCTCTGCTCCTCCTCTGTGTTGTGCCTCTGCTCCTCTGTGTTGTGCCTCTGCTGCTCCTCTGTGTTGTGCCTCTGCTGCTCCTCTGTGTTGTGCCTCTGCTCCTCCTCTGTGTTGTGCCTCTGCTCCTCCTCTGTGTTGTGCCTCTGCTGCTCCTCTGTGTTATACCTCTGCTCCTCCTCTGTGTTGTGCCTCTGCTCCTCCTCTGTGTTGTGCCTCTGCTCCTCCTCTGTGTTGTGCCTCTGCTGCTCCTCTGTGTTGTGCCTCTGCTCCTCCTCTGTGTTATGCCTCTGCTCCTCCTCTGTGTTGTGCCTCTGCTCCTCCTCTGTGTTGTGCCTCTGCTCCTCCTCTGTGTTGTGCCTCTGCTCCTCCTCTGTGTTGGGCCTCTGCTCCTCCTCTGTGTTGTGCCTCTGCTGCTCCTCTGTGTTATACCTCTGCTCCTCCTCTGTGTTGTGCCTCTGCTCCTCCTCTGTGTTGTGCCTCTGCTCCTCCTCTGTGTTGTGCCTCTGCTGCTCCTCTGTGTTGTGCCTCTGCTCCTCCTCTGTGTTATGCCTCTGCTCCTCCTCTGTGTTGTGCCTCTGCTCCTCCTCTGTGTTGTGCCTCTGCTCTTCTGTGTTATGCCTCTGCTCCTCCTCTGTGTTGTGCCTCTGCTCCTCCTCTGTGTTATGCCTCTGCTGCTCCTCTGTGTTGTGCCTCTGCTCTTCTGTGTTATGCCTCTGCTCCTCCTCTGTGTTATGCCTCTGCTGCTCCTCTGTGTTGTGCCTCTGCTCCTCCTCTGTGTTGTGCCTCTGCTCCTCCTCTGTGTTGTGCCTCTGCTCCTCCTCTGTGTTATGCCTCTGCTCCTCCTCTGTGTTGTGCCTCTGCTCTTCTGTGTTATGCCTCTGCTCCTCCTCTGTGTTGTGCCTCTGCTCTTCTGTGTTATGCCTCTGCTGCTCCTCTGTGTTGTGCCTCTGCTCTTCTGTGTTATGCCTCTGCTCCTCCTCTGTGTTGTGCCTCTGCTCCTCCTCTGTGTTGTGCCTCTGCTCCTCCTCTGTGTTGTGCCTCTGCTCCTCCTCTGTGTTGTGTCTCTGCTCCTCCTCTGTGTTGTGTCTCTGCTCCTCCTCTGTGTTGTGCCTCTGCTCCTCCTCTGTGTTATGCCTCTGCTCCTCCTCTGTGTTGTGCCTCTGCTCCTCCTCTGTGTTGTGCCTCTGCTCCTCCTCTGTGTTGTGCCTCTGCTCCTCCTCTGTGTTGTGCCTCTGCTCCTCCTCTGTGTTGTGGCTCTGCTCCTCCTCTGTGTTGTGCCTCTGCTCCTCCTCTGTGTTGTGCCTCTGCTCCTCCTCTGTGTTATGCCTCTGCTCCTCCTCTGTGTTGTGCCTCTGCTCCTCCTCTGTGTTATGCCTCTGCTCCTCCTCTGTGTTGTGCCTCTGCTCCTCTTCTGTGTTGTGCCTCTGCTCCTCCTCTGTGTTGTGCCTCTGCTCCTCCTCTGTGTTATGTCTCTGCTCCTCCTCTGTGTTATGTCTCTGCTCCTCCTCTGTGTTGTGCCTCTGCTCCTCCTCTGTGTTGTGCCTCTGCTCCTCCTCTGTGTTGTGCCTCTGCTCCTCCTCTGTGTTGTGCCTCTGCTCCTCTGTGTTGTGCCTCTGCTCCTCTGTGTTGTGCCTCTGCTCCTCTGTGTTGTGCCTCTGCTCCTCTGTGTTGTGCCTCTGCTCCTCCTCTGTGTTGTGCCTCTGCTCCTCCTCCGCTTTCAGTTTTCGCTCTCCTGCAGCTCTCCGCCTTCGTCTCATTTGCACTGTACGCGTTTCGCACGTCATATCATATCTGTGTGTAATTGTTGGGTTCTTCTCTGTACAAATATTTTTGTTCTTTTTTCTGTTTTTTGTTTTTTCTGTTGTTCCTGTATCTCCTCCTCCCCCTCCTGCCCTCACCTTCTGCCCTCACCTCCCTCCTGCCCTCACCTCCCCTCCTCACCCCACCTCCCTCCTGCCCCCCTCTTCTTCCCCTTCCTCCCCCCTCTTCTTCCCCTTCCTCCCCCCTCTTCTTCCCCTTCCTCCCCCCTCTTCTTCCCCTTCCTCCCCCCTCGCCTTCCCCTTCCTCCCCCTTTACCTTCCCCTTCCTTCCCCTTCCTCCCCCCCTTCTTCCACTTCCTCCCCCCTCTTCTTCCCCTTCCTCCCCCCTCTTCTTCCCCTTCCTCCCCCCTCTTCTTCCCCTTCCTCCCCTCTCACCTTCCCCTTCCTCCCCCTTTACCTTCCCCTTCCTTCCCCTTCCTCCCCCCCTTCTTCCACTTCCTTCACCTTCCCCTTCCTCCCCCCTCACCGTCCCCTCCCCCCCTCTTCTTCCTCTTCCTCCCCCTCTTCTTCCTCTTCCTCCCCCTCTTCTTTCCCTTCCTCCCCCTCTTCTTCCCCTTCCTCCCCTTCACCTTCCCCTTCCTCCCCCCTCATCTTGCCCTTCCTCCCCCCTCATCTTGCCCTTCCTCCCCCCTCGCCTTGCCCTTCCTCCCCCCTCGCTTCCCCTTTCTCCCCCCCTCACCTTCCCCTTTCTCCCCTCCTCACCTTCCCCTTCCCCCCTCTCACCTTCCCCCCTCACCTTCCCCTCCCCCCCTCACCTTCCCCTTCCTTCCCCCTCACCTTCCCCTTCCTCCCCCCCTCGCCTTCCCCTTCCTCCCCCCCTCTCCTTCCCCTTCCTCCCCCCCCTCTCTTTCCCCTTCCTCCCCCCCTCTCCTTCCCCTTCCTCCCCCCTCTCCTCCCCCCCGATACAGCGGAGATGAGATTTCGCCCCAGTGGTCGGACTCGTGTTACAGTTACCCTTCCCCTGAAGAGGAGCGCCCCCTCTCGTACCCCTGCTCCCAGCACCCCACCCTCCATCCTCACCCTCCCAAAGCTCCACCCTCCGCCAGGCCTGACTCCGCCTCCAGCTTCCGGTGGGCGGGTTACAGCCAGACGTTGCCTCCTTCCCCTCCGAAGCTTGACATCAACTCCAACCCCAAACCCTGCTTCTTGCACCTGACTAAGCAGAGCTCCCTGTGTGACGAGCCGCACGCCCCCACGCTCTACATGAAAACCCCTCCACAGGCCCCCACCAAACCCGAGCCACCCGCAGCCCCTAACCTGCCCGCAATGGCCACCACCGCCGCCGCCCCCCCGTGGCTCAGCTGTTCCTGTGCACGAGACAAAGGAACCAAGCTGACTAGGTAATTACCAGAGAAATGCAAATCAACTGCTATGTAAAATAATCAACTGCCTCGTCGTGCCGATCAGGGCCCAGATAAGTCCCCACCGGCCTCAGTGATTCAGGTCCAGGGTAACTGGCCTACATTCATTATCTTAAACGGCAGTTTTCTCTCCTTATAAAAATGGCTCTGAATCAAACCCCTATAACAAACAAGATGAGTCATTCTGAAAAGCCGGACAGCTTCCTGGTGAGAGTTACATTGGTTCAGAGCCAGGTGAGGATTCTTATTTTTTTTTTAGGAGAGAAACTGCCATTAACTTTCATTGGGGTTGATTTACACTAGGTAGACAATGAAAGTGAATTTCTCTCCTACTAAAAAAGGAGCGAGAATTCTCACCTGGATCTGAATCGGCCCCATTGACTTTCATTGTCTGCCTTGGGACTGATTCAGAGCCAGGTGAAAATTTACACCCTGCAGGCATTGAAAGTCAATGGCACGCTTTTTCTCCTAAAAAAAAGGAGTGAGAATTCTCACCTGGCTCTCAATCAACCACAATGTAACCAGGAAGCTGGCAGGCTTTTCAGAATAACTCATCTTGTTTGTTATAGAGGGTCTATCGATTCAGAGCCAGGTGAAAATTCTCGCTCCTTTTTTAGGAGAGAAAACTGCCATTCACTTTCATTGGGGTTGATTTACACCCCATAGGCAATGAAAGTGAATGTCCTTTTTCTGTCCTCTCCTACTAAAAAAAGGAGTGAGAATTCTCACCTGGCTCTGAATCGAACCCCTATAACAAACAAGATGAGTCATTCTGAAAAGCCTGCCAGTTTCCTGGTGAGAGTTACATTGGGGTTGTTTCAGAGCCAGGTGAGAATTCTCGCTCCTTTTTTAGGAGAGAAACTGGCATTCACTTTGATTTACACCCAGTAGACAATGAAAGTGAATTTCTCTCCTACTAAAAAAGGAGCGAGAATTCTCAACTGGCTCTAAATCAGCCCCAATGTAACTCTCACCAGGAAGCTGTCAGGCTTTTCAGAATGACTCGTCTTGTTTTTTATAGGGGGTTGATTCAGAGCCAGGTGAGAATTCTTGCTCCTTTTTTAGGAGAGAAAACTGCCATTGACTTTCATTATCTACCATCAAGTGATGAACGAGAAATTTTCGGGCAGCCGAAAACCATACGACCAACCAACTATTGTTCATCGCTTGATCACAGCAGCTGCTTCCATTGAGCGATTTTCGCTAAATTGTGGTCGTTTTAACAATTTCTCACTCGATAATTGCTGCGTGTAGACGGACTATAAGTCATATACCCCTGACGAGGTGTCTAGATCCGCATTGCCCAGGCCTGTCCTCAAGGCTCATTTACAGGTCATGTGTTGTGGATCTCCATTAGGCAGCTCTCCGTGTTTTTTGAAGCTCTAGTGACTACACTTGTGCTTCTTTATGGGGACCCAGAAACATGACCTGCTTCTAGGCCTTGACCTGCTTCTGGGCCTTGACCTGCTTCTGGGCCTTGAGGGCGGCTTTTACAAGCTTTGACTTAGAAATGTTGGAGCATTCCTTAGTCTCTAGAGAATGAAGTTTGCTCCGTACACAGGAAAGTGTCCAAAGGGCCCTCAATGAGATGTCTAGATCAGCATTTCCCCGACGCTGTCCTCGAGGCTCTCCAACACCTCGTAGTTTTTTTCGAAGCTCAGGAGATTACACTCCTTCATCTGTGAGGAGACCCACGAGCTACGACCCATTGCCGGGCCTTGAGGACGGCTTTTAAAAATGCTGATCTAGAAAGTCTGGAGTATTGCTTAGTCTTTGGAGGAGAAAAATGTTCAGTATAGGGGAAAAAGTCCAAAAGGCCCTCAACGAGGTGTCTAGATCTGCATTTCCCAGGCCTGTCCCCAAGGCTCATCCACAGGTCAAGCTCTATAGCTTTTTATTGAAGCTCTAATGACTACATTCATGTTTCTGTATAGAGACCCAAAAACATGACTTATTTCTGGGCCTTGACCTGCTTCTGGGCTTTGAGGGCGGCTTTTACAAGCTTTGACCTAGAAATGTTGGAGCATTGCTTAGTCTCTAGAGAAGGGAGAAAGCTCATTACACGGAAAGCATCCAAAGGGCCCTCAACAAGGTGTCTAGATCTGCATTTCCCAACCCTGTCCTCGAGGCTCAACTCCTCGTTATCTCTACGAAGCTCAACTCCTCGTAATCTCTCCGAAGCTCAGAAGACTACACTCGTGCATCTGTGAGAAGACCCACAAACTACGACCCGTTGCTGGACCTTGAGGACGGCTTTATAAAATGCTGATTTAGAGACCCTGGAGTATTGGTTAGTCTTTGGAGGAGGAATAATGTTCAGTATAGGGGAAGAAGTCCAAGGCCCCTGACAAGGTGTCTAAGGAGCGTTGCTTAGTTTTTGGAGGAGGGAGAATGGTCGGTATAGGGGAAGAAGTCCAAAGGCCCTTGATGAGATGTCTAAGGAGCGTTGCTTAGTCCCTCAGTATACGGGAAGTAGTTAAAGCCCCTGAAGAGGTGTACAGATCCACATTTCCCAGGCCTGTCCTCAAGGCTCATCTACAGGTCATGTGTTGTGGCTCTATAGCTCTTTTTGAAGGTCTAGTGACTACTCTCGTTCATCTGTGTGGAGACTCAAAAACATGACTGATTTCTGGGCCTTGAGGACGGCTTTTCCTGGTGTCCTGTTCAGGTCGCTTCATTTCTGACAAGTGGTTATCCCCCACAAGTTGGCGGATAACCACTTGTCAGAAATGGAGCGACCTGAACAGGATACCACCAAAAACAATTCTACAGGTGAGTACTCACAGAATTGCATTTTTACAAATGTTTAAGGGCCCACAACAAGGTGTCTATATCAGCATTTCCCCGACCCTGTCCTCGAAGCTCACCAACACCTCGTAGTCTTTCCGAAGCTCAGGAGACGACACTCGTCTCTTGTCCTGTTGTCGGGCCTTGAGGAAATGCTGATCTTTGTCTTAAAACAAAGTGAAAAGCTCATTGGACACCAATCAGGCCTTTAACTGGTGGTATTTATGCCTCTGACTGGTGGTATTTATGCCTCTGACTGGTGGTATTTATGCCTCTGATTGGTGGTATTTATACCTCTGATTGGTGGTATTTATACCTCTGACTGGTGGTATTTATGCCTCTGACTGGTGGTATTTATGCCTCTGACTGGTAGTATTTATGCCTATGATTGGTGGTTTTTATGCCTCTGATTGGTGATATTTGTGCCTCTGATTCCTGTGTTTGCTGTTTTATTTGCCTTTTTTTCTTGTTGTTGAGAAAATCTATCAAAAACTTTCTGTTCTTGGACAAAAAAGTTGATGAGAGAAAAAAGTTTTTATGAATGTCGTAATTTTTCTTTTGCAGCTCGCTAAAGGGGAAGGAGATTTCTCCCATATCTGGACCAAAAGGAAGTCCCAGCACCGGTCACATGGTATCTGCTGGTGGAATAGGCCAACTGTCTATGGAACAAAGCCCTCATTCCCTTAGGAAAGGTACTTAAAATCCCATTGGCCACACAGTATGAGAGAGCGTGGCTTATGGCACTCACTTTCCTTATGAAAATCTGTTTCTGACATGTGGCGGGGGATGGTGTGTAAACATGTAGGATTGTTGAACCTTAATGTATATATACAAGTAAACCACACGTATGAGTTTTCATGCGGCGCGGGGTTAACCAATTCGGCTTTTCTTCAATCTCGCTCCCCTGATGCCGATACAAATGATGAAACCGATGACTGGCAAACAACAAATCTTCCTTTATTAGTAAGACAAATCGCCTCCCAAGTGAGGCTTATGGGTTTAAACCCTATCCCTCCGTCACCTATTGATTCCTCGCTGTAGTTCCTTGGCTGACGCGTTTCGTCATCTGACGTCCTCGAGGCCAATCACCTCCTCTGTATCATCTGGTTCTGTTTTTGTATTTTCAGCGGCATGATAAGAGTTCATGTGATTGGTCATCTTGAATTGATCATTATTGGTAATCCCAGCGCTGTTCTTTTCGGAGATTTATCAGCGGATAAGGTGAAACCCCTGAAAGTGTATCAAAGCTCTGGATTTTTGACTGTCCCCGGATTAGTCCTTGCTCCCAGGGCGCCCAGATTTGTATTGTGTATTAGATCCTATATTGCGGAGTAAGGGGGTGTGTATCAGATCCTATATTGTGGCCCATATAGGAGTAGTGTACGATGTCTCAGTAGACCAGCTGGTAATGGTGAGTCCCGTGGGGTTTTGGGTTCTCCTTTATGGGCACCGAGTCATCCTCCGCCATGTTGGATTGAACTGATGGTTTTGCTTCGTGTTTGTAGACCTAAAAATTATTTTTTTCTTTTGCAGCATCAAAGAAACTGGCCCCAGTGCCCCCCAAAATCACCTACAGCCAGACGGGAGCAGTGTCCGACCAGTCCACGGGTCAACCTTCTCCCGTGAGCCTGTCCCCGACGCCTCCGAGCACGCCCTCACCTTATGGACTCAGCTACCAGGGTTCTCTGGCCCTGACCCCGAGCCTGGCTTCTCCCCCGCCCGCGACCAGCACTTTAACAAAAGCCCGGCCCGCTCCCAAACCGCGTCAGAGACCGTCTCTTCCTCCGCCCCAGCCCCCCACCAGTCAGTCCGCTTCCAGTCCTCAGTCCTCGGAGAACAGCATCTTAGACGGCCTGTCTCCTGGGGACAGTATGTCTACAGGTAAGAATTCTGCCCTCTGCTGGTTATATAGGGGAGGACGCAGGGCCGGCCTTTGGGACGTGCGAGGTGTGCCAGGGTCAGGAGGGGAGTCATGGTCAGGAGGGGCGCCATGGGCAGGGGGGCGCCAGGGACAGAAGGGGAGTCATGGTCAGGAGGGGGGCCATGGGCAGGGGGGCGCCAGGGTCAGGAGGAGCTCCATGGAAAGGAGGTGAGTCATGGTCAGGAGGGGCGCCAGGGTCAGGGGGGGGCGTGATACAGTGATACAGCTGCCCGATGCCCTAACCGTCCCATCCTATGGCATTGGGAGCTGCCAGGGGTGCACAGTCGCTTGGGTCACAAGGAAGGGGTGCCATGCTGACCTCTGTTTTGCCCTTTAAAGTGGATCAAACCGGCTGTCAGCAACCATGTGGGGCAGTGGAACCAGCAGCCAATGGCTAAGAAAGGTTTTGCGAGTGGCTACCTCTGTCTGGTATCAGGCTTGATTCTAGGTGGCCGGTGGCTGTCAGCAACCTTGTGGGGCAGTGGAACTGGCAGCAAATGGCTAGGATAGGCTTCTGCGAGTGGCTACCTCTGCCTGGCATCAGGCTTTGTTCTAGGTTATGCACCGGGGGCTTCTGAGGGAACCCCAGTTGCTGTCGGCAACCATGTGGGGCAGTGGAACCGGCAGCCGCCGGCTAAGTAAGGCTTCTGCATGTGGCTACCTCTGCCTGGCATCAGGCTTCGTTCTAGGTTATGCACAAGGGGCTTCTGAGGGAACCCAAGTTGCTGTCGGCAACCATGTGGGGCAGTGGAACCGGCAACTGGCGGCTAAGTAAGGCTTCTGTGGGTGGCTACCTCTACCTGGCATCAGGCTTGATTCTAGGTGGCCGGTGGCTGTCAGCAACCATGTGTGCCCGTGGAACTGGCAGCAAATGGCTAGGAAATCCTTCTTTATGTGGCTATCTCTGCCTGGCATTATGCTTCATTCTAGGTTATGCTCAGGGGGCTTCTGAGGGAACCCCAGTTGCTGTCGGCAACCATGTGGGGCAGTGGGAACCGGCAGCCAATGGCTAGGATAGGCTTCTGTGTGTGGCTACCCCAGCCTGGCATCAGGCTTGGTTCTTGGTTATGCACAGAGGGCTTCCGAGGGAACCCAGGTGGCTGTCGGCAACCACGTGGGCAGTGGAACCAGCAGCCAACTGCTAAGTAAGGCTTCTGCATGTGGCTACCTCCGCCTGGCATCAGGCTTCGTTCTATGTTATGCACAGGGAGCTTCCTAGGGAACCCTGGTTACTGTCGACAACCATGTGGGGCAGTGGAACCGGCAGGCTATGGCTAGGAAAGGCTTCTGTGTGTGGCTACCTCTGCCTGGCATCAGGCTTGATTCTAGGTGGCTGTTGGCTGTCTGCAACCACATGGGGCAGTTGAACCGGAAGCCAATGGCTAGGAAAGGCTTCTACGTGTGGCTACCTCTGCCTGGCATCAGGCTTGATTCTAGGTGTCTGGTGGCTGTCGGGAACCATAGGGGGCAGTGGAACCGGCAGCCAATGGCTAGGAAAGGCTTCTGCGTGTGGCTACCTCTGCCTGGCATCAGGCTTGATTTTAGGTGTCTGGTGGCTGTCGGGAACCATATGGGGCAGTGGAACCGGCAGCCAATGACTAGGAAAGGCTTCTGCGAGTGGCTACCTCTGCCTTGCATCAGGCTTGGTTTTAGGTTATGTACAGAGGGCTTCTGAGGGAACCCTGGTTGCTGTCGACAACCATGTGGGGCAGTGGAACCGGCAGCCAATGGCTAGGAAAGGCTTCTGTGTGTGGCTATCTCTGCCTGGCATCAGGCTTGATTCTAGGTGTCCAGTGGCTGTCGGGAACCACATGGGGCAGTGGGGCCGGTAGTCAGGAAGAAGCGCAAAGTGTATCAGTGGGGCCCCGTCCTGCAGTCTGGCACAGGGCCCCTTCTACCCTAAGGCCGGCCCTGGGAGAATATTTAAAGGACCCCTTCCTTCCCCCATTACTGTAATGACAACGTTTGCTTCTGTTGCCCCATTTTTCCCACAATGCAAAGCACTAAGCGTCTTGTTTTTTTTTTTTTTTTCTTTGTGATGTTCCCTTTGTCTCCCCCTCGTTCTCGCTTCCCGTTTCCTCGCAGCCGTTTGACGTGAGTGACGCTGTGTTGGATATGTGTGAGGGGGAATCTCCTGGTAAGCCGGCGTTCCCAGTGTTTCACACACACCCCCACCCTAACCATCCGCTACCAGCAAACCAAAAACATCAGCCGGGCGCCCCGTAGACCCAGTGTCCTCCTCGTGGGGCCTTATTGGGCCTTCGTCAAGTTTCTATTCCACCGGCGAGCGCATCTGCAGCCCCACGGTCACTGTTCAAAAAGTTCAGTTTTCAAAAAGTTAAAGTTGTTATCGATGTGCCTTCTGCGGAGGCGCGCTGGGCCTATGGGGCTGCCAAACATTCCTACAGCCTATTGTTTCCTTGGCGTTTGGTTTGCCGTCACCATGCTCTTGCCTTTGTCGACCCTTGACCTAACCTCCAAACGATGCCTTTCCTGCGAATGGACATAGACCACGCTGCACATCGCACTCATGGTCATACTTCGCACTGCTTTATATTCCGCTATGTTCATTTCCAGGAGCTGAACCCCTTCCGGCGCCCTTGGGACGATTGAAAGCCGGGTGAGAATTCTTGCTCCTTTTTTTAGGGTGTAAATCGACTCCAAAAAAAGAGGAGTGAGAATTCTCACCTGGCTTTGAATCGAGCCCTTATAACAAACAAGATGAGTCATTCTAAAAAGCCTGCCAGCTTCCTGGTGAGAGTTACAATGGGGTTGATTCTCGCTTTTCTTTAGGAGGGAAAAACTGCTGTCGACTTTCATGGTCTTACTGGGTGTAAATCAACTCCAAAAAAAAAGGAGTGAGAATTCTCACCTGCCTCTGAATCGACCCCCTATAACAAGCAAGATGAGTCATTCTAAAAAGCCTGCCAGCCTCCTTTTTTAGGAGAGAAAACTGACGTTGACTTTCATGGTCTTGCTGGGCGTAAATCGACTCTAATGAAAGTCATTGGCAGTTTTCTCTTCTAAGAAAGGAGTGCGAATTCTCACCTGGCTCTGAATCAACCCCCTATAGCAAACAAGATGAGTGATTCTGAAAAGCCTGCTAGCTTCCTGTTACATTAAGGTTGATTCTAGCTCCTTTTTTTTAGGAGAGAAAACTGCCGTTGACCTTGATTGTCTTGCCGGTTGAAAATCGACTCCAATGAAAGTCATTGGCAGTTTTCTCTTCTAAGAAAGGAGTGCGAATTCTCACCTGGCTCTGAATCAACCCCCTATAGCAAACAAGATGAGTGATTCTGAAAAGCCTGCTAGCTTCCTGTTACATTAAGGTTGATTCTAGCTCCTTTTTTTTAGGAGAGAAAACTGCCGTTGACCTTGATTGTCTTGCCGGTTGAAAATCGACTCCAATGAAAGTCATTGGCAGTTTTCTCTTCTAAAAAAGGAGTGAGAATTCTCACCTGCCTCTGAATCGACCCCCTATAGCAAAGAAGATGAGTCATTCTGAAAAGCCTGCCAGCTTCCTGGTGAGAGTTACATTGGGGCTGATTCAGAGCCAGGTAAGAATTCTTGCTCTTTTTTTTAGGAGAGAAAACTGCAGTTGAAAGTGAAATGCAGTTTTCTCTCCTAAAAAAGGAGTGAGAATTCTCACCTGTCTCTGAATTGACCCCCTAGAACAAACAAGATGAGTTATTCTGAAAAGCCAGCCAGCTTCCTGGTGAGAGTTACAATGGGGCTGATTCAGAGCCAGGTGAGAATTCTCGCTCCTTTTTTTTAGGAGAGAAAACTGTGGTTGACTTTCATGGTCTTACCAGGTGTAAATTGACTCCAATGAAAGTGAATGGCAGTTTTCTCTTAAAAAAGGATCGAGAATTCTCACCTGGCTCTGAATTGACCCCCTAGAACAAACAAGATGAGTCATTCTTGATTCAGAGCCAGGTGAGAATTCTCTCTCCTTTTTATGAGAGAAAACGACCGTTCACTTTCAATGGGGTTGATTTACACCCAGTAGACAATAAAAGTAAATGGCAGTTCTCTCTTCTAAAAAAAAAAAAGAGTGAGAATTCTTACCTGGCTCTGAATACACCCCCTATAACAAACAAGATGAGTCATTCTGAAAAGCCTGGTGAGAGTTACAATGGAGTTGATTCAGAGCCAGGTGAGAATTCTCACTCCTTTTTTAGGACAGAAAACTGCCATTGACTTGGGGCTGATTTAGAGCCAGGTGAGAATTCACAATCCTTTTTTTTTAGGAGAGAAAACTGGCAGGCTTTTCAGAATGACTCATCTTGTTTGTTATAGGGGGTTGATCGATTCAGAGCCATGTGAACATTCTCGCTCCTTTTTTAGGAGAGAAAGCTATACGTTCGCTATCATTGTCTGCCTTGGGGCTAATTCAGAGCCAAGTGAGAATTCTTGCTCCTTTTTTAGGAGAGAAAACTGCCACTGAATTTTATTGCCTACCTTGGAGCCGATTCAACACCCGGTAGACAATAAAAGTGAATGACAGTCCTCTCTTAAACGAGGCGTGAGAATTCTCACCTGGCTCTGAATCGACCCCCCATTGTGTCTGTGACCACCCCGATGTCCTGCAGGTGCAGTACAGAGATGAGCGACGGGCTTGTGTTCACCTGCGGCACTTGTTCTGCTCCCCGCCCTCCGGGCGGCAGCCTTGCATGGTCCCGCGGCACGCATGGCTTAGTCTTGTGAAGCTTTGGCGCGGCAGCTCGGGTCTGGCGGAGAGCGGCGCCCGCCCCCCCCCCCTTGTCTCTGGTTGTTGTGTTGCCTGTACACCAGTGTTCTTGTCGTAGAGCCAGTCTGAAGTCCTTGTGTCCCGATGTTGGCAAGGTAGGACGTCCGCGTCCCGTGTGCTTACGTTTTGGCAGGAAGTGATGTCACCATTTTTATGTTTTTAAAGTTCGGACGGTTCAGTGTCAACATCAAATACACGACAAAATTTGAGCCCCCTTTAAATTCTTGGCCAATTAGATCTCAGACACGCTAATGCCCAGAGGAATTACTCACCTTCCAGGGGCAGGACCAGATGTTCCAGTAGCACACGGCCGTTTAAGGTTTCATGAAGCGAGGTAGACCGGGCTGCATGAACCCATAGGAAGCTGTGAACTACTGGTGGCCAAAGTCCACTGCTTCTTTCCCCGGGGGGCCCCCTGTCGCACCTCCCACTCAACTTTCCTCCGCTGCTCACTGGAGGAAGAAAATCCGAGCGTTCCTTGTCCTGTTCATCTGGGAGGATTGTGGGATACACGTGTAGCAAGATGGCGGTGCGGGAGCGAGATGTCCGGGAGTCTGGTAAGGTAAGTAGGTCACTAATAAGCATGCAGCAGTTTCTATGCTTATTAATGACCTTTATTTACATTGTTTGAATAGATAAATTTGACTTTCAGCCCCCTTTAAATAGTTATTTAAACCTTTTTTTGCCTAGTGCAGATTTTTCAGGCTCTGCTACAACAAAACTAGACATCAACAAATCTAGAGGTAAAGCATTAAAGTGGCACAAAAAAGTAGGGATGCAGCCACTAGGGAAGGCGGCGTCATGGGAGCCACCGGAAACGGTGAGGCTACCGGGGGCCGCGGGGGATTCACACAGCTGGGCACTCGGATTCCGGGCTAGCGGCCAGCCCTGGAGTCTCTTAGACTCCAGTGGTTGTGGCTTTTGAACTGCTTTTATAAAAGGGGCTACACCTGGCTCAGATGGTCTGGATCAGCCTCAATCAATAGGTAACAGCCATGGCTAGAGCTTCATTAGCATGTCAGTACATACATGAAATCAGCTCAGGTCCTCTCTGATTGGTCAGTTTCCTCCGCCCTCCTCTCGGCTTCCACCTCTCACTTCTAGCTGAGATCGGACAGCGTGGGGCAGCATCCGCAGATGGAAGGAGGTAAGTACTGGTGTAAAAAAAAATAATGCATTTCTGTGTGTGTGTTTTTTCACAAAGAGGAACTTTGCAGGCCCTGGAGTCTAAAAGTCTTCAGGGCAGTTCCAGTCCTTGGGCATCCCAAATTGTGATGTGTAAGACCCCCCAGAAGCCCTGATTCACTCACCTTCTCCTGAAGCCCCGCTCACCTTTAGCCGTGTGCACAGCTGCTCCTGGCCTTTCCTTAATGGGCGGCATGGGCATCAACGGCTAGAGGGTGAGCTGGGGATGTGGCTAACGCTCAGCCAATCATCACACTCCTTCTCGCCCGAGTCTGGACCGTAGGAGCGGCAGGAAGGTGAGTGTATGGGGCGACTTGCGGGGGGGATACACACAATTAGGGATGCCACCGCATAGAGGAACAACCCCCCAAAAGGTCAAAATCGGGTGTGTTTTTCCTTCCTCGTTTTTGTGCCGTTCCTCGGTTGAACCCAGTTAGTGATGCCCCACTGTGTGAAACCCCTGAGAAAGCCCTAAACAACTCGCCTCTACCGCGGTGCATGCGCGGGCACTCAGCCAATGAGGCCCGTTTGCTCTATTTAATTATTGGGCTCTCATTGACTTTAATGGGGATTGTGTGCTGTCGCATCCCCCGTAACCCCAGACGCACATGAGCTCTCGCCCCCTCTAAATAACTGGAGCGGCAGCGCGCTTGGGGTGCAGGGGATGCGGCAGCATGTGCTGGTGACAGGTGAGTATAGATTTTTTTTTTATTTTGGATTGTCCCTTTGCTCCCGCAGCCTGAGCGCAGTTGCTGATTTCTTCGGCTCATTATGGCGGGAGCGCAACACAGGGGCCGCGGGATTGGCCGGATTTCCCAGATGCCGGATTGGCTGGATTTCTCAAGATAAGCGGGCAGGGGAGATATATATATATATATATATGTAGAGATTAATTTTTACCCACTGTTGCCCTTTAAATAAGTAACTGGGTGGGTAGATAACATTTTGGGAGTATAAAATATCCACAGGAAGTCTCTGACTCCTCCCCTTTTTGCGCTTCTATTGTAGATATCATCTCCTCTTCCCCAGGGGTCTGATGATTGTTGGCATGGGGTCTCCTCTTCCCCAGGGGTCTTATGATTGTAAGCATGGGGTCTCCTCTTCCCCAGGGGTCTGATGATTGTCGGCATGGGGTCTCCTCTTCCCCAGGGGTCTGATGATTGTCGGCATGGGGTCTCCTCTACCCCAGGGGTCTGATCATTGTCGGCATGGGGTCTCCTCTTCCCCAGGGGTCTGATCATTGTCGGCATGGGGTCTCCTCTTCCTCAGGGGTCTGATGATTGTCGGCATGGGGTCTCCTCTACCCCAGGGGTCTGATGATTGTCGGCATGGGGTCTCCTCTACCCCAGGGGTCTGACTATTGTCAGCATGGGGTCTCCTCTTCCCCAGGGGTCTTATGATTGTCGGTATGGGGTCTCCTCTTCCCCAGGGGTCTGATGATTGTCGGTATGGGGTCTCCTCTACCCCAGGGGTCTGACTATTGTCAGCATGGGGTCTCCTCTTCCCCAGGGGTCTTATGATTGTCGGTATGGGGTCTCCTCTACCCCAGGGGTCTGACTATTGTCAGCATGGGGTCTTCTCTTCCCCAGGGGTCTGATGATTGTCGGTATGGGGTCTCCTCTACCCCAGGGGTCTGATGATTGTCGGTATGGGGTCTCCTCTACCCCAGGGGTCTGACTATTGTCAGCATGGGGTCTTCTCTTCCCCAGGGGTCTGATGATTGTCGGCATGGGGTCTTCTCTTCCCCAGGGGTCTGATGATTGTCGGCATGGGGTCTCCTCTACCCCAGGGGTCTGATGATTGTCGGCATGGGGTCTCCTCTACCCCAGGGGTCTGATGATTGTCGGCATGGGGTCTCCTCTTCCCCAGGGGTCTGATGATTGTCGGCATGGGGTCTCCTCTTCCCCAGGGGTCTGATGATTGTCGGTATGGGGTCTCCTCTACCCCAGGGGTCTGACTATTGTCAGCATGGGGTCTTCTCTTCCCCAGGGGTCTGATGATTGTCGGCATGGGGTCTCCTCTTCCCCAGGGGTCTGATGATTGTTGGCATGGGGTGTCCTCTTCCCCAGGGGTCTGATGATTGTCGGTATGGGGTCTCCTCTACCCCAGGGGTCTGACTATTGTCAGCATGGGGTCTTCTCTTCCCCAGGGGTCTGATGATTGTCGGCATGGGGTCTCCTCTTCCCCAGGGGTCTTATGATTGTCGGTATGGGGTCTCCTCTTCCCCAGGGGTCTTATGATTGTAAGCATGGGGTCTCCTCTTCCCCAGGGGTCTGATGATTGTCGGTATGGGGTCTCCTCTACCCCAGGGGTCTGACTATTGTCAGCATGGGGTCTCCTCTACCCCAGGAGTCTGATGATTGTCGGCATGGGGTCTCCTCTTCCCCAGGGGTCTGACGATTGTCGGCATGGGGTCTCCTCTTCCCCAGGGGTCTGATGATTGAATGCATGGGGTCTTCTCTTCCCCAGGGGTCTGATGATTGTCGGCATGGGGTCTTCATTGGGACAGCAAACACTGTGCCCTGCACTCAGTCCCTCCTTGCAGGGGGAATGATAGGCAGAAGCCGGGTGCGGGGGTAGAGGACTCAGATCCTAAAGGGGCCCCCCGATCCTCCGCCCCCCCCCCTTCCGGCTCCCCCCCCCTTCCTGTTTGCACCGCCCACTTCTGGCTCAGAACAGACAACATCTAGTAAAGGTAATACTTGGGTAAATACTGATGTGCGGGGGTAGAGGGCACCGATCCTAAAGGGGCCCCGATCCCCCGCCCGGCTTCTACGCCGGATTGGCCGGATTTCCAAAGAGAAGAGAGGAGGAGATATATATACATGGAGATTAATTTTTACCGGCAGTTGCCCTTTAAATAAGTAACCGGGTGGGTAGATAACATTTTGGGTGTATACAATTCCTGCAGGAAGTCTCTGACTCCTCCCCCTTTTGCGCTTCTATTGCAGATATCATCCATTTTGACATCCCATCCATCCTCATAGAGATCGACACGGCCCTGCAGCGCGACGCCATGAAGGAGGAAGAGCAGCGGCGAGCGGCCGAGGGCAGGACAGAATCGGACGAGGATTCGGAGAGCACCGCCCTCTGACTGTGACCCCGCCCACTGCCACGGCCAATCCTGTGCCAACTCCCGTCAACGATCACCCTGTGGCGAGCGCGGAGGGGGGCGGTGCCTTTCTTCAGAGCCGGCCTTTTCTACGACCGCAACGTTTTCATTCGCTAGCTCGACGCGGCAAAAGGAGATTGGTCCAATCGGGCGTTCTGGATTAGTGAGTGTGTCCCGCCCCTTTCTGGAGCTAACAAGGCGCCACCCGGGACTTTGTGCTGCTAACTCCTCCCACTTCCTGTGAACGAAGGACCTAGACATGCTGCAATGGAGGGATTTGTAGGCTCCTCCTACAGGATGGAGAGCCCCGCCCACTATGGGGGACGATAGAAACATTACTTAGTGTCCAGCCTCCTGTAGGCGGGACAAGGGGGGGACTGTTTCAGCCAATCGGTGATTGAGAAAACTTCATCCCCATTTTATTCTGTGTTTGTGTGAGAGCGGATGCTGAGCCTCCAATCAGGTCGTCAGCTGCAGGGACCCGCCCCCTTTCAGGATCCGCATGTGGCCCCGGGGCAAAAAAAATGGGGTCCCCCAAGCCCCTGCCATCCACCCCCAAAAGTGTCCAGTCCCTGCCACGCCCCCTCTGTCCATCCGAATAGATGAAAAAGGATTATTCGTTAATGAAAATAATAATTCTATTAATCATAATTATTATATTAATAATAATATAACGCTAATAATAATGACCATGACATCGGATCATGTGATTGGTCCCTGCCACGCCCCCTCGATGCGTTTGGTTGATAATTTGTTAATATCAATAATAATTATTATATTATTACCGGTATTATTAATAATATTAATAATATAAGGATAATAATAATATAACGCTAATAATAATGACCATGACACCGGATCATGTGATTGTTTCTTGCCACGCCCCCTCTATGTGTTTGGTCCCTGCCACGCCCCCTCTGTGCATCCGAATTGATAAAAAAGGATAATTTGTTAATAACAATAATAATTATTATTATATTAATAATATAAGGATAATAATAATATAACGCTAATAATAATGACCATGACATCGGATCATGTGATTGATCCCTGCCACGCCCCATCTGTGCATCCAAATAGATAAAAAAGGATTATTCGTTAATGAAAATAATATATTAATAATAATATAACGCTAATGATAATGACCAGGACGCCGGATCATGTGATTGGTCCTTGCCACGCCCCCTCTATGCCTTTGGTCCCTGCCACGCCCCCTCTGTGCATCCGAATTGATAAAAAAGGATAATTTGTTAATAATAATATAATAATTATTATTGTTATTATTATCATTACTAATAATACTATTAATAATATAAGGATAATAATAATATAACGCTAATAATAATGACCATGACATCGGATCATGTGATTGGTCCCTGCCACGCCCCATCTGTGCATCCAAATAGATAAAAAAGGATTATTCGTTAATGAAAATAATAATAATTATTATATTATTATTAATAATAATATAACACTAATGATAATGATTAGGACACCGGATCATGCGTTTGGTCCCTGCCACGCCCCCCTCTGTGCATCCGAATAGATAAAAAAGAATTATTTGTTAATAACAATAATAATTATTATATTATTATTAATAATAATATAAGGATAATAATATAACACTAATGCCGGCTAATGGGCGGAGTCTAATGCCGGCTAATGGGCGGAGTCTCCCAATGCCAGCAAATTATTCGTTAATGAAAATAATATATTATTAATAATAATAATAATATAACGCTAATGATAATGACCAGGACACCAGATCATGTGATTGTTCCTTGCCACGCCCCCTCTATGCGTTTGGTCCCTGCCACGCCCCCTCTGTGCATCCGAATTGATAAAAAAGGAGAATAATAATAATAATTATTCTATTATTAATAATAATAATAATAATATTAATAATATAAGGATAATAATAATATAACGCTAATAATAATGACCATGACATCAGATCATGTGATTGGTCCCTGCCACGCCCCATCTGTGGGCGAAGTCTCTCCAATGCCAGAAAATGGTTTAAAGAGGAAGCGCATCCTAAAAAAAAAAATAAACTGGAGTTTTTTTATTATTATAATTTATTTAAACGCTCTTGGCGTTACTGGAGCAGAAAGGGTTAATATATTGGAATATAATACAGGATTTATAACCTAATTATAGATGTATTTTTATTATTATTTTATTTCAGCCATATAATATATATATATAAATAATTACCCATCATGCTGTGCGTAAGCAAAGCCCATTCCCGCCGCCATGTGACACGGCCTCCGCAAGGGGCGGGGCTTGTTTTTAGGGACGATTCCACGGACGTGTTTGTGTGTGCGTGAGAGCGTGGAATTCTGTTGGTCGGGGATGTGGGCGGGGCTAATTGTATATATGTAACTGATCATAAAGCTATAAAGAGATTCTCTAATGTACAGTTGTAAAGAAGACGAGTCGCGCTCTATGGCGATTGGTCGAAGCTGTATTTTCCAGGAAAGGTTGTAAATAATCAAAGAGCCGCTCCTCTAGCCCCTCCCCTGCCCCGCCCCCTTCCTGTGGATTCTGGCGATGGCCACGCCCCATCTCCATTGTCGGGAGACGCCACCGGGCCGCTGTGTTTTTATTTTTTCTTATTTATGCTTCTGTCTTTTTTTATGATTTATACGTAAAGATTTATCAAATTGTTTTTATATCGTTTTTTTTTTTTTATACATGAAAATTATTTATGAACCTATAAAAAGTTTTGCCCAGTGCGACATTAGGCCGCCGCCCTCCGCGGAAATGCGAGGGAAGGATTTTATCGTAACTGTTCCTGTGAAAGCTCAGGAGAGATCGCTCCCACGTTGCAGAAAGCTGCGAGTCAGCTGAGAGCCGTTTACATGTTAAAGTGGAAGTCCGACATAAAGGTAACGCCCCTGTGATCGAAGCATAATTACAAAATGCCTTACCTCGCCCTGGAGGTTGGATTTGCATCCTGCGCCGGGGGAGGGGCAGTTACTCTTGCACTGGACATCCGCTTTAATCTGGACCAAAACGACCCTGCGGTCTATGAGACTCCAGGGCTGCCCGATTCCCTCTCCCTGATTTGGGATGCCCCACGTTGTGAACCCCCAGTTGTCCGGTGTGATTTACCCCGCCAAGGAGCCCACAGTGCGTGCGCGGCCGGCTGCACCACTCACATCCTTATTCTAAGTATGTCACACACCCCGCTTCAAGACAATCATTACATGTGGGTTATACTGACCTGTAGAGGGCGATCTTGCAGAGATGATATCAAAAGAAGGTCAGACCCTCCCGGCCCATAAATACCCGGGACCTCCCACTCACTCCCCAGTCTTTCATCTCTGCAGAGGCGAGCAAGTCAGAAGATGATGCCTCCTCCTTGCAGGTAGCGGGATGACTCCCGGCCCCTCTATTCTTCTATTCCTGCCCAGATCCCTTCTCTTAAGTTACTTGCCTCCCAGCCTAGGCTGCTGGTCCGGGCAAAGGTAGTTGGCACCCTAGGTGCTCAGGAGCCGTGAGACCCCATAACAAGGGGTAGGTGACCCAGGTTTGGGATTCCCCGTTTCTTGGCCCTACCCTGGCATGGATTCCCCCTCTCCCGGATACCCTTAGAGGGGGGGGGGGGGTCCCTTATGGGTTCATTTCTTTATTATGTGTGTGTGTTTGGTGCTTTAACTGTGTGTGTGTGATCAGACTGGCGCTGGCAGGCCGCGGCGCCGGCCTCCGGCGTGCCGTAAATGGCGCCTGTGGGCGCCCATGAGGTGCTTCTCTTCCTCGGGGCGGGGCCGTGCGCTAGCGTGCGTGCATACGGCCCGCCCCCTGTGCTGCGGGCGCTGTTGTTAGGTCCCGGCTTCTGGCCGGGAGATACAGTGGGGAGGGGCGGGGCCGGGTGCGACGCACGAACTGCGCCGGCCCGCCGGCCCGCCCTCCCTCCTCCTACTGCTCTCCACGTGTCCCCACTGTCCCTCCTGCCTGGCGTGCGGTACTCAGGTGGGGCGAAGATCGGGTGAGTGGCCTGTGCCCATCAGATGTTCTGTCATTAACTCCTGATTGGACATTGCCAGCATGGTCTGAGTGTGTGTTTTGTTTGTGTGTTCCAGGTGGACCATTGATCATATTAAAGGGGTTCTCCCGGTCCAGGGTCCCTGGTTAAATTTAGTTGGCTTAAAATTCCTCCCACTCGGGAGTTAAATGGGCATCCCGGGTTGCATTATTGCGTAATTCCCTCGGAGCATTGTACACATATATATATATATATATCTTTTAAAAAATCACCATATGGAGGCTTCCCCGGATACTGGGCTTGTGCCCCCCTCGGGGCAATCCAGGCTGTGTTTGGGGTGTGGGGTATCCCTTTTGGGGGATGATGTATTTCTATGTGTACCCTGTGCGCAGCAGTCTATTACGCGGCAGACCGGACCTCAGACGTCTGGTTCTGCTCCGCCAGTCTCCTCTCCGTCTCCCCCTCGCTTGACACGTACATGTGATGTGGGCATTAGCGGGGAGTCGCAATCTGAGGTGTGTGCCAGATTGGCCAATCTGGAAAAATTGTTTTCCAGTGGCGTTGCTAAAAAGGCCACGGCAAGGAGAAAACATTTGTATACAGCCACGCAGGCCCTTGATATGGAGGAGTTTGACTTCCTGGATTGGTCTGATTGCTCCCCGCGTGAGGAAGGGGAGCTGTATGAGGAGTCTGATGACTCCGATGATCAGCAGTTTGTGGGTGCTGATACCGAGCAGGGCCAGGGGGATTCCTTGGATACCTCTGGGGTCCTGGCTCATATGTTTGAGGTCCTGGCTATTTCTCCCCCCGAGGCGGCTCCTCCACTGAAGGGGGAGTTCTTTGTGGTGACCAAGCCGCGCTTGGAATTTCCTTATCAAAAGCATTTTGATGGTATCATTCTCAAGGAATGGGAGAGGCCGACTCGGCTTCCGGGTGTCCCTCCGGGTTGGGACAGGAAATATCCCTTTCCGGCAGACGCGGTGAAGCACTGGTCGTCCCCCCCCCCGAGGTGGATGCTCCTGTCTTGGGGTTGTCCAGCTCCTCAATCCTCCATTCTCCGGAGTGCACTACTCTCAAGGATGGTGAGGATAAACGCATTGGCCAGATGGCTTGTCATGGTTTTGCCAGTGTTGGATCGGCCTTGCGGCCGGTTTGTACTTCTGCGCTTTTATTGGTAGCTGCCAGGTCGGTTGTTAGAGGATTATTGACCTCTTCCGGGCTTGACCCGGCTAGTGAGGAGTTTGCCGACCTTAAGCGCTGTGAGTTATTTTTGTCCTTTGTGCTGTCCGCCTTGGACGACACATTGGTGATGTGTAGCAGAGCTGCGGCCCTGCTTGTAGCTATCCGGCGGTTGGTTTGGTTACGCCAGTGGGCGGCTGATTTTGTGTCCAATAAGTCGCTTGCGGCCCTTCCCTTTGTGGGGTTGAGGCTCTTTGGAGAGAGATTGGATTCGGTGGCAAAGGGAGGTAAGTTACCTCAGCATAAGAAGCAGCGTTGCCCTTTTCGGGGGGCGGCTTCCTTCTCTCAGTCCTTTCGTGGGGCTAGAGTTGGCAGGGGTTCGGCCTTCTCTTCGTCCAGAGGTGATTCCTGGCCTAGGGGCAGGGCCCGTCCAGGACACAGTTGGGGCTCCAAGCCTAAAGCCGCTGCCAAGCCGGCTCAGCAATGAGGGGGCGCCCTCACCCTTGTGGGTGGGGGGACGGTTGCAACTCTTCTCCCGGGTCTGGGTCCAAGAGGTCTCGGACAGGTGGATTCAGGAAGTGGTGTCTTCCGGTTACAAGCTGGAGTTCGAGTTCCGCCCCCCTCCCAGATTCTTCAGGTCTCGGGTGCCTTCAGATCCTCTGGCCGCTCAGGGGCTTCGGGCGGCAGTAGCAAGTCTCGTGGACATGGCTGTCATCTGTCCGGTGCCCCTCTCAGACCGGGGCCTGGGCTTCTATTCCACTTTGTTCACGGTGCCCAAGGAGGACGGTTCCGTTCGTCCCATTCTGGATCTGAAGCTGCTCAACAGGTTCGTCCGTCCCCGGAAGTTCCGTATGGAAACTCTGCGCTAAGCCATCCACTCACTTCATCAGGGGGACTTCATGATGTCCATAGACATCAAGGATGCTTACCTGCATATTCCAATATTTCCGGCACACCAGAGATTCCTCAGGTTTGTCGTGGACAATCGGCATTTTCAGTTTGTGGCTCTTCCGTTTGGCCTTACCTCGGCTCCAAGGGTTTTCACCAAGGTGTTGGCAGGAGTGATGGCCATCCTCAGAGCCAGGGGTATCCGCATTGTTCCCTTATCTGGACGATCTTCTCATCATGGCGTCTTCCCTCAGTCAGGCGCAGCTGGATACCAGGACCGTGGTGTCCACTCTGGAGAGTTTCGGTTGGGTGATCAACTATCCCAAGTCCTGCCTCACTCCCTCCAGGGTGGTGGAGTTCCTGGGAATGTCTCTGGATACTTCTCAGTCCAGGGTGTTTCTCCCCCGAGCCAAGGTTCTTCTGATTCAGGAATTGACTCAACGTCTTCTATCAACGTTCGAGGCGGTTCCCTTTGCCCAGTTTCACACAAGGACGCTCCAGCTCCATCTCTTGGCGGCCTGGGACGGGTCCCCGCTGTCATTGGATTAGTCCTTTCTGATGTCCCCCCGAGTGTGGCGTTCCCTTCGGTGGTGGCTGAAACCGAGCAATCTGACGAGGGGCAGGTCTTTTCTGACCCCTTGTTGGGAGATGGTCACCACGGATGCCAGCCTGTCAGGTTGGGGGGGATTTTGCAAGGATCTTCAGTTTCAGGGGCTGTGGGGGCCTCAGGAGGCTCAAGACCCCATCAATGTTCTGGAGCTGAGAGGCATCAGGTTGGTTCTGGCTCACTTGACTCATCAGTTACAGGGACTACCGGTTCAGGTTCAGTCGGACAATCGGACAGCGGTCGCCTACATCAATCATCAGGGAGGGACTCGCAGCAGGCGTGCCCTCAGGGAAGTGTCCTTGATCCTGGCTTGGGCAGAGGACAATGTCCCATGCATCTCGGCAGTTTACATTCCGGGAGTGGAGAACATGGAGGCGGACTCCCTGAGCAGGGGGTCATCTCGCCGGGGGGAATGGTCACTCAGCCCCAAGGTGTTTCGGTCACTTTGCCACCGGTGGGGGACTCCGGAGGTGGACCTCTTTGCCTCTCGTCACAATCACAAGCTTCCGGCATTTGTGTCTTTCTCGCGGGATCCGCTGGCTCTGGCAGTGGATGCCATGTCTCTGAACTGGAGGGATCTGGGGTTTCTGTACCTGTTCCCTCCGTTTCCCATGGTGGGCAGAGTGGTGCGCAAGCTGGCCCTGGAGGGCGCGTCAGCAATTCTGATGGCTCCAAGGTGGCCAAGACAGGTTTGGTTCGCAGACGTGGTAAGGTTGGCAGCGGATCAGTTAGATCTGCCCCTTCTGCTGGACCTGCTCACCCAGGGTCCACTGCTCTACCCCAGTTTACCAACGCTGGCTTTGACGGCGTGGCTGCTGAAACCTCCATCTTGAAGGAGGAAGGTCCTTCTGATGCTGTCGTTCAGACTCTGGTTAGGGCTAAAAGCAGTCTTCCTCTGCCATCTATTATAGGACTTGGAGGTCTTATATTGATTGGTGTGAAGTAAGGGCCTTGCCTTGCAGGGGCGTTTTCTATCCCTAGGGTCTTGGAATTTCTACAACATGGTCTGGACCAAGGTTTGCGGCTTAGTACGCTGAAGGGGCAGGTTTCTGCCCTGGCCGTGTTCTTTCAAAAGTCTTTTGCTCTTCATCCTCTGGTTAAGACTTTTTTCCAGGGGATTACGCATGTGCGGCCTCCTAGGAAGCCTTTGCTCCCAGTTTGGGATTTGAATTTGGTTCTTTCTGTCTTGCAGGGTCCTCCTTTTGAACCTTTGCTGGATATTGCACTTTCTACGCTTACTCAGAAGGTTGTTTTTCTGGTTGCCATCACTTCCGTTCGGCGTGTTTCGGAGTTGGCGGCCTTGTCCATTAAGGCTCCTTACTTTGAGAGGCATCAGGACAAGGTTGTTTTCTGCTTCAAGCCAGATTTCCTGCCTAAGGTGGTCTCTGCTCTTCATCTGAATCAGAACATTGTTCTACCCTCCTTGTGTCCTAAGCCCAGCAATGACAAGGAGAGGGTTTTGCATTCTTTGGCTGTGGTTCGCTGTGTGAAGTACTATTTGGTGGCTACTTCTCCTTTTCGTAGGACTGACGCCTTTTTTGTGGTGCCCTCTGGGGCCAGGAAAGGTTTGGCTCCTGCCAAGTCCTCTATTAGTAAATGGATTCGTCAGGCCATTGTTGGGGCCTATTCTGCTAAGGGGAAGGTACCCCCTTTTCGTGTTACTGCTCATTCCACTCGTGCTGTTGGGGCGTCCTGGGCTTTCCAGCACCAGGCCTCTGTTGAGCAAGTTTGTAAGGCCGCTACTTGGTCTTCGGTTCACACTTTTTCCAAGTTTTACAAGGTTGATGTTCGGGCCTCAGCTGATGCTGTGTTTGGCCGCAAAGTTCTGCAAGCTGCAGTGGTTTAAATTTGTGCCTTGTTGCCTTGTTTTTGGATCCCCGCCCTTTATGGACACTGCTATTGGATGTCCCACATGAAATGAATGTCTTGAAGCGGGGTGTGTGACATACTTAGAATAATACCATTTTGTGAATACTCACCTGTAAAATGGGTATTATAAGTATATCACACACCCCACTTCACCCGCCCTTTTGTATTCTGGATCCTTTATATGGTGAACCTTTGTTAGTTTTTATTGGCTTTCCTGGTCCCTTGATCTTACTGCTATCTTTATACTGGGGAATGAGTGGGAGGTCCCAGGTATTTATGGGCCGGGAGGGTCTTACCTTTTTTTTATTGACATCTCTGCAAGATCTCCATCTACAGGTCAGTAAACCCACATGTAATGAATGTCTTGAAGTGGGGTGTGTGACATACTTATAATACACATTTTACAGGTGAGTATTCACAAAATGGTATTTTTCACCTCTGAATATCTGTTGGCTCTGTTGCACAGCTGAAGGATGCGGCTGGTGCATTGATCATGTGCGCGGCTGAGATTCCATTAATTAATATGCACGGACGGAGAATCTGATTGGACAAGAGCCGCGCATGCACCAAAGGTAAGCACAGTGGGCAATCCAGGGGGTTTCACACAGTGGGCCATCCCAACCCGGGGTGCCCCAGGGGGACGGACCAATATCTGAAAATCCTGGGCTTTGGTCCAGCTTTAAAATGGGCAAAAACCCAGGATTTTGTAGCTCCCAGATTGAGCTTTGTCACTCCCGGCCTGAGCTTTGCCGCTCGGCGCCGGATTTCTCTTTTTGTTTTTAGGTTTATAAACCGTTCGGCCTTTAACCTTTTAACAAAAAGTTGCTGGTGTCGGGTAAACTTTTTTTGGGTTCATAATGTTCTGATTTTGTGCATTTTTTTATTTTCTCACCGTTTATATTTCTGTTCTCGGGGGCGATTTTACCTGTTTACATTTTCTAGACGCGATTATTTATCGACCCGACGCGGAAAACGTTCCCGATGTCCCAAGAAAACTGGAGAATGAGCGAGTTTATTATTGTCGGGGTCTTTTTTTTTACGCAAGTTGTGCTCGTTAGTATTGTGTAAGATGGAAATAATGGAACTGTGACATTGTGATTGGTCGCTTGGGTGGTGAGGGGGGCGGAGCTGTCGGGTAATGTTATTGAATTGCAGCGACGAACAGCTATTTAATCGCGGTGGCGGCCATCTTTCTTTCTTTTACGCCTGTGAAGGCTCCTATGCAGTTTTCACCCTGGTGGCGCACGAAGTTTCTCCTCGTATTGTTTGTACAGCACCACCGCCTCTGTCTGCATCACTCCGGCCACAAAACCCGGCCCCCCCAATATGTCCACACGCGTTGCACGTCTGTGTCTCCGAGTGATGATGCTGCAGATGATGTCGTACCTGTGACTCCATTGGCACCTCCCCCCCAGCCACGCCCACGCTCAAGATGTTTTTATAAAAAAGAGAACTCAGATCTATATAAAGAGAAAATAAAAATATCATGAAACCATCCGGGCCGGGCTTTTTGTCTTTATTTCAATTCATCCGCAGGATTTGAAAATCCTCCGGGAAGCCAGAGTTTTTCCTCCTGAACTCGTTACAGGGGGAACTAAACCTCACCCTCGGCTTACCCGCGCTATATAGGCTAATCACCAACATTACTGGAGGAAGGTACGTGCCCGGGGCAGGATACGGCTCATAACAATCACTGCAATTTCCAAACATCTTTATAGGGGGCGATCTCTTCCTATTACCTCAAGACATTCTACGTTTCAAAAAAGCCCAGGATTTTGGTTCTTGCCCCTGGAGCGCTCGGAATTGGGGATGCCCCGCTGTGTGACACCCCTGAATGCCCAATAAAATGTACATAATTCAGTGGCGCTACACCTTTAGCCAGGCATTTGTAATGGGTGGTGCAGGCACGCCCCCCCCCCCCCCAGCTAGAGGTTAGCGGGGATGCAGCAGGTGCACTCGGCTCTATTTATCCCTTAGCTGATACCTACCTGAAAGTGTCCAGTGGAGACGAGCGTGCCGATTGGCTGCTCGCCCGAGCATGTGCCACAGGACTGGGGAAAGGTGAGTTTTTAGGGGCAATCGGGAGGCCCCAGGTGGGTGAGGGCCAAAGCTGGGTTTTGATGTGTGTTAAGGATGGGATTGTATATATATAATATATATATATATATACTCATTAAGGTATATGCATTTACATATTTAAAGCGACAGTCCAGGCTAATTTGTCTTATTTAGCCTATTATTTTTATCTATTTATATTTTTATTTATTTTATTTTAGTCATTATTTTAAGCTGTTTAAACTAAGAGTCGTTTGCAATTTGTCTTTTGTCTTATTTAGTCTATTATTTTTATCTATTTATATTTTTATTTATTTTATTTGTTATTATTTTAAGTTGTTTTAACTAACAGTCATTTGTAATTTGTCATCATCATGTATTCTGTCGGCAGTTGAAATACCCTGGAGTTGGTAAGAGTACCTTCAAGTGGTGGTGGGCACAGAAAAAATTTGGTGCATGCTCAGTAGGACTCCATCTGGAAGCTAATTTTACCAATTGAATGGACTAGAAAAACTATTATTCTGCTCTGTGCCTTTCTGTTGTTGTTTATCTATTTATTTTTTTATTTATTTTTATTTTATTTTATTCTTTTTTATTTTAAGTTGTTTTAACTAAGAGTTGTTTGTAATTTGTCTTTTGTCTTATTTAGTCTTTTCTTTTTATCTATTTATATTTGTATTCATTTTATTTTATTCGTTATTATTTTAAGTTGTTTAAACTAAGAGTCGTTTTTAATTTGTCTTTTGTCTTATTGAATCTATTATTTGTATCTATTTATATTTTTATTTATTTTATTTTATTCATTATTATTTTAAGTTGTTTTAACTAAGAGTCGTTTGTAATTTGTCTTTTGTCTTATTTAGTCTATTATTTTTATCAATTTATATTTTTATTTATTTTATTTTATTTGTTATTATTTTAAGCTGTTTAAACTAAGAGTCGTTTGTAATTTGTCTTTTGTCTTATTTAGTCTATTATTTTTCTCTATTTATATTTTTATTTAATTTATTCATTATTATTTTAATTTGTTTTAACTAAGAGTCGTTTGTAATTTGTCTTTTGTCTCATTTAGTCTATTATTTTTATCTATTTATATTTTTATTTATTTTATTCGTGTTTTTTTTAAGTCATTTTTATTTTATTTGTTAGAGCGTTGGGGCATTCATCTTATTATCTATCTATTTATATTTTTTATATTATTACTTATTTAGTCTAATTTTGTCTTTAGTCTTGCGGGGGAGGCTAAATGCCAGATACTGTCCCTGCCAAGTTGTCCATCCAGGGACCAATCCTTTACAATCGGTCATTGCTGCCGATAGGTGAAAATCTGTAGCTCCTCCCCTGTAGTCAGGTTTAGAGGCGGAGCTTCCTGGATCTCCCGGTTCTAGTTAGTCTCCTCCCCTGTAGCCAGGAACTGGGTGAAACCCCACAGTTTGCCCAGTAAAACTCAGCTCTCCTCGGTCCAATGGTGCATGTGCGGCTCTCGTCCAATCGGAGCCCTTTGCTGTGTTTACATCCTTTTGCAAAGTGCTCTGGTTGCCTTCAATGGGGCAATGTAAATAGCTGCGGTGGGAGCGCGTGCACAGCGCAGTCCTACGCGTATGACTAAGGCATCGTCCCGAAACGCGTCGAATTGTGACGATTTGGATTTTCGGGTTCACTTTTCTGATGGATTTGAACAAGCTTTATTAAAAGCTACATGTTACGTATTCGCCTGGATGTTACAGGAATTGAGCAACTTTGCCCTGTGACGGGGGCGTGTGGCCATAAGAAAGAAGAGGAAGGAGAAGGGGAGGAGCAGGAAGGTCATCGGAGGAGGATGAGAGAGTAGAACCCAACCAAAGGACGACTCGGTGATGTTCTGTTTGGACGTTGATTCGCTTCCTGTTTCATTTGCATCAATAAAAATTAATATTCTATCAGATATTTTTCCAACGACCCGTTTGACATTGTTTCAATTCACTAGAAAAATCTTAAACACTAAAGTGGTGACGGGTGCGCGCAGAGCGACTCGGGGGGGAACCTGGGGCGGCAGCTCCGATGCGGGCGCCATCCCGGGGTAAGGACCTGCGCCCAGGTTAGTCGTCCTCTGGTGAACAAATATTTTAGAAATCCTCAACTTTACTACAGAAAAATCAGCCAAACTGTCAGCAGCAGAAACCGAATCTTCTCCATCAGTCTTCAGATTCATGTTCTAGAAGTTTCCAGGTCTTTCTACCCGAAGACGAATCCGCTGGTGACTCGACGACTTTGATTCCTAAGAACCAGCAGCACTCGCATGGCGCATGGCCACGGATCCATCCACGGGAACCGGATCTTCCTCGCCCTCTAGTGGCCGGATTTTCCTTTCATTGGCCTTAAATGTCCGGGAGTCGGCCAAACACAATCTACAGGGAATACAAAAACATTTAAATAAAAATAAACTACTAATAACTAAACAGAATAAATTACTAATAACTAAATGGAACCTCCAAATAAACTGCTAATAACTAATGTGAACCCCCAAATAAACTCCTAGATCCTTATCCTAACTCCAATTTAACTCCTAAATCCTCATTGGAAGCCGGAAATAAACTACTAATAACGAAACGGAACCTCCAAATAAACTAATATCTAAACGGAACCTCCGAATAAACTACTAATAACTAAAAGGGACCTCAGAATAAACTCCTGATAACTAAACAGAACCTCCGAATAAACTCCTAATAACTAAACGGAACCTCCAAATAAACTAATATCTAAACGGAACTTCCGAATAAACTACTAATAACTAAAAGGGACCTCAGAATAAACTCCTGATAACTAAACGGAACCTCCGACTAAACTACTAATAATGAATCGGAACCTCCAAATAAACTACTAATAATGAATCGGAACCTCCAAATAAACTACTAATAATGAATCGGAACCTCCAAATAAACTACTAATAACTAAACGGAACCCCCACATAAATTCCTAATAACTAATGGAAACCCCAAATAAACGCCTAATAACTAGTGGGAACCCCCAAATAAACCCCCCACTCCCTAGACCAGCAGGGGGAAAGCTCTCCTACCCCAGCGCCAGCCCCTAGGCCGCTCTACAGTGAGGACAGAGCAAAGCACGGCTAAAGCCAAGCAGCTCAGATGGCGGCTGCAGGACGGACGTTTCGGGCCCCTGAGCACCGAGCTCGGGATCAAACTCCCAAACAGGCGCCTTACAGCGGACCTCAACATATAGGTGAAATGCAGCGCGCCCCCGCGTCTCAGATATATACATTGTCACAGATGGTCATAGTAACTGGGACTTACCGGAGTCCATGGCGACGTGCAGCGGCGAGTCATAGATCCGCAGGAACTGCTCCGGCGTGAGGAGCTCGTGGCTCTGCAGCAGCTGCATTATAGAGGCCGGAGGGACCAGAAGATCCGGAATCTTCTCTAACACGGAATCGGGAAGATTTCTGGAGCCCTGAGGACAGGAAAAGACGCCGATCACATGACCGGAGAGAAGGAACCGCCCCCTGCTCATCCGAGGGGACGGGAGCGCCCATCATCAGCAACAGAAAGAATAGACAATCATAGAAAGAATGACGGAAAAAAAGAAAGAGAAATAGATAGATAAAAAGAATGACACAGAAAGAAAGAATAAAAGGAATAAAAAGAAAGGAAAGAAAAAAGGGAAGGAAAGGAAGAAAAGAAAGGAAGAATCGATAGAAAGAATGACACAGAAAGAAAGAAAGAATGAAAGGAAGGAAGGAAAAAAAGGATAAGAAGGAATGTAAGAAAGAATAACAGGAATGAAAAGAAGGAAAGAATAAATAGAAAGAAAGAATAAAAGTAATGAAAGAATGAAAGGAAGGAAGGAAAAAAAAGGTAAGAAGGAAGGAAAGAAAGAATAACAGGAATGAAAGGAAGGAAAGAAGAGATAGAAAGAAAGAATAAAAGGAATGAAAGAAAGGAAGGAAAAAAGGATAAGAAGGAATGAAAGAATAACAAAAATGAAAAGTAGGAAAGAATAGATAGAAAGAAAGAATAAAAGGAATGAAAGAAAGGAAAGAAAGAATGAATGATAGAAAGAATGACACAGAAAGAAAGAATAAAAGGAATGAAAGGAAGGAAAGAAAGAAAGAATAACAGAAATGAAAGGAAGAAAAGAATAGAGAGAAAGAATGAAAGGAAGGAAAGAAAAAGAAAGAATCAATAGAAATTTGAAAGAAAATGAAAGAAAGTAAGAAAAGAAAGAATAGACAGCAAGAAAGAATAAAAGGAATGATAGAAAGAGGATCTAAAAGAAAAAATAGATGGAAAAAGGATTCAGGGGCCCCGACCACGCCCCCTGGACACACCCCCACCCCGGCCACGCCCCTTCACTGGCCTTGGGGTACTTGTTGAGGTGCTTCCCGGTCCTGAGCATCTTGTGCAGACACTCGGTGATGATGGCGTCCGGCTCCTCCTCGCTGTACCTGTCCCCCAGGGATTGGCCGGGGACATGCTGGACCTTGTAGTTCCACTGGTGGAAGAGGCGAGTCGGGAGGTTGTGAGACATCACCAGGATCCTGGAATCCAGCAGCAGCTTCCTGCGGAGGAACATGGAACCAGTGACAGGGCGGAGCCAGGGATGGATGAGGGCGGAGCAATGAGGGAAATGGGGCGGAGCAATTAGATGATTGGTCAGGAGCCCCATACACACAGGCCCCCCATAATGGAGTCCCATACACACAGGCCCCCCATAATGGAGCCCCATACACACAGGCCCCCCATAATGGAGCCCCATACACACAGGCCCCCCCATAATGGAGCCCCATACACACAGGCCCCCCCATAATGGAGCCCCATACAGACAGGTCCCCCATAATGGAGCCCCATACACACAGGCCCCCATAATGGGGCGCCATACACACAGGCCCCCCATAATTCAGCCCCATACACACAGGCCCCCCATAATGGGGCCCCATACAGACAGGCCCCCCATAATGGAGCCCCATACACACAGGCCCCCCATAATTCAGCCCCATACACACAGGCCCCCCATAATGGAGCCCCATACACACAGGCCCCCCATAATTCAGCCCCATACACACAGGCCCCCCATAATGGAGCCCCATACACACAGGCCCCCCATAATGGGGCTCCATACACACAGGCCCCCCATAATGGAGCCCCATACAGACAGGTCCCCCATAATGGAGCCCCATACACACAGGCCCCCCATAATGGGGTTCCATACACACAGGCCCCCCATAATGGAGCCCCATACAGACAGGTCCCCCATAATGGAGCCCCATACACACAGGCCCCCATAATGGGGCGCCATACACACAGGCACCCCATAATTCAGCCCCATACACACAGGCCCCCCATAATGGAGCCCCATACACACAGGCCCCCATAATGGGGCGCCATACACACAGGCCCCCATTATGGGGCGCCATACACACAGGCCCCCCATAATGGAGCCCCATACACACAGGCCCCCCATAATGGAGCCCCATACACACAGGCCCCCCATAATGGAGCCCCATACAGACAGGCCCCCCATAATGGAGCCCCATACAGACAGGCCCCCCATACTGGAGCCCCATACACACAGGCCCCCATAATGGGGCACCATACACACAGGCACCCCATAATTCAGCCCCATACACACAGGCCCCCCATAATGGGGCCCCATACAGACAGGCCCCCCATAATGGAGCCCCATACACACAGGCCCCCCAAAATGGAGCCCCATACACACAGGCCCCCATAATGGGGCGCCATACACACAGGCCCCCCATAATGGGGCCCCATACACACAGGCCCCCCATAATGGGGCCCCATACAGACAGGCCCCCCATAATGGAGCCCCATACAGACAGGCCCCCCATAATGGAGCCCCATACACACAGGCCCCCCATAATGGGGCTCCATACACACAGGCCCCCCATAATGGAGCCCCATACACACAGGCCCCCCATAATGGAGCCCCATACAGACAGGCCCCCCATAATGGAGCCCCATACACACAGGCCCCCCATAATGGGGCCCCATACACACAGGCCCCCCATAATTGAGCCCCATACACACAGGCCCCCCATAATGGAGCCCCATACACACAGGCCCCCCATAATGGAGCCCCATACACACAGGCCCCCCATAATGGAGTCCCATACACACAGGCCCCCCCATAATGGGGCCCCATACACACAGGCCCCCCATAATTGAGCCCCATACACACAGGCCCCCCATAATGGAGCCCCATACACACAGGCCCCCCATAATGGAGCCCCATACACACAGGCCCCCCATAATGGAGCCCCATACACACAGGCCCCCCCCATAATGGGGCCCCATACACACAGGCCCCCCATAATTGAGCCCCATACACACAGGCCCCCCCATAATGGGGCCCCATACACACAGGCCCCCCATAATGGAGCCCCATACACACAGGCCCCCCATAATGGAGCCCCATACACACAGGCCCCCCATAATGGAGCCCCATACACACAGGCCCCCCATAATGGAGCCCCATACACACAGGCCCCCCCATAATGGGGCCCCATACACACAGGCCCCCCATAATTGAGCCCCATACACACAGGCCCCCCCATAATGGGGCCCCATACACACAGGCCCCCCATAATGGAGCCCCATACACACAGGCCCCCCATAATGGAGCCCCATACACACAGGCCCCCCATAATGGAGCCCCATACACACAGGCCCCCCATAATGGAGCCCCATACACACAGGCCCCCCATAATGGAGCCCCATACACACAGGCCCCCCATAATGGAGCCCCATACACACAGGCCCCCCAAAATGGAGCCCCATACACACAGGCCCCCCCCATAATGGAGCCCCATACACACAGGCCCCCCATAATGGAGCCCCATACACACAGGCCCCCCATAATGGGGCCCCATACACACAGGCCCCCCATAATGGGGCCCCATACACACAGGCCCCCCATAATGGAGCCCCATACACACAGGCCCCCCATAATGGAGCCCCATACACACAGGCCCCCCATAATGGAGCCCCATACACACAGGCCCCCCATAATGGAGCCCCATACACACAGGCCCCCCAAAATGGAGCCCCATACACACAGGCCCCCCCATAATGGAGCCCCATACACACAGGTCCCCCATAATGGAGCCCCATACACACAGGCCCCCATAATGGAGCCCCATACACACAGGCCCCCCCATAATGGGGCCCCATACAGACAAGCCCCCATAATGGAGCCCCATACACACAGGTCCCCCATAATGGAGCCCCATACACACAGGCCCCCATAATGGAGCCCCATACACACAGGTCCCCCATAATGGAGCCCCATACACACAGGCCCCCATAATGGAGCCCCATACACACAGGCCCCCATAATGGAGCCCCATACACACAGGTCCCCCATAATGGAGCCCCATACACACAGGCCCCCATAATGGAGCCCCATACACACAGGCCCCCATAATGGAGCCCCATACACACAGGCCCCCATAATGGAGCCCCATACACACAGGCCCGCCCCATACACACAGGCCCCCCATAATGGAGCTCCATACACACAGGCCCCCCATAATGGGGCCCCATACACACAGGCCCCCCCATAATGGGGCCCCACACACACAGGCCCCCCATAATGGGGCCCCATACACACAGGCCCCCCATAATGGGGCTCCATACACACAGGCCCCCCATAATGGAGCCCCATACACACAGGCCCCCCCATAATGGAGCCCCATACACACAGGCCCCCCATAATGGGGCCCCATACACACAGGCCCCCCATAATGGGGCTCCATACACACAGGCCCCCCATAATGGAGCCCCATACACACAGGCCCCCCATAATGGAGTCCCATTACCCCAGGACCCTTTACTACTCTGTGGCCCACCCATGACTTATTTAGCCCCGCCCATTAGTTAGCCCCGCCTCTTGATTAATGTAAAAAAGGCTGGGACCACCCATACTGCTCAAGGGTCCCCCTATAACATTCTAGAGACCGCCCGGATCTGCGTGCCCATCATTCAGTTGTCGGACCCATATCTGGCCCTAAGTTTGGGGGCCCCTCTGGCCCCGGCGGCACCCGCGGCTTTTCTGTTAGATAAAGGAAGGAAGTGAGGCTGTATCTGGACAATAAGAAGGTTAAGGCGCGACCCCGACCCGGATATTTATTGGCAGCTCTGGGGGGGGGGGGGGGCTTTACCCCTATTTGAAGCTGATGTGGATCCGCCGCTGCTTTTTGGTTGGAAGAAAGTTCAGGGGTGTCATCAAGATGTGGTGACAATATGGGCGGCGCCCCCCCCCCCCCCGAGTCTGAGCCGGGACGCCCCTCGGGGACAATGAAAATAAGCCCCGCCCCCACCAAAAACAGACATTCTGGTTGGAGTTGGGCTTTAACCTTGGCACCGATTGGTCCTCGTAGCCCCGCCCTCACCTGTCCTCCTTCTGCCGGGTCGTCCTCTGCAGATCCCTCAGCACGTGGTACAGGGCGTCGCCGCTCGCCTGGAACACACAGCGGGGGCGGAGACTCATTAGCATAAAAATGTTACTGTAAGGGCAGAGCCGCTATGTGATGTCATCAGGACACATTCTGCAGGGCCGCTATGTGTGATGACATCACGATGCATTCTGCAGGGCCGCTATGTGTGATGTCATCGCAGCGCACTCTACAGGGCTGCTATGTGTGATGTCATCACGGCGCACTCTACAGGGCCGCTATGTGTGATGTCATCACGGCGCACTCTACAGGGCTGCTATGTGTGATGTCATCACGGCGCACTCTACAGGGCCGCTATGTGTGATCACGACGCATTCTGCAGGGCCGCTATGTGTGATGTCATCACGGCGCACTCTACAGGGCCGCTATGTGTGATGCCATCACGACGCATTCTGCAGGGCCACTATGTGTGATGTCATCGCGGCGCACTCTACAGGGCTATGTGTGATGTCATCACGGCGCACTCTACAGGGCCGCTATGTGTGATGTCATCACGACGCATTCTGCAGGGCCGCTATGTGTGATGTCATCACGGCGCACTCTACAGGGCCGCTATGTGTGATGCCATCACGACGCATTCTGCAGGGCCGCTATGTGTGATGTCATCACGGCGCGCTCTACAGGGCCGCTATGTGTGATGTCATCACGACGCATTCTGCAGGGCCGCTATGTGTGATGTAATCACGGCGCACTCTACAGGGCCGCTATGTGTGATGTCATCACGACGCATTCTGCAGGGCCGCTATGTGTGATGTCATCACGGCGCACTCTACAGGGCCGCTATGTGTGATGTCATCACGACGCATTCTGCAGGGCCGCTATGTGTGATGTCATCACGATGCATTCTGCAGGGCCGCTATGTGTGATGACATCACGACGCATTCTGCAGCACCCCCTAACTCCAGCCAAAATAATTGAGCGGGGGAGGAGCTTATCCAGCACTTCCTCTGGAAGCTCCGCCTCTGCTTACTGAGATGGGTGAGCAGTGGCGGGGCCCCGGTGCGACCAATAAATGGGGCCCTTTCACCACTTATAAGGGACAACAAAGGACCAGAACAGCAGAGACACACGGAGACAAGTGACCACAACTATGATAAATAAGGGGGAGGAGCTACAATGATGGGGCCCCTGACCTCCTGGGCCCCGGTGGGGTCACCCATCACTTCCTGCTTCATTACCAGAGGCATAAAATCTGTGGGTGTCATCAGGAGACAGGTGAGCACCCAGTAGTGGGAGGGCCTAAACCTGACCTGCACCCAACCCACAACCTCAACAAAATGGAGACTCAAACCATGGACCTTAGCCCGACCTGCACCCAACCCACAACCTCAACCTACACAACCACAGCAAGATGGAGACCCAAACCATGGACCTAAACCTGACCTGCACCCAACCTGCAACCTCAACCTACACAACCACAGCAAGATGGAGACCCAAACCATGGACCTAAACCTGACCTGCACCCAACCCACAACCTCAACCTACACAACCACAGCAAGATGGAGACCCAAACCATGGACCTAAACCTGACCTGCACCCAACTCGCAACCTCAACATGTGGGAGACCCAAACCATAGACCTAAAGCTGACCTGCACCCAACCCACAACCTCAACCTACACAACCACAGAAAGATGGAGACCCAAACCATGGACCTAAACCTGACCTGCACCCAACCCGCAACCTCAACTTACACAACCACAGAAAGATGGAGACCCAAACCATGGACCTAAACCAGACCTGCACCCAACCTGCAACCTACAGAACCACAGCAAGATGGAGACCCAAACCATGGACCTAAACATGACCTGCACCCAACCTGCAACCTCAACCTACACAACCACAGCAAGATGCAGACCCAAACCATGGACCTAAAGCTGACCTGCACCCAACCCTCAACCTACACAACCACAGCAAGATGGAGACCCAAACCATGTACCTATACCTGACCTGCACCCAACCCACAACCTCAACCTACACAACCACAGCAAGATGGAGACCCAAACCATGGACCTAAACCCGACCTGCACCCAACCCACAACCTCAACCTACACAACCACAGCAAGATGGAGACCCAAACCATGGACCTAAACCTGACCTGCACCCAACCCGCAACCTCAACAAGATGGAGACCCAAACCATGGACCTAAACCTGACCTGCACCCAACCCACAACTTCAACCTACACAACCACAGCAAGATGGAGACCCAAACCATGGACCTAAAACTGACCTGCACCCAACCCACAACCCCAACTTACACAACCACAGGAAGATGAAGACCCAAACCATGGACCTAAACCTGACCTGCACCCAACCCACAACCTCAAGCTACACAACCACAGCAAGATGGAGACCCAAACCATGGACCTAAACCAGATCTGCACCCAACCTGCAACCTACACAACCACAGCAAGATGGAGACCCAAACCATGGACCTAAACATGACCTGCACCCAACCTGCAACCTCAACCTACACAACAAGATGCAGACCCAAACCATGGACCTAAAGCTGACCTGCACCCAACCCTCAACCTACACAACCACAGCAAGATGGAGACCCAAACCATGTACCTATACCTGACCTGCACCCAACCCGAAACCTACACAACCACAGCAAGATGGAGACCCAAACCAGGGACCTAAAGCTGACCTGCATCCAACCCTCAACCTACACAACCAAAGCAAGATGGAGACCCAAACCATGGACCTAAAGCTGAGCTGCATCCAACCCTCAACCTACACAACCACAGCAAAATGGAGACCCAAACCATGGAGCCGCCTGGACCTAAACCTGACCTGCACCCAACCTGCAACCTCAACCTACACAACCACAGCAAGATGGAGACCCAAACCATGGACCTAAACCTGACCTGCACCCAACCAGCAACCTCAACCTACACCAACCCTCAACCTACACAACCACAGCAAAATGGAGACCCAAACCATGGAGCCGCCTGGACCTAAACCTGACCTGCACCCAACCTGCAACCTCAACCTACACAACCACAGCAAGATGGAGACCCAAACCATGTACCTATACCTGACCTGCACCCAACCCGCAACCTACACAACCACAGCAATATGGAGACCCAAACCATGGACCTAAACATGACCTGCACCCAACCTGCAACCTCAACCTACACAACCACAGCAAGATGGAGACCCAAACCCGGGACCTAAAGCTGACCTGTATCCAACCCTCAACCTACACAACCACAGCAAAATGGAGACCCAAACCATAGATCTAAAGCTGACCTGCACCCAACCTGCAACCTACACAACCACAGCAAGATGGAGACCCAAACCATGGACCTAAACCTGACCTGCACCCAACCCACAACCTCAACCTACACAACCACAGAAAGATGGAGCCCCAAACCATGGACCTAAACCTGAGCTGCACACAACCCACAACCTCAACTAACACAACCACAGCAAGATGGAGACCCAAACCATGGACCTAAACCTGACCTGCACCCAACCCGCAACCTCAACCTACACAACCGCAGCAAGACGGAGACCCAAACCATGAAGCCACCTGGACTCAAGGTTGGGGGTTGGGTGCTGGTCAGCTTTAACAAGCTGGAGACCCAAATCATGGACCTAAACCTGACCTACTTCCAACCTGGCAACCTCAATCTCCACAAACAAAGCAAGCTGGAGACTCAAACCAGGGACCTAAATTTTACCAACACCCAACCCGCAACCTTAATCTACACAACCACAGCAAGATGTAGACCCAAACCATGAAGCCACCTGGACTTAAAGCTGACCTGCACCCAACCTTAACAAGCTGGAGACACAAATCATGGACCTAAACCTCACCTTCACCCAAACCACAACCTCAACCTACACAACCACAGCAAGATGGAGACCCAAACCATGGACCTAAGGCTGACCTGCACCCAATCCACAACCTCAACCTACACAACCACAGCAAGATGGAGACCCAAACCATGGACCTAAAGCTGACCCGTACCCAACCTGCAACCTCAACCTACACAACCACAGCAAGATGGAGACCCAAACCATGGAGCCACCTGGACCTAAAGCTGACCTTCACCCAACCCGCAACCTCAATCTACACAACCAAAGCAAGACGGAGACCCAAACCATAGACCTAAACCCAACCCGCAACCTCAACCTACACAACCACAGCAAGACGAAGGCCCAAACCATGGACCTAAACCTGACCTGCACCCAACCCACAACCTCAACCTACACAACCACAGCAAGATGGAGACCCAAACCATGGACCTTAACCTGACCTGCACCCAACCCACAACCTCAACTTACACAACCACAGCAAGATGGAGACCCAAACTATGGACCTAAACCCAACCTACACCCAACCCACAATCTCAGCCTACACAACCGCAGCAAGATGGAGACCCAAACCATGGACCTAAACCTGACCTGCACCCAACCCACAACCTCAACCTACACAACCAAAGCAAGACGGAGACCCAAACCATGGACCTAAAGCTGACCCGTACCCAACCCGCAACCTCAACCTACACAACCACAGCAAGATGGAGACGCAAAGCATGAAGCCACCTGGACCTAAAGCAGACCTGCACCCAACCCGCAACCTCAATTAGCCCCAAACCTATAGAACCAGAAGCTGACCTGCACCTGAACCCATTGAGCAGGATCCTCTTTCTAGGTGCTGCTCCTTTTATGCAATGAGTGGGGTGGGGCCGGGGTCTCACCTCCAGGACATGGATGCTGCAGGCCGGGTACAGGAGCAGGAGGCCTCCCACAGGTTCCCCAGAGCTGCAGAGCTGCAGACGCTGCTCCCACCATTCTGAAAGAGAGACAAAGGGTCAGACAGTGAGGTACCAGGGCCGGCCAGCAGGGGGCAGCGTCATGTAACAACTCGTGTATTAATGATTGATATAGCACCAGCATATTCCATAGCGCTCTAAAATGCAGCAATTATATACAGTAGCATAAGCCACGCCCCCTCATTGATTGATGGATAGTATATAGGATGTAACAGTTACAACAATAGAAACACTTTGAATAGGCAAACGAATCATTTATTGCTGCAGATCTGCATGTTACACCTCAAAGAGGGACAATATGTAAATGAAGCCACACCCCCTCATTGAGGGATGTATGAAGCCACGCCCCCTCATTGAGGGATGGATAGGAGATACATTGTAATAGTTACAACAATAGAAACACTTTGAATAGGCAAATAAATCATTTATTGCTGCAGATCTGAATGCTACACCTCAAAGAGGGACAATATGTAAATTAAGCCACGCCCCCTCATTGAGGGATGTATAAAGCCATGCTCCCTCACTGAGGGATGGATGAAGCCACGCCCCCTCATTGAGGGATGAAGCCCCACCCCTCATTTGGGGATGTATGAAACCACGCCCCCTCACAGAGGGATTGATGAAGCCACGCCCCCTCACCGAGGGATGGATGCCGCCACGCCCCCTCACCGAGGGATGGATGAAGCCAAGCCCCCTCATTGAGGGATGGATAGGAGATACATTGTAACAGTTACAACAATAGAAACACTTTGAATAGGCAAACAATTTATTGCTGCAGATCTGCATGTTACACCCCAAAGAGGGACAAAGGGGGGACATGGACCCAGAAGAGGGACAGTGCCTCCAAATCAGGGACACTGATTTGGGAGCCCACACATTTGGGAGAATAAAAAGTGATTTGGTTGGGAAAACATGAAATGTGCTGCTATTCCCAGTTTAGTCACTAGATGGGGGTATAAGACCACAGATGAGAGAAGCAGAATCTTATTGCAGTTCAGGATTACAGCTCAGAGTCCCCCTTTTGGATGAGTCCGGTGACGTAAGATACATTTGGGGAACGGCAGGAAACTGTGGGGATTGGTTGTTGGAGGTGAAAAGAGAGGAGGTAATATAAGGAGAGGCTGGAGGGAGATACAGGGAGATCGTCTATAATCATACTAAGGGGAAGATTGGAGTAGCCTCCTGTGCTAGATGGCTGCTGGGACTACTAGAGAGACGGGGCCCGGGTGCAGATGGAAGCGAGTAGGAGGGCCTGGCTGTAGTGAAGCAGAGACAGAGAGAAGACTGAGGTGATGGAAGTCCTGCACCCAACCCCCAACCTCAACCTACATAACCAGGCCTAAACTATAGAGCCAGAAGCTGACCTGCACCCAAACCCATTGAGCAGGATCCTCTATCTAGGTGCTGATCCTTTTATACAATGAGTGGGGTGGGGGCGGGAGGAAGCCAAGGGGGCCCTGGCGTGGATGTGACAGAGGAGGCCCTTAGTGAAGGGGGAGGGGAACTTAATATATATGCTAAGGCTTGCTTAACCTAGATTGGAGGCTTAGAGTTTCAGCTTTAAGATGTTCATTTACCTGAAAACATAAGAAATGCTCTTTGTTATTATAACTTAGTGTAACAGGAAGTGCTGAGGAGTTTTATCTGTATGTTCTCTCCCCCTGTCTGGAGGAGATGTGCTCAGCTACAAGGTCGGCTGCACATTCCTCCTTGTTTCTTAGAAGTGCTGCTGATTTATGTTTATGTTTTATGTTCTTGTCCGTGTGAGAATGTCTGGCTCTAATTGTCCCCGAAGGTGGGTGGGTCCGTGTCTGTATACTTTATAAACTCCTCACCCAGCAATAAACTTTGAGCTTGTATGATGAAAGCTGTTGTATTCACTGTCTCCCTGCACATCATATGAGTTCCTAGCTCGAACTACGCAGAGATAACTCAGAGGTAGACGCTCAAACAGGAGGGGTTCAAGATACCCCAGAGTACATACCCCAACAGTTTACTGGTGTCAGAAGTGGGATTCTGCCCTCCTCTGGGGTAAGTGAAATTTTATTCTTATTACCCCAGGGACGGCGGAATCAGGGAACCAAGTTGGGAGAATTTAGTCGCAGATGTTGCGACAGGGAGCATCAGGAGAGGCGTGGGGAGTCCAGGTCCGAGACTCCAGGTTATATAGTAGCGCTACAAGGTTAGAGGGGGAGCCTGAGACTCCGTTAAGGTGTAGCTGCCTGTATCTGGGGCCCTGGCTCTGCAGTTACTGCTGTGTGAGGGAAGAGGGGCTCCTGTTGGGGAACGGTCCCAGCTCAGGCGCCTGATAAGGGGAGGTTCCCCATGTTTTACCCCCTGGAAGCCGCACCCCTTAGGAGTAGAGAGGATCAAAAGGGGCCGACAGGCTTTGAGGGGGAGCCTGAGACTCTGGTAAGGTGCGGCTGTGTCTGGGGCCCCGGTTCTTCAGTGACTGCTGTGTGAGGGAGAGGGGCTTGTGTTGGGGAACGGTCCGGGCTCGGGCCCCTGAGGGGAGGTTCCCCGTGTTTTACCCCCTGGAAGCCGCACCCCCTTAGGTGCAGAGAGGATCAAAAGGGGCAGACAGGCTGTGAGGGGCAGCCTGAGACTCGGTAAGGTGTAGCTGCCCATGTCTGGGGTCCCGGTTCTTCAGTGACTGCTGTGTGAGGGAGAGGGGCTTGTGTTGGGGAACGGTCCGGGCTCGGGCGCCTGAGGGGAGGTTCCCCGTGTTTTACTCCCTGGAAGCTGCACCCCTTAGGAGTAGAGAGGATAAAAAGGGGCCGACAGGCTGTGAGGGGGAGCCTGAGACTTGGGAAGGTGCAGCTGCCCGTGTCTGGGGCCCTGGCCCTGCAGTGACTGCCGTGTAAGGGAGAAGCCCTTGTGTTGGGGAATGGTTCAGGTTCGGAAGCCTGATGGAGGTTCTCTGTGTTGTACTCGCTGGCACCCCGACTGCCCCTCTGCTGGTGCTGGGCAAACCCGCGTGCCAGTCTGGGATACCCCACAGAACGTCTCCACTACGAGGGGGCGCTCAGCTCCTAGTGGGGTGGTGGCGGCCCAAAAAGTCCTATAATCGGGCAATATAACGCTGCCTGTCCCCTGTGCTGATAGCAGGAGCACTTTCTACCTGTAGGACACAGGACACTTTAACCCTTACACCTGAAACATCCTTATAAAGCAATCGGGCCTGTGTTTCCTGTCTACAGCGATGCAACGTTTATTCTTCCTGTGACCTTGACATAGAGTAAAGCATTAGACTTTCTTTCCATGACTCTGCAGCAATAAAAGAAGCTGATGCTTTCACTTATCCTGCTCGCCGCTGAGTATCTATTGCTTTCACATATCCTGCTCGCCGCTGAGTATCTGTTGCTTTCACTTATCCTGCTCGCCGCTGAGTATCTGTCTGTTGTGATACTATCTTGTCATCTCCCCATTGTGCTGCCCATTAATCCTTTACCCTCAGCTTCCTCTTGCTGCGACATCGCCAGAGATCATTAGACACTGCGGTCCATACTTAGAACCGCAAAGCTGACCCAGAATGTATAGAGTCCATACTGCACCTCCGAGCTCTTTCTTATCCGCCAGATCCGGGGAGATCCGCGACACAAAGATCAGACGCTGAAGAATCGACTTCTAAACAAAAGACAAGACAAACAATTCAGTCTGATCAGAGCCTGAATCTCTCTGACAGGAAAGGGTTAATGTGCTTATACCCGATTCTCTGGCCCGGCTTACTGTGCAGCCCGAGCCCAGGTCATCACAGACAGGAAACCCCTTTAATGGAACCTCTGGGTGTCCCTCAAACCATCACATGGGACCCCTGTGCCAGTGACCATCATCTGCTCCACCCCAAACCCCTCAGATTCCATAGAAGCATTTCAACTGTCCTGCACCCAAACCTGATCCTTAACCCGAAAAACTGAACCTGAGGAGCACCCAAACCATAGAGGCAGATTTCAAGGAGCACCCAACCCTGACCTACAACCATCCCGAAAGCCTAAACTATGGCAGAACCTGAGGAGCACCCACAACCAGCCTGAAAACCATACAAACCATACAGGCAGATGCTGAGAAGCACCCAAACCATAGAGGTAGAACTTGAGGAGAACCCAAACCATAAAGGTAGAACTTGAGGAGTGCCCAAACCATAGAGGAAGAACTTGAGGAGAACCCAAACCATAGAGGTAGAAATTGAGGAGCACCCAAACCTGACCCACAACCATCCCAAAAACCCAAACCATAGAGGCAGAACCAGAGGAGCACCCAAAGCATAGAGGCAAAACCTGAGGAGCACCCAAACCCAGGGGCGTAGCTGGGGGGGCACATGCCCCTAATGCAGCAGGTCAGGGGGCTCCATTTTGAATCTTTGCCCCAGAAGCCAGAAAGCCTAGCTATTCCTTTGCCCAAACCTGACCAACAACCAGCTTGAATACCCAAAACATAAGAGTAGAAGCTGAGGTGCACCCAAAACTTAAGTAGTACCCACAACCAACCAGCCTGCAAAACCCAAACCATAGAGGCAGAACCTGAGGAGCACCCAAACCTGAACCACAACCATCCCAAAAACCCAAACAATAGAGGCAGAACCTGAGGAGTACCCAAACCTGAACCACAACCATCCCAAAAACCCAAACAATAGAGGCAGAACCTGAGGAGTACCCAAACCTGAACCACAACCATCCCAAAAACCCAAACAATAGAGGCAGAACCTGAGGAGTACCCAAACCTGACACACAATCATCCTGAAAACCCAAAACCATAGAGACAGAACCTGAGGAGCACCCAAATCTGACCCACAACCATCCCACAAAACCCTGAGGAGCACCCAAACCATAGAGGTAGAATTCAAGAAGCACCAAACCTGACCTACAACCATCCTGAAAATCAGAACCACAGAGGTAGAACCTAAGGAGCACCCAAACCTGACCCACAACCACCCCACAAAACCATAGACGCAAAAACTAAAGAGCACCCAAACCTGACCCACAACCATCCCAAAAGCCAAAACTATAGAGGCAGAACCTGAGGAGCACCCAAACCTGACCCAAAACCATCCCAAAAACCCAAACCATAGAGGCAGAACCTGAGGAGCACCCAAACCTGACCCACAACCAGCCCGAAAACCCAAAACCATAGAGGTAGAACCTGAGGAGCACCCAAACCATAGAGGCAGAACCTAAGAAGCACCCAAACCATAGAGGTAGAACCCAAGGAGCGCCCAAACCATAGAGGAATAACCTAAGGAGCGCCTAAACCATAGAGGCAGATCCAGAGGAGCACCCAAACCAAAGAGGAATAACCTAAGGAGCACCCAAACCATAGAGGCAGAACCTAAGAAGCACCCAAACCATAGAGGCAGAACCCAAGGAGCGCCCAAACCATAGAGGAATAACCTAAGGAGCACCCAAACCATAGAGGCAGAACCTAAGAAGCACCCAAACCATAGAGGCAGATCCAGCGGAGCACCCAAACCAAAGAGGAATAACCTAAGGAGCACCCAAACCATAGAGGCAGATCCAGAGGAGCACCCAAATCTGACCCACAACCATCCCGCAAAACCAAAACCATAGAGGCAGAACCTAAGGAGCACCCCAACCATAGAGGAAGAACCTAAGAAGCACCCAAACCATAGAGGCAGAACCTAAGAAGCACCCAAACCATAGAGGCAGAACCTAAGAAGCACCCAAACCATAGAGGCAGAACCTAAGGAGCGCCCAAACCATAGAGGAAGAACCTAAGGAGCACCCAAGCCATAGAGGAAGGACCTGAGGAGCACCCAAACCATAGAGGAAGAACCTGAGGAGCACCCAAACCTGACCCACAACTATCCCACAAAACCAAAACCATAGAGGCAGAACCTAAGGAGCGCCCAAACCATAGAGGAAGAACCTAAGAAGCACCCAAACCATAGAGGCAGAACCTAAGAAGCGCCCAAACCATAGAGGAAGGACCTGAGGAGCACCCAAACCTGACCCACAACTATCCCACAAAACCAAAACCATAGAGGCAGAACCTAAGAAGTGCCCAAACCATAGAGGCAGAACCTAAGGAGCACCCAAACCATAGAGGAAGAACCTAAGGAGCACCCAAACCATAGAGGAAGGACCTGAGGAGCACCCAAACCATAGAGGAAGAACCTAAGGAGCACCCAAACCATAGAGGAAGGACCTGAGGAGCACCCAAACCCCCGCTCACTATGACATGAGAACATAAAGCGGACCCCTGCTGTGGACTCACCGTGTCATCTCTGGGGTTGAGAAGCAGCCGCTTGTGGAGCAGTTGGTGGAAGTAACTGCTCCCCGCTTTCTCCGGGGTGGAGGCCTCCTTTAAGGAATGTTCCCGGGATTTCCCGGCCTCCATAGCAAACAGCAAAGAGAAAGAATCCGGGCTGAAGAAGAGAAGTTTACTAACTGTCTCCGTATCCCGGCAACGAGCCCGCCTCCGCTCTGATTGGCTGAGCTGCTCCATTGTCTGGTTGCCTAGCAGCTGCTAAAACCGCACCAACTCCTCCCTGCTGGAAAATTTAAAGGCCAACTCCGGACCCACATGAGGTTTGGATGAGGTGGGGGAAGGGTTAAAACCGCTTTGAAGCAGACCTCCGGCCTCCTGGCTTTTAGGGCCAGTGTGGGGTCATTTTAAGGCCCGGGCTCTCATCCAATCAGTGTCGTATCCTGTGCGTATTAATCCGGAACCTTCACCTGATTTAATGAAAAGCCCCAAATCCTTATAAAACGATTCCCCAGCATCTAACATTAATATGTTTTACAGTTTTAGTCACTTACTTATTATTCTTTCCCCCACTGGGCTGCAACTCTGTTCAGGACTCTAGGATACGGGCGCCGCCATCTTGACACAGAAGCATCACACTTACTGAGGAGAGGAGAGTGGGATAAAGTACAGGGGGGGCGGGCTATAGCTGTGCTTTGCTCAGACAGAGCAGAGCTGGGGTCAGGGAAAGATCAGCAATCCCAGAATGCAGAGCAGCACAGTCAGAAGACACTTCCTGTTTGCAGGCTGCCTGATGCTCCATGAGCCGCCATCTTGGATCTTTAAAAGCTCATAACATGCAGTAGATGCAGGTAGGATGATTTGTAATATACAAGGGGGAAACATATAAGATAGGCTCTTATTCAGGGTGAGGGTCCGGATTAATGTGAGCAATCTGTATGTACAGGGTGTGGGAAACATACAAGATAGTCTCTTATTCAGGGTGAGGGTCCGGATTAATGTGAGCAATCTGTATGTACAGGGTGTGGGAAACATACAAGATAGGCTCGTATTCAGGGTGAGGGTCTGGATTAATGTGAGCAATCTGTATGTACAGGGTGTGGGAAACATATAAGATAGGCTCTTATTCAGGGGGAAGGTCCGGATTAATGTGAGCAATCTGTATGTACAGGGTGTGGGAAACATATAAGATAGGCTCTTATTCAGGGTCAGGGTCTGGATTAATGTGGGCAATCTGTATGTACAGGGGGGAAACATATAAGATAGGCTCTTATTCAGGGTGAGGGTCCGGATTAATGTGAGCAATCTGTATGTACAGGGTGTGGGAAACATATAAGATAGGCTCTTATTCAGGGGGAAGGTCCGGATTAATGTGAGCAATCTGTATGTACAGGGTGTGGGAAACATATAAGATAGGCTCTTATTCAGGGTCAGGGTCTGGATTAATGTGGGCAATCTGTATGTACAGGGTGTGGGAAACATATAAGATAGGCTCTTATTCAGGGTGAGGGTCCGGATTAATGTGAGCAATCTGTATGTACAGGGTGTGGGAAACATATAAGATAGGCTCTTATTCAGGGGGAAGGTCCGGATTAATGTGAGCAATCTGTATGTACAGGGTGTGGGAAACATATAAGATAGGCTCTTATTCAGGGTCAGGGTCTGGATTAATGTGGGCAATCTGTATGTACAGGGGGGAAACATATAAGATAGGCTCTTATTCAGGGTGAGGGTCCGGATTAATGTGACCAATCTGTATGTACAGGGAGCGGGAAACATATAAGATAGGCTCTTATTCAGGGTGAAGGTCCGGATTAATGTGGGCAATCTGTATGTACAGGGGGGGGGAAACATATAAGATAGGCTCTTATTCAGGGTCAGGGTCTGGATTAATGTGAGCAATCTGTATGTACAGGGGGGGGGGGAAACATATAAGATAGGTTCTTATTCAGGGTGAGGGTCCGGATTAATGTGACCAATCTGTATGTACAGGGGGGAAACATATAAGATAGGCTCTTATTCAGGGTCAGGGTCTGGATTAATGTGGGCAATCTGTATGTACGGGGGGGGGAAACATATAAGATAGGCTCTTATTCAGGGTCAGGGTCTGGATTAATGTGGGCAATCTGTATGTACAGGGGGGGGGGGGAACATATAAGATAGGCTCTTATTCAGGGTGAGGGTCCGGTTTAATGTGGGCAATCTGTATGTACAGGGTGTGGGAAACATATAAGATAGGCTCTTATTCAGGGTGAGGGTCCGGATTAATGTGGACAATCTGTATGTACAGGGTGTGGGAAACATATAAGATAGGCTCTTATTCAGGGTGAGGGTCCGGATTAATGTGGGCAATCTGTATGTACAGGGTGTGGGAAACATATAAGATAGGCTCTTATTCAGGGTGAGGGTCCGGATTAATGTGAGCAATCTGTATGTACAGGGAGGGAAACATATAAGATAGGCTCTTATTCAGGGTGAGGGTCCGGTTTAATGTGGGCAATCTGTATGTACAGGGTGTGGGAAACATATAAGATAGGCTCTTATTCAGGGTGAGGGTCCGGATTAATGTGGGCAATCTGTATGTACAGGGTGTGGGAAACATATAAGATAGGCTCTTATTCAGGGTGAAGGTCCGGATTAATGTGAGCAATCTGTATGTACAGGGTGTGGGAAACATATAAGATAGGCTCTTATTCAGGGTGAGGGTCCGGATTAATGTGAGCAATCTGTATGTACAGGGTGTGGGAAACATATAAGATAGGCTCTTATTCAGGGTGAGGGTCCGGATTAATGTGGGCAATCTGTATGTACAGGGGGGGAAACATACAAGATAGGCTCTTATTCAGGGTTCGGGATGCCGCGAGCTTGCTCTGGAGTTTTCTAGAATACAGGGCTGGCCATGCTGGTGGCTGGTGCAACACAGCACAAAGTAACAGGCCCCGGAGCTGGCCTCTGCGATCCCGCACACAAATGGCCGCGCACTGAAAGTAAATTCACACAGTTTAATAGTAAATTATTAGTATTATTATTAGTATATTATTATTATTATTTACTAATAAACAATGCAAAACAATTTGACAGAAACAGACACATAGAACAATGAAGACAATAGAAAAGCGACAAAGCTCGGCGGGAGGAACAATGGGGCCAATTCATGTTTCATCAATATATAATATATAATATAATATAATATATCATCATCAATATATAATATAATATATCATCATGAATATATAATATATAATATATAATTCCAATAATAAATTCTGATGCCTCACGTGTGGGTACAATCAAGAAAAGCGCCAGTGATAAAGTTATTTCGTTATTTGATTTTCACTCTCCTGGGTTTTGGTCCACTTCGGTGGGGCGCCCCGATCGCTGTGTGAAACCCCCCAGAACGCCCGGAAACACTCACCTCACTCCGCTCCTACGCGGGCGCTCGTCCAATCAGATCGCTCACAGCCGCTGTGATATGCACAGACAAGCGGCGTCCAACCACAGCGGCTCTGAGCGTTGGAGACCGCGTCTCGCGCTTCCATCTAACAGGGAGCGCGCCTGCACCGGCCATTCACAAACACCCTGCTAGAGGGAAGCGCGAGACGCGGCCCGCACATGCGCCGTTGGAACGGGGAGAAGGTAAGGTTTCTGGGCTTCCTGGGGGGTTTCACCCCGCGGGACATCCCGGCTCCAGGATCTGATCGGCCCCGGAATCTTATAGAAGGTCCACTTTAATGAAGACAGGAAAGGAAGTGCTATAGTGAGATATATATATATATATGTATAAATAAATGCTGTTGCTCTTATAAAAAACTAATTATATCAATCTAAAGTGCAAAAGTGCCCTGAGCAATGACTCCGTCTATCCAGCGCTACTATATCGCGCTACTCCATGAGCGTCTATCCGTACAATTCACATCAGAATATCAATAATCAATAATCATATAGCCGATTCCTATGTGCCACCTTCCTCGCCGACGCGTTGCGTGGTCCTCCCACCTCTGTCTGTTTTTGTCAAATTGTTTTGCATTGCTGGCGAAATTTTATATTAAACTGTGTAAATTTACTTTAAAGTGGACCAACATCCAGGCTGATCGGCCCGGGAATCGCCAATCAGATCCCTTCCCGGAATCGGGATGCCCCGCTGTGTGAAACCCCGCAGGACGCCCCATTCACCTTACCTTACTCCCATTCCAACGGCACATGCACGGGCCGCATCTCGCGCTTCTCTGCAGCAGGGCGCGCATTCATGAACGGCCGGCGCGGGCACGCTCCCCGCTAGGGGGAAGCGCAAGATACATCAGCCAGCGCGCTCGGAGCCACTATGGTTGTCCGTCCCTTGTACGAGCATAGCACAGCGGCTCTGAGCACGCTGATTGGACGAGGCTCGCGCATGCGCCGTAGGAGCGGGGTGAGGTGAGTTGAGTTTTTTTCTGCCATTCCGATCGGGGTGCCCCGCGGAAGTGGACCAGAACCCAGGACAGTGAAAATCCTGGGTGTTGGTCCGCTTTAAGTGTGCGGCCATTTGTGTGTGTGCGGGATTGCAGTGGACCAGCTCTGGCGCCTGTTACTTTGTGGTGTGTTTGTACGTTGGTTATTGCCCCCCCCCCCCCCCCCGCGACTTGCACCTGGTAATCTGTGCATCCACTTTAAAGAGGACCAAAACCTGGGATTTTAAAAAGGAATTATTCAAGTCACCACTTCCTCATACAGGTTTCATATGCAAGATCACATGGCAAACCGGATTGGTCACGTGACAAAATGAATGAGTAGTAAGCACTGGTTGACTTGACTTTAGTCCCCCGTGGCACCCTCATTTGGGATGCCCCTCTCTGTGAACAGTGTCAGGCTGAGATGCCAGGGGCCCACCAGGTGATTCCCTGATACCCTCTCGGTGAAACACTCTGGTAGCCTGTATGCTTACATTACCTGGGATCCCACTGCACATGTGCGGGCTGGCTCTCCTCCAATCAGCTTGCAAGAGGAGAAGACAGGTGGAGGAGCTCCAATGAAAGAGGAGAAGACAGGCAGAGGAGCTCCAATGAAAGAGGAGAAGACAGGCAGAGGAGCTCCAATGAGAGAGTAGAAGACAGGCAGAGGAGCTCCAATGAGAGAGTAGAAGACAGGCAGAGGAGCTCCAATGAGAGAGGAGAAGACAGGCAGAGGAGCTCCAATGAGAGAGTAGAAGACAGGCAGATGAGCTCCAATGAGAGAGTAGAAGACAGGCAGAGGAGCTCCAATGAGAGAGTAGAAGACAGGCAGAGGAGCTCCAATGAGAGAGTAGAAGACAGGCAGAGGAGCTCCAATGAGAGAGTAGAAGACAGGCACAGGAGCTCCAATGAAAGAGGAGAAGACAGGCAGAGGAGCTCCAATGAGAGAGTAGAAGACAGGCAGAGGAGCTCCAATGAAAGAGGAGAAGACAGGCAGAGGAGCTCCAATGAGAGAGGAGAAGACAGGCAGAGGAGCTCCAATGAGAGAGGAGAAGACAGGCAGAGGAGCTCCAATGAGAGAGTAGAAGACAGGCAGAGGAGCTCCAATGAGAGAGGAGAAGACAGGCAGAGGAGCTCCAATGAGAGAGGAGAAGACAGGCAGAGGAGCTCCAATGAGAGAGTAGAAGACAGGCAGAGGAGCTCCAATGAGAGAGGAGAAGACAGGCAGAGGAGCTCCAATGAGAGAGTAGAAGACAGGCAGAGGAGCTCCAATGAGAGAGTAGAAGACAGGCAGAGGAGCTCCAATGAGAGAGGAGAAGACAGGCAGAGGAGCTCCAATGAGACAGTAGAAGACAGGCAGAGGAGCTCCAATGAGAGAGGAGAAGACAGGCAGAGGAGCTCCAATGAGAGAGTAGAAGACAGGCAGAGGAGCTCCAATGAGAGAGGAGAAGACAGGCAGAGGAGCTCCAATGAGAGAGTAGAAGACAGGCAGAGGAGCTCCAATGAGAAAGGAGAAGACAGGCAGAGGAGCTCCAATGAGAAAGGAGAAGACAGGCAGAGGAGCTCCAATGAGAAAGCAGAAGACAGGCAGAGGAGCTCCAATGAGAGAGGAGAAGACAGGCAGAGGAGCTCCAATGAAAGAGTAGAAGACAGGCAGAGGAGCTCCAATGAAAGAGTAGAAGACAGGCAGAGGAGCTCCAATGAAAGAGGAGAAGACAGGCAGAGGAGCTCCAATGAGAAAGGAGAAGACAGGCAGAGGAGCTCCAATGAGAAAGGAGAAGACAGGCAGAGGAGTTCCAATGAGAGAATAGAAGACAGGAGGAGGAGCTCCAATGAGAGAGTAGAAGGCAGGCAGAGGAGCTCCAATGAGAGAGGAGAAGACAGGAGGAGGACCTCCAATCATAGAGGAGAAGACAGGAGGAAGACCTCCAATGATCTGCTGTAGAGGATTCATTGACCCAAGTTCTTGGTGAGGAGATACCTCAATGTCACCAACATTCTCCAATAGCATAAAGTTCTGCAGTGAGTTGAGGGAATTCTGTGGCTTCCTCTGATTCACCTTTTGGTTTCTATGTAAAAATATTAACAATGTGACAAGAAAAGACGCCAAACAAACCTGTGAAGTTTGTAACGATTTAATTCCTTCAGATAAGAAATAGATAAAATCTGACATATACAAAAAAATCAGGAACTGCATAGAAATCCATATTAAAAACACCTTTATATTAAAGAGCATCACCCCGGCCTATCAAAATAGCTGCCTGCGCATGGCCCCGCCCCCAGATATATATATATATATTATCTCATTTATATCAAAAACTTTATACAGATTTAATAAATAGCAAGAGGTCACTTTCATACATTCAGCAAAGGAATATAAAAAAATAAAATCGTCGTTTCATACGTGTTAAGAAACAAGCACCAGCCTGGAAATACGCGATTGGAAAATAAATAACGAACGCGCGAATATCGGATCATCACTTCAACAATATTGACGAGGGCGATAGAAGAAATATTACTCATTAGCTTGTGAATAATCATTAAGGCTAATTTCCCAGCGGTTAGGACACACCCTATTATTAGCATAACTCGAATAGCTAAAATTAGAGTCAGGTGCCAAAAATAGGAAGTGGGAGGAGCCGACGCTTCAGGCGTCAACATGTCATCAACGTGTCAGGACCCAAAGTGATTCAGAAGAAGGTTAATAGTTAACAGTCCAGAGGTGATGGTGGTGCAAACGCGGTCTTACATGTATAATTTCAGTATATATAATTATATATATATATATATTCTTATATGTGCATCTTATATATAATGTATATAATACATGATATTGCACAGCAGCACTCCTCCAATAGGATGGAGTCATCATGATACTGGCCCCGCCCAGGAGGAGCACAGCCATGGGGTATTATGGGATGCTGGAAGAACAGCTCATACCCTTGACTCCTCTTAAAGATGTTCTATGAGGGGCAGGGAATGAGGGGGGAGGTTCAGGTCAGCAGTAGGGCCACTGGGCCAGGCACACTTTAAAGTGGACCAAAACCCAGCACGATCTATAAGATTCCCGGGCCGATCAATTCCCTCCCCCCGGGGGCATCTAAAATCGGGATGACCCGCTGTGTGACACCCCCCCAGGTCGTACCATTCACTTACCGTGCCTCTCTGTCCAATGGCGCATGCGTGAGCTGCGGCCGCTGGCTTAGATGCCGTGATGTCAGCGGCTGATTGGACGAGCGCCGTAGGACCAGGAAGAGGCGAGTTGCGCTCGGCGATCTGGGGGGTGTCACACAGAGGGGCCCCAATCGGGGACCAAAACCCAGGACAGTCAAACTCCTAGTTTTGGTCCACTTTAAACAGATGACTGCAAAGACAATTTCCCTTTTTTGTTCGATGGCCTCAATCTTAATATTGTTGAAATGAAGATCTCGTATCAATATTAGAAAAGCATAAAATATGTCGGTGGCTGGCACCTACTTTATCACACCCCTGTGCAGCCACCTACAGTCCTTCATTTTCAGAGGCCCCGTCTGTTTGGGGGGGGGGTGTACCCCAGGGGTACCTCGGACCCCCGACTATGCGTCTGACACCCTCACACTGTCTGTATCCACAATGGAGGAGGCGGGACGCGGTAAATAAGGCCACAATCAGGTCAATATACGGTATAATAATAAAAAGAAATACAGTGACAGTTATCGGCCACCTCTCCATATTGTTTATGAGCGCGCACCTGCGAATAAGCTCCTCCCCATGAGCGAGCACCCGCTAATAAGCTCCTCCCTTAGGATTATTCTCCTCCCCATGAGCGCGCACCCACTAATAAGCTCCTCCCTTAGGATTATTCTCCTCCCCATGAGCGCTCACCTGCTAATAAGCTCCTCCCTTAGGATTAATCTCCTCCCCATGAGCGTGCACCCGCTAATAAGCTCCTCCCCACGAGCGAACACTCGCTAATAAGCTCCTCCCTGAGGATTATTCTCCTCCCCATAACACGCACCCACTAATAAGCTCCTCCCTGAGGATTATTCTCCTCCCCATGAGCGCGCACCCGCTAATAAGCTCCTCCCTTAGGATTATTCTCCTCCCCATGAGCGCGCACCCGCTAATAAGCTCCTCCCTTAGGATTATTCTTCTCCCCATGAGCGCGCACCCACTAATAAGCTCCTCCCTTAGGATTATTCTCCTCCCCATGAGCGCTCACCTGCTAATAAGCTCCTCCCTTAGGATTAATCTCCTCCCCATGAGCGCGCACCCGCTAATAAGCTCCTCCCCATGAGCGCGCACTCGCTAATAAGCTCCTCCCTGAGGATTATTCTCCTCCCCATAACACGCACCCACTAATAAGCTCCACCCTGAGGATTATTCTCCTCCCCATGAGCGCGCACCCGCTAATAAGCTCCTCCCTTAGGATTATTCTCCTCCCCATGAGCGCGCACCCGCTAATAAGCTCCTCCCTTAGGATTATTCTCCTCCCCATAATACGCACCCGCTAATAAGCTCCTCCATTAGGATTATTCTCCTCCCTATGAGCGCGCACTTCCCAGACGAAAAGCGATCACATTTCTGTTCTCGGGCAGCACAGATTAGGGTAATATTTGCAGGGGGTCATGAGGGGAGGTCCCCAGCAATCGAGACGCCCACCTGCAGCAGACCAACACCAATCTTTTGTATATGGGCGGTGGAGGTGGGTTGCAGGGTACAATAGACAGGTCCTTAGATAAAGTCCTCAGACGCATGGATGGGCCCTTAGGAATATGAAGATGGGATCCAAGGGGGTAAGGGAGCCCGAGAAGCCAGAGAAGACATGAGGAGGACCTTCAATGAAGGAGGATACGACAGGAGGAGGACCTTCAATGAAGGAGGATACGACAGGAGGAGGACCCCGAATGAAAGAGGAGAAGACAGGAGGAGGACCCCGAATGAAAGAGGAGAAGACAGGAGGAGGACCCCGAATGAAAAAGGAGAAGACAGGAGGAGGACCTCCAATGAGAGAGGAGAAGGCAGGAAGAGGCCCTCCAATGAGAGAGGAGAAGGCAGGAGGAGGCCCTCCAATGAGAGAGGAGAAGGCAAGAGGAGGCCCTCCAATGACAGAGGAGACGACAGGAGGAGGACCTCCAATGAGAGAGGAGACGACAGGAGGAGGACCTCCAATGAGAGAGGAGACGACAGGAGGAGGACCTCCAATGAGAGAGGAGACGACAGGAGGAGGACCTCCAATGAGAGAGGAGACGACAGGAGGAGGACCTCCAATGAGAGAGGAGACGACAGGAGGAGGACCTCCAATGAGAGAGGAGACGACAGGAGGAGGACCTCCAATGAGAGAGGAGACGACAGGAGGAGGACCTCCAATGAGAGAGGAGACGACAGGAGGAGGACCTCCAATGAGAGAGGAGACGACAGGAGGAGGACCTCCAATGAGAGAGGAGGCGACAGGAGGAGGACCTCCAATGAAAGAGGAGGAGACAGGAGGAGGACCTCCAATGAAAGAGGAGGAGACAGGAGGAGGACCTCCAATGAGAGAGGAGAAGACAGGAGCAGGACCTCCAATGAGAGAGGAGAAGACAGGAGCAGGACCTCCAATGAGAGAGGAGAAGACAGGAGGAGGACCTCCAATGAAAGAGGAGAAGACAGGAGGAGGACCTCCAATGAAAGAGGAGGAGACAGGAGGAGGACCTCCAATGAAAGAGGAGGAGACAGGAGGAGGACCTCCAATGAAAGAGGAGGAGACAGAAGGAGGACCTCCAATGAAAGAGGAGGAGACAGAAGGAGGACCTCCAATGAATGAGGAGCAGATGATGGGATCCAAGGGGGTAGAGGAGCTTGTGCCTGGCCCTTGGTGGACACACGGAACGCAATAGGAGGACCATTAATGGTTACTGGGTCTAGAAATAGGGACAGGCTAAAGGGGAACTCTCGCCATACATGCCATAGGGATCTGCAGCCTTTTTATGAAAAGAAAGTACAGAGCAGGAGCAGAAAGCGTTTGGCACAATAAAAGACATAAATATCTATCTAGTAATAAAATGGACTTAAGACCTAATAACAGCCCCGGGGTCTCCATCAAGAAGCTTTTACTGCCAGACCCGGGGGAGAGATCAGGGTGCGCCTCACATCCTCCATTATCAGGAGTACAAAGTGCTCTGCAGGAAACTTCTAGAAAAATAGAGTCCGACCCCAATACAGCGGCTCCGCTGCTCTCAGCCATGTGCGGAGAATTGCTGGAGAACAAGGAGAAGCTTAGTGGGAACCCGAGAGAATGAAAAGCGCCGCAGAGATCGCCGCCGCCCAAATGGCGCTTTATAAAAAAGAAGCAAAGCAACACAAAGGACAATAAGAAAAAGAAAGAGAGAAGATAGTGGAGGAAAAGGACGAAGGGGCCCCAATCCTTCCTGGCCGCTTTGCTTTTGGTGGTTTGGTTACTTGGTTGGGGTAAGTTCATTGGTTGGAGAGCACTGGGAAATGTGAGCGGCTTCATTCTGGCGGCTGGTTAGTGTTTCTTCATCTGGTTAGTTCTGGTTGGTCAGTTCGTGTTGGTAAATTTATGGTCAGTTTATCAACTGGTTGGTATAGGGCAATATGTTGGTTGGTCAGTTTATTAGTTGGTTGGCGTTGGTCAGTTTAATGATTGTCTGGTAAAGTTGTTGGTTTGATAGTTTTAGTTGGTCAGTTTGTTGGTTGGTACTGGAATAGCTGTTGGTCACTTTGACTGGTTCATGTAAGGCAATATGTTGGTTGGTTGGCGTTGGTCAATTTATATTTATAGGGCAGTTTAATAATTGTCTGGTATTTGTAATGATCGGCTGGTAAAGTTGTCGGTTTGCTAGTTCTAGTTGGTCAGTTTGTTGGTTGGTACTGGAATAGCTGTTGGTCAGTTTATTTCCTGGTTGTTATTGGTCATTTTTTTTGGCCGGTTATTCCTAGTTGGTCAGTTTTTTGGTTGGTATTGGTCATTGCTGTGGTTGGCACTGGTCTATCTATTGGTCAGTTCATTGACTGGTTGGTGTAGGGCAATATGTTGGTTGGTTAGTGTTAGTCAGATTATTGGTTGGTGTTGGTCTATTTGTTGGGTGCTTTAATGATTGTCTGGTAAAGTTGTTGGTTTGATAGTTTTAGTTGGTCAGTTTGTTGGTTGGTTAGTCCTAGTGGGTATTTTTTCGGACGGCTAGTCCTAGTTTGTCAGCTTGTTGGTTGGTTAGTTGCCGTTGGTCGATTTTAGGTCAGTTTATTGATTTGTTGGTGTTGGTAAGTTTGGTAAGGTGTTAGTCCTTCTTGGTCGGTGGATGTGACCCCGGCATATTAGAGCCCATGGGACCAACCACATCCCCTGGAGGTCTGTTCCCGTACAGTCAGACTTACCTTTGCCCTTTCCTCCCAGCCAACGTGAGGTCATGGCGCCCAATTCTGGAGCTTTGCCTAATTTTAACTAACGTGGGGAGTGAAAAGCCAGGACTTTATTTGCCCACCCCAGCTCTGAGCGCACTCCCATTCGTCCATTTACTTGACTGGGTGGGCGGGAGCCTGCACGGAGCAGTAAGGACCATCGCAGGGTAAGGACCATCGCAGGGTAAGGACCATCGCAGGGAGCACTAGGGACCATCCCAGGGAGCACTAGGGACCATCCCAGGGAGCACTAGGGACCATCCCAGGGAGCACTAGGGACCATCCCAGGGAGCACTAGGGACCATCCCAGGGAGCACTAGGGACCATCCCAGGGAGCACTAGGGACCATCCCAGGGAGCACTAGGGACCATCCCAGGGAGCACTAGGGACCATCCCAGGGAGCACTAGGGACCAGCACTTTGCTCCACCCCAACCTGAATGAGATGTTGGCCGGGTTCTGGTGGAGGCTCAATGCTCCAGGATCCTCCAGAAACCCAATCAAGTGCAAAATTCACCTTCTCCGGAGAGTGAGCCCAACCCAGAGACGCAAGGTAAGTCTAGACACGCGTCAGAGAGAACTAGGTGTCCTAGAAGCTGGATTCGGGCACGCTCTTCTTGCGGCCCAGCGATGACGTTTGGAGTTTCATCCTCTGCAGAGCCGGGTTGTCCCCCGGGTACCCCCTGGGATGGTGCGGCGCACTCCCGTTCCTGTACAGAGAGGCCGAGCGTTTCATGGTCCACTCGGCCTTGGTCTGGACGTTACTGGAGCTCTGCACCCGCCTGATATCGAGCTGAGGCTTGCCGGCAGGAAGCTCCCCCTCCTTCTGGGGGCGCGGCACGGTGCCGCTAGTCCTCTCGTCAGGTAACACCCCGTTAGATACGGAGGCCTTGGCGGTGCCATTGCTGACCTCGGATTTGATGCTGTCGGACCCGCTGGGTCTTCTGGCCTCTTTCTTTGGGGCCCCGATCCTGGGTTTGGACTCGGAGGTGCCGTCTTTGGTGAGGGCCCCGTTCCTGGGTTTGGACTTTCCTTCGTGTGGCCCCGCGTCAGGGGCGCCATCTTTGGTGAGGGTTCTTTGGTTGGCTTCTCTGTGTTTTCCCGAGGACGGGCTGGCTTTGAACCTTTCCCGGGTGTCGACGGAGGAAGTTGGCCTCTCCGCACCCAAAGTCCTGAGCTTGGATTGAGAAGGTAAGTCCTTCCCTTTGGCCCCAGCACTATCCTGGCGGGTGACTTTGGGTTTCCCCTCTGCCGCGTCGGCCGGTCTCCGCTGGCCGCTGGCAGAGCAGCTTTCGTTGGCACTTTGGGTGGGCGGAGCTCCGTTGGGCAACTTGTCCTGATTGGCTGACGCATCATCGTCATTGGCGCCCTTTGCCTGGCGCCCGGACTCTGGGAATTCTCCCAAGTCGCCGGGTTTAGGCTTCGTCCGATCCTTTGGGCCAAACGACCATCGCAGGGGCATGGCCTTACTGAGGGTCCGCTTTAACCTGGAGGGAATCCTCAAGCTGGCACTTCGGCCCTTCACCCCTCGGACAAAGGCCCTGGTGCCGCAACCTGCAGGTAACCATAGAAATGGGATAAACCACCGTAACATCTCAACACTTTGCCATGACCACCCCGAAACCAGAGACTTACCTTGATCTGAGCCGTCCTCATCCAGGAAGACCAGGGTGTCGGGATCAGCAGGCAGTGGGGCGCAGTTGGCGGGAGCGCGGGACCCAACGCTCTCTCGATTCTTCCCATTTAGTCTCAGGACCCAGTGATCAGACACAGAAGAACTTGTGGAACCTGCCGGAGACATTGGTGCTGAGCGTTAATAACGGGACCAGGACCTCGCTACCGGGAATAACCCGGACCCCGCACCTGCATCGGCTCTAACCCCTCCAGCCTCAACGGGCTCCAATCTATTGGTCACGGCTCTGCCCTTGATCTCCTCCTATCTCACTGGGCGTATTAGGTGTGCGGGGAGCAGTTGGAGGGTTAGGTGTGCGGGGAGCAGTTGGAGGGTTAGGTGTCTGGGGAGCAGTTGGAGGGTTAGGTGTCTGGGGAGCAGTTGGAGGGTTAGGTGTCTGGGGAGCAGTTGGAGGGTTAGGTGTCTGGGGAGCAGTTGGAGGGTTAGGTGTCTGGGGAGCAGTTGGAGGGTTAGGTGCCTGGGGAGCAGTTGGAGGGTTAGGTGTCTGGGGAGCAGTTGGAGGGTTAGGTGTCCGGGGAGCAGTTGGAGGGTTAGGTGTCCGGGGAGCAGTTGGAGGGTTAGGTGTCTGGGGAGCAGTTGGAGGGTTAGGTGCCTGGGGAGCAGTTGGAGGGTTAGGTGCCTGGGGAGCAGTTGGAGGGTTAGGTGTCTGGGGAGCAGTTGGAGGGTTAGGTGTGCGGGGAGCAGTTGGAGGGTTAGGTGTGCGGGTAGCAGTTGGAGGGTTAGGTGTGCGGGGAGCAGTTGGGGGGTTAGGTGTCCGGGGAGCAGTTGGAGGGTTAGGTGTCCGGGGAGCAGTTGGAGGGTTAGGTGTCTGGGGAGCAGTTGGAGGGTTAGGTGTCCGGGGAGCAGTTGGAGGGTTAGGTGTCTGGGGAGCAGTTGGAGGGTTAGGTGTCTGGGGAGGAGTTGGGGGGTTAGGTGTCTGGGGAGCAGTTGGGGGGTTAGGTGTCTGGGGAGCAGTTGGAGGGTTAGGTGTCTGGGGAGCAGTTGGAGGGTTAGGTGTCCGGGGAAACCTGCACCCTATACTGTATGGGCAGCCAGTGGCAATGCCCTTCCTCCGGCGGTCATGGCACTGGGTGCCGATACAGTATAACTCACTGCTGAACAGTGCTGCGCGCCCCTACACCCTCCCCCAGCGCTGCACGCCCCTACATCCTCCCCCAGTGCTGCGCGCCCCTACACCCTCCCCCAGTGCTGCGCGCCCTTACACCCTCCCCCAGCGCTGCACGCCCCTACATCCTCCCCCAGTGCTGCGCGCCCTTACACCCTCCCCCAGCGCTGCACGCCCCTACATCCTCCCCCAGTGCTGCGCGCCCCTACATCCTCCCCTCCGCCCCCCCTCGCTTGGCCATAATCTGAACCTTCCATGAGAATAACCGGTGCCGTTCCTCTCACCGCCAGGCACCCAGACTCGCCCCCGGGGGCATTCCGCGGTTACCTCGTACGGAGCTGCTGGCGGACCAGGTGGGGATGGCCGTCCTCTTCTGGTAGAACAGCAGATAAGCCCCTCGTGTGCAGACGTCGTCCTGCGGGATCTGCTCCACGTTACTGTCATCATAGCTGTACCAGCGAGCGTCCACCGAGTTCCTGCAGAAAGCTGTGGACACCGACACAGACGTCAGACACAGATCGGCGAGGGGGGCGCGTAGCTTAAATAAAAAATCTCTATACTGTCTTTGACTGCAATGGAGTGGGCGTGTCGGCTTGGTCCCTTAGAAGAGACAATCACTGAGGAGTCAGCAGAAGGGAGCGAGTTCAATGGGGCTGATCAGGAAATGCAAAGTGCCGGTGAATGAAAGACAGCTGACGCGGGGGAGATCAGAGAGCCGCCCATGTCACCCGCTGCCCACAAGTGCATCTAACAAAAAACATACGGGTGTCACCAGGGGGAAAAAAGTGTAACTCGCACATGGGCTCCGCATTGTGTGATGGTGACCATTTCAGGTCCTCATGAGACCCAACCGACCCGAGACCCCCAAAAAGGGACACAGGGGCCCTGATATGATGGGGCACTGGGGACACAGCATCAGGAGGGTGGATAGAGCTCCTGCACTGGGCATGGGCGGGACCAAAAAGCGCTGGGCGTGGGCGGGATCAGGAAGCGCAGGGCGGGATCTGGAAGCGCAGGGCGGGATCAGGAAGCGCAGGGCGGGATCAGGAAGCGCAGGGCGGGGGCGGAATCAGGAAGCGCAGGGCGGGGGCGGGATCAGGAAGCGCTGGGCGTGGGCGGAATCACGAAGAGCTTGGCGAGATCAGGAAGCGCTGGCCATGGGCGGGATCAGGAAGCGCTTGGCGGGATCAGGAAGCACTGGGCATGGGCGGGGTCAGGAAGCGCTTGGCGGGGTCAGGAAGCACTGGGCATGGGCGGGGTCAGGAAGCGCTTGGCGGGGTCAGGAAGCACTGGGCATGGGCGGGGTCAGGAAGCACTGGGCGGGGTCAGGAAGCACTGGGCATGGGCGGGGTCAGGAAGCGCTTGGCGGGGTCAGGAAGCACAGGGCGGGATCAGGAAGCGCAGGGCGGGATCAGGAAGCGCAGGGCGGGATCAAGAAGCGCAGGGCGGGATCAAGAAGCGCAGGGCGGGATCAGGAAGCGATGGGCGTGGGCGGGATCACGAAGCGCTGGGCGTGGGCGGGATCACGAAGAGCTTGGCGAGATCAGGAAGCGCTTGGCGGGATCAGGAAGCACTGGGCATGGGCGGGGTCAGGAAGCACTGGGCATGGGCGGGGTCAGGAAGCGCAGGGCGCGGTCAGGAAGCGCAGGGCGGGATCAGGAAGCGCAGGGCGGGATCAGGAAGCGCAGGGCGGGGGCGGGATCAGGAAGCGCAGGGCGGGGGCGGGATCAGGAAGCGCTGGGCGTGGGCGGAATCACGAAGAGCTTGGCGAGATCAGGAAGCGCTGGCCATGGGCAGGATCAGGAAGCGCTTGGCGGGATCAGGAAGCACTGGGCATGGGCGGGGTCAGGAAGCGCTTGGCGGGGTCAGGAAGCACTGGGCATGGGCGGGGTCAGGAAGCGCTTGGCGGGGTCAGGAAGCACTGGGCATGGGCGGGGTCAGGAAGCACTGGGCGGGGTCAGGAAGCACTGGGCATGGGCGGGGTCAGGAAGCGCTTGGCGGGGTCAGGAAGCACAGGGCGGGATCAGGAAGCGCAGGGCGGGATCAGGAAGCGATGGGCGGGATCAGGAAGCGATGGGCGTGGGCGGGATCAGGAAGCGCTGGGCGTGGGCGGGATCACGAAGAGCTTGGCGAGATCAGGAAGCGCTTGGCGGGATAAGTAAGCACTGGGCATGGGCGGGGTCAGGAAGCACTGGGCATGGGCGGGGTCAGGAAGCACTGGGCATGGGCGGGGTCAGGAAGCGCAGGGCGCGGTCAGGAAGCGCAGGGCGGGGGCGGGATCAGGAAGCACAGGGCGGTGGCGGGATCAGGAAGCGGAGGGCGGGGGCGGGATCAGGAAGCGCAGGGCGGGATCAGGAAGCACTGGGCATGGGCGGGGTCAGGAAGCACTGGGCATGGGCGGGGTCAGGAAGCGCAGGGCGCGGTCAGGAAGCGCAGGGCGGGATCAGGAAGCGCAGGGCGGGATCAGGAAGCGCAGGGCGGGATCAGGAAGCGCAGGGCGGGGGCGGGATCAGGAAGCGCAGGGCGGGATCAGGAAGCACAGGGCGGTATCAGGAAGCACAGGGCGGTATCAGGAAGCACAGGGCGGTATCAGGAAGCACAGGGCGGGATCAGGAAGCACAGGGCGGGATCAGGAAGCACAGGGCGGGATCAGGAAGCACAGGGCGGGATCAGGAAGCACAGGGCGGGATCAGGAAGCACAGGGCGGGATCAGGAAGCACAGGGCGGGATCAGGAAGCACAGGGCGGGGGCGGGATCAGGAAGCGCAGGGCGGGATCAGGATGCGCTGGGCGTGGGCGGGATCAGGAAGCGCTTGGCGTGATCAGGAAGCACTGGGCATGGACGGGGTCAGGAAGCGCTTGGCGGGGTCAGGAAGCGCAGCGCTTGGCGGGGTCAGGAAGCGCAGCGCTTGGCGCGGTCAGGAAGCGCAGCGCTTGGCGCGGTCAGGAAGCGCAGCGCTTGGCGCGGTCAGGAAGCGCAGCGCTTGGCGCGGTCAGGAAGCGCAGCGCTTGGCGCGGCCAGGAAGCGCTGGGCAGGGTCAGGAAGCGCTGGGCAGGGTCAGGAAGTGCTGGGTGTGGGCAGGGTCAGGAAGCCCTGGGCGTGGGCGGGGTCAGGAAGCCCTGGGCGTGGGCGGGGTCAGGAAGCCCTGGGCGCGGTCAGGAAGCGCTGGGCGCGGTCAGGAAGTGCTGGGCGGGATCAGGAAGCGCTGGGCGTGGGCGGGATCAGGAAACGCTGGGCGGAATTGGGAAGCGCTGGGCGTGGGCAGGATTAGGAAGTGCTGGGCGGGGTCAGGAAGCCCTGGGCAGGGTCAGGAAGCCCTGGGCGTGGGCGGGATCAGGAAGCGCTGGGCGGAATTGGGAAGCGCTGGGCGTGGCCAGGATTAGGAAGCCCTGGGCAGGGTCAGGAAGCCCTGGGCGTGGTCAGGAAGCCCTGGGCGTGGGCGGGGTCAGGAAGCCCTGGGCGTGGGCAGGGTCAGGAAGCCCTGGGCGTGGGCAGGGTCAGGAAGCCCTGGGCGTGGGCAGGGTCAGGAAGCCCTAGGCGTGGGCAGGGTCTGGAAGCCCTGGGCGTGAGCAGGGCCAGGAAGCCCTGGGCGTGGGCAGGGTCAGGAAGCCCTGGGCGTGGGCAGGGTCAGGAAGCCCTGGGCGGGATCAGGATGCGCTGGACGTGGGCTGGATCAGGATGCGCTGGGCGGAATCAGGAAGCGCTGGACGTGGGCGGGGCAGGAAGCCCTGGGCGGGATCAGGAAGCGCTGGACGTGGGCTGGATCAGGATGCGCTGGGCGGAATCAGGAAGTGCTGGACGTGGGCGGGGCAGGAAGCCCTGGGCGGAATCAGGAAGCGCTGGACGTGGGCGGGGCAGGAAGCCCTGGGCGGGATCAGGAAGCGCTGGACGTGGGCTGGATCAGGATGCGCTGGGCGGAATCAGGAAGTGCTGGACGTGGGCTGGATCAGGAAGCCCTGGGCATGGGCGGGATCAGGATGCGCTGGGCAGAATCTGGAAGCCCTGGGCGTGATCAGGAAGTGCTGGGCGTGGGCGGAATCAGGAAGCGCTGGGCGTGATCAGGAAGTGCTGGGCGTGTGCGGGATCAGGAAGCGCTGGGCGTGTGCGGGATCAGGAAGCGCTGGGCGTGGGCGGGATCAGGAAGCGCTTGGCGTGGGCGGAATCAGGAAGCGCTGGGCGGGGTAAGGAAGCGCTGGGCGTGTGCGGGATCAGGAAGCGCTTGGCGTGGGCGGGATCAGGAAGCGCTGGGCGTGGGCGGCACAATAGAAGGGGGGGACCGGAAGCCGCTCACCTGTGTAGTGCCCCCCCTGCAGGCTCCCGTGGTGATTGCACACTGCGTACAGGTCATACAGGACGTCCAGGGGCCCGTTGTCCACGGGTCGATACGGAGGCGGTTTCCATGACGACCACTGGCCCACGGGGCTCCTGCCTCCGCTTTGGCTCCTCTTGACCACGTGAGGGGCCATGTCCAGCCCGGCGAGGGGGAAGCGGACCAGCGTGGACAGCTTGTTCCTTCGGCCACCAACCTGCCGAAACCTCTTCAGGTGGACGATGAGGATGTCGGGGAGGGTCCAGAGGCTCAGCTTCACCGTCCCCTGCTGCAGCACCTTACAGTGTGGACACCGCCAGGCGTCATCCAGGGCTAACTACAGGAGGGAGACATCAAAGAGGAGCTAAATTTACAGGTAGGTACTACTATGGGGTCACATGGGGCCTCTATAGCCAATAGGGAGCCAGGGCCAACTAGAGGGGGAAGAGGAGCGGAACATACAGGTAAGTACTGATATGGGGTCTCTACAGCCAATAGAGAGTCAGGGCCAGCTACAGGGGGGAGACATCAAAGAGGAGCTAAACCTACAGGTAAGTACTGCTATGGGGTGCACAGGGTGACATGGGGCATCTACAGCCAATAGGGAGCCAGGGCCATCTACAGGAGAGACATCAAAGAGGAGCTAAACCTACAAGTAAGTACTGCGATGCGTCATCCAGGGCCAGCTACAGGGGGCAGACATCAACGAGGAGCTAAACATACAGGTAAGTACTGCGACGGGGTCACATGGGGCCTCTATAATCAATAGGGAGCCAGGGTCAGCTGCAGGAGAGACATCAAAGAGGACGCCCCCCCCGACTGACACGGGGAGACTGGGGACGCCCCCGACTGACACAGGGAGACTGGGGATGTGAAAATCCCAGGTTCTGGTCAGCTGAACAAACCCCAGTTTTCTGCTCCCTCTTAGTAAGTGTGCCACTTACCTGCTCCTCCTTGGTATAAAGCTGGAAGCACTCGGCCAATGAGCAGCTCTGCTGCTGATGGTCCAGCTGCTGCGTCCTCACCGACTCGTCGTCCTGCACAACCTCCTCCTGGATGCTCCCAAACATTCTGCAAAGAAATAAAGTGGTAACCATGACGACCATCACGACGACGCGTTTCGAGGGGGGCGTACCAATGCTTCCGGTACTCACCTCTCTTTGGTCTTGGGGTCCCACTCGACAACCAGCTTGACGTGAGGCGGCCCCCCGCTGCCACAAAGCTGCAGAGCCCTGGGGAAGCAAAAAGAGAGTTTAGCGAAATGCGAAGAGCAGATGAAAAGGCCTCGCTGCAGAGCTTACAATCTAATCTGATGCGCAAACCGAAACGTAGGAGCGCGCCCATGGCATTGCTGTTTTATATATATATAGGGTTCCTATGCTGGTGACACCCATGGCATTGCTGTTAGATATATATGGGGGACATACCTGTCTATGGCGGGATGCTGGAGAGGCCGGGCGTCCTTGGCGGATAAGTAGCAGTTGGCGGGCGGGGCCCCGACGACACGCAGTTGAAAGACGATGGCTTCCACCTGCTGAAAAGCAATACACTGAAATGGATGAGGAGAAGGGAGGAGTTAATAGATGGGCAGGGCGTCGCTGGCGCGGCACTCACTGGCGGGGGTGCGTCGCTCCTCATCAGGTAGCGCATGTTTCCCAGGATGCTTTGCTGCAGGTGATCCCAGGATACGGCGCACTCCTCTCTTATCACCAGCGGGGGGCCGAACCTGCGGAGAGTCAGTAGCTCAGCAGTGGCTCATACAATCTGGGGGACGGGGAGTGCGCTGTCACGCTCAGCTCAGCAGTGGCTCATAAAATGTGGGGGGCTGGGAGTGTGCTGCCACATGCTCAGCTCAGCAGTGGCTCATACAATGTGGGGGACGAGGAGTGCGCTGCCACGCTCAGCTCAGTGGCACATACAATGTGGGGGGCTGGGAGTGTGCTGCCACATGCTCAGCTCAGCAGTGACTCATACAATGTGGGGGACGAGGAGTGCGCTGCCACGCTCAGCTCAGCCCAGTGGCTCATACAATGTGGGGGACAGGGAGTGTGCTACCACATGCTCAGCTCAGCAGTGGCTCATACAATGTGGGGGACGGGGAGTGCGCTGCCACGCTCAGCTCAGCCCAGTGGCTCATACAATGTGGGGGGCTGGGAGTGTGCTGCCACATGCTCAGCTCAGCAGTGGCTCATACAATGTGGGGGACGAGGAGTGCGCTGCCACGCTCAGCTCAGCCCAGTGGCTCATACAATGTGGGGGACAGGGAGTGTGCTACCACATGCTCAGCTCAGCAGTGGCTCATACAATGTGGGGGACGGGGAGTGCGCTGCCACGCTCAGCTCAGCCCAGTGGCTCATACTATGTGGGGGACAGGGAGTGCACTGCCACACGCTCAGCTCAGCAGCAGCTCATTCTATGTGGGGGACGGGGAGTGCGCTGCCACACGCTCACCCAGCAGTGGCTCATACAATGTGGGGGGCGGGAAGTGCGCTGACACACGCTCACCTCACCGCCTGCGACCCGGCGCCGTCCACGTTACACAGGAGCAGGAGAAGCCGGGAGCCAGCAGCCAGGAAATCCGAGGACACGGAGCCGCCTCTCGATAACTTGCGGGTGGGGTCAGAGCCGCGGGGGGAAGCCGGGAGGCTATGGGGGAACTCTGCACAGAAGAGGGGAGAACCTGAGTCAGTGTCGGCGGGAGTCCTGCGGGGGCCACGCCTCTGTACATCACACCTGCCCTACCTGAGCTCCTACCCGAGGCTTTGGCCAATGGGGGTGGGGCCTGGAAGGCGTAGACGGGGTCGCCATCGGCGATGGCGTTTAGGTCCTCATCATCCCAGAAGGATCTCTGGAAGCCGCTGGAGAAGAGCTCGGCCAGGATGACCTGTAGGGGGCAACATTAATACACCTACCTACATATAGCGCCCTCCTCTGCCATAGCGCAGTACAACACTCACCTGCTCAGGAGGGATCCGCCCCTCATCTGCCACCATCTGACGCAAAGCCGCCACCGTGCCGAAGAGCGGGACCGCCACGCCCACGCGCAGGAAGCGCCGCTGCTTCGCCTGGAACGCCAGGGTGACGCTCAGCGCCCTGCGGAGAAAAGCATCGCATTCATCATCTACTACTACTCCATCATCAACTACTACCCCATCATCCACTACTACCCCATCATCAACTACTACCCCATCATCAACTACTACCCCATCATCAACTACTACCCCATCATCAGCTACTACTCCATCATCAGCTACTACTCCATCATCAGCTACTACTCCCATCATCAACTACTACTCCCATCATCAACTACTACTCCCATCATCAACTACTACTCCCATCATCAACTACTACTCCCATCATCAACTACTACCCCATCATCAACTACTACCCCATCATCAACTACTACTCCATCATCAGCCACTACTCCCATCATCAACTACTACTCCCATCATCAACTACTACCCCATCATCAACTACTACTCCATCATCAACTACTACCCCATCATCAACTACTACTCCCATCATCAACTACTACCCCATCATCAACTACTACTCCCATCATCAACTACTACTCCATCATCAACTACTACCCCATCATCAACTACTACCCCGTCATCAACTACTACCCCGTCATCAACTACTACCCCGTCATCAACTACTACCCCATCATCAACTACTACTCCCATCATCAACTACTACCCCATCATCAACTACTACTCCATCATCAACTACTACCCCATCATCAACTACTACCCCATCATCAACTACTGCTCCCATCATCAACTACTACTCCATCATCAACTACTACCCCATCATGCCTCTGTCATCAGCTATTACTACCATCATGCCTCTGTCATCAACTACTACTCCCATCATGCCTCTGTCATCAACTACTACTCCCATCATGCCTCTGTCATCAACTACTACTCCCATCATGCCTCTGTCATCAACTACTACTCCCATCATGCCTCTGTCATCAGCTACTACTCCCATCATGCCCCTGTCATCAGCTACTACTCCCATCATGCCCCTGTCATCAGCTACTACTCCCATCATGCCCCTGTCATCAGCTACTACTCCCATCATGCCCCTGTCATCAGCTACTACTCCCATCATGCCTCTGTCATCAGCTACTACTCCCATCATGCCTCTGTCATCAGCTACTACTCCCATCATGCCTCTGTCATCAGCTATTACTCCAATCATGCCTCTGTCATCAGCTACTACTCCCATCATGCCTCTGTCATCAGCTACTACTCCCATCATGCCCCTGTCATCAGCTACTACTCCCATCATGTCCCTGTCATCAGCTACTACTCCCATCCTGCCCCTGTCATCAGCTACTACTCCCATCATGCCTCTGTCATCAGCTACTACCCCCACCATGCCCCTGTCATCAGCTACTACTCCCATCATGCCCCTGTCATCAGCTACTACTCCCATCATGCCCCTGTCATCAGCTACTACTCCCATCATGCCCCTGTCATCAGCTACTACTCCCATCATGCCTGTCATCAGCTACTACTCCCATCATGCCCCTGTCATCAGCTACTACTCCCATCATGCCCCTGTCATCAGCTACTACCCCCATCATGCCTCTGTCATCAACTACTACTACCATCATGCCTCTGTCATCAGCTACTACTCCCATCATACCCCTGTCATCAGCTACTACTCCCATCATGCCTCTGGCATCAGCTACTACTCCCATCATGCCTCTGGCATCAGCTACTACTCCCATCATGCCTCTGTCATCAACTACTACTCCCATCATGCCTCTGTCATCAGCTACTACCCCCATCATGCCTCTGTCATCAGCTACTACTCCCATCATGCCCCTGTCATCAGCTACTACTCCCATCATGCCTCTGTCATCAACTACTACTCCCATCATGCCTCTGTCATCAGCTACTACTCCCATCATGCCCCTGTCATCAGCTACTACTCCCATCATGCCTCTGTCATCAACTACTACTCCCATCATGCCTCTGTCATCAACTACTACTCCCATCATGCCTCTGTCATCAGCTACTACCCCCATCATGCCTCTGTCATCAGCTACTACTCCCATCATGCCCCTGTCATCAGCTACTACTCCCATCATGCCTCTGTCATCAACTACTACTCCCATCATGCCTCTGTCATCAGCTACTACTCCCATCATGCCTCTGTCATCAGCTACTACTCCCATCATGCCTCTGTCATCAACTACTACTCCCATCATGCCTCTGTCATCAGCTACTACTCCCATCATGCCTCTGTCATCAGCTACTACTCCCATCATGCCTCTGTCATCAGCTACTACTCCCATCATGCCCCTGTCATCAGCTACTACTCCCATCATGCCCCTGTCATCAGCTACTACTCCCATCATGCCTCTGTCATCAACTACTACTCCCATCATGCCTCTGTCATCAGCTACTACTCCCATCCTGCCTCTGTCATCAACTACTACTCCCATCATGCCTCTGTCATCAACTACTACTCCCATTATGCCTCTGTCATCAACTACTACTCCCATCATGCCTCTGTCATCAACTACTACTCCCATCATGCCTCTGTCATCAACTACTACTCCCATCATGCCTCTGTCATCAACTACTACTCCCATCATGCCTCTGTCATCAGCTACTACTCCCATCATGCCTCTGTCATCAGCTACTACTCCCATCATGCCTCTGTCATCAGCTACTACTCCCATCATGCCCCTGTCATCAGCTACTACTCCCATCATGCCCCTGTCATCAGCTACTACTCCCATCATGCCTCTGTCATCAACTACTACTCCCATCATGCCTCTGTCATCAGCTACTACTCCCATCCTGCCTCTGTCATCAACTACTACTCCCATCATGCCTCTGTCATCAGCTACTACTCCCATCCTGCCTCTGTCATCAACTACTACTCCCATCATGCCTCTGTCATCAACTACTACTCCCATCCTGCCTCTGTCATCAACTACTACTCCCATCATGCCTCTGTCATCAACTACTACTCCCATCATGCCTCTGTCATCAACTACTACTCCCATCATGCCTCTGTCATCAACTACTACTCCCATCATGCCTCTGTCATCAACTACTACTCCCATCATGCCTCTGTCATCAGCTACTACTCCCATCATGCCTCTGTCATCAGCTACTACTCCCATCATGCCTCTGTCATCAGCTACTACTCCCATCATGCCCCTGTTATCAGCTACTACTCCCATCATGCCCCTGTCATCAGCTACTACTCCCATCATGCCTCTGTCATCAACTACTACTCCCATCATGCCTCTGTCATCAGCTACTACTCCCATCCTGCCTCTGTCATCAACTACTACTCCCATCATGCCTCTGTCATCAGCTACTACTCCCATCCTGCCTCTGTCATCAACTACTACTCCCATCATGCCTCTGTCATCAACTACTACTCCCATCCTGCCTCTGTCATCAACTACTACTCCCATCATGCCTCTGTCATCAACTACTACTCCCATCATGCCTCTGTCATCAACTACTACTCCCATCATGCCTCTGTCATCAACTACTACTCCCATCATGCCCCTGTCATCAGCTACTACTCCCATCATGCCCCTGTCATCAGCTACTACTCCCATCATGCCTCTGTCATCAACTACTACTCCCATCATGCCTCTGTCATCAGCTACTACTCCCATCCTGCCTCTGTCATCAACTACTACTCCCATCATGCCTCTGTCATCAACTACTACTCCCATTATGCCTCTGTCATCAACTACTACTCCCATCATGCCTCTGTCATCAACTACTACTCCCATAATTACAGGTCACCCATTCGCCCACCTACTCCCCCCCCCCCACTCACCTACTTACCCCCCTGTGAGCTGCCTTAACTCCACAGGAGACCCCTCAATCCATACCAGCCCCTCTGATTGGTCAGTTAGCTGGCAGAAGTACTTACCTGGTCTGCCGCAGGGGGATGGGCAGAGAGACGCAGAGGAAGGGGTCGAACGTGTCGCTCTGCTTGTGGCAATGGGGACACGTCAGCGAGGACCTGAAACGGCACAACATGCACCACGTCATCATTCACCCCGGGCCGTAGTAATAAATCAAGGCAACTGGACGTGCTCTATTACTTCCTATCTGCTGCTTCAGGAACATGCACCTGCTCGCAAAGCTTTCAAGCACAGTCGTGTGCTCTCAGAAATTTGTCTGCATTGCATGTCCCAACATTGGGGACTCAGAATTAAGAGTAGGGACCACACTAAATACAGAGTGCCTTGCCGGGGCAGTGTGGCTTCCACATGTATCTGCAGATATATGCAGCCAAATCTCTGTCTTTCTACATAGCTAGACATGTTTGGTGCTGAATAATCAGATGAGATTGATGATGAGAGGGTTAAACTGGGTTAGTTCCCAGGCCCTGAATTATAATAATAATAATTTTGGATGATAAGGGGTTATATAATAAGAACAATCTTGTATGAAGGAACAATCTTGTATAAATAAGAGGGATTGAGCTGCTCCCACCCCCTTTTGTTCACAGTCGTGTTCCTGTTATTTCCTGACACACACACACACAGAGTCTGCTGTCAATCAGTAACATCATGTGACCCTTACTAACGCTCAGCCAATCCGTGCCCTCGGTTACCAACCTCCAACCAATGAGCCAACCTCAAGGTGGGACTGACCAGCTGAAAGTGGCACATTTGGTCGGTTTAACATAAACCAACCAAAACCCTGCCACGCCCCCAAAACCGGCACCAATGCCACGCCCCCTAAACCGGCACCAATGCCACGCCCCCTAAACTGGAACCAATGCCATGCCCCCCAAAGCTGCGCCACTGCCACGCCCCTAAACTGGAACCAATGCCACGCCCCCCAAAGCTGTGCCACTGCCACGCCACCTAAACTGGAACCAATGCCACGCCCCCTAAACTGGAACCAATGCCATGCCCTCTAAACTGGAACCAATGCCACGCCCCCTAAACTGGAACCAATGCCACACCCCCTATAACAGCACCAATGCCACGCCCCCCTAAACCAGCACCAATGCCACGCCCCCTATACCAGAACCTATGCCACGCCCCCTATACCAGCACCAATGCCACGCCCCCTATACTAGCACCAATGCCACGCCCCCTAAACCAGCACCAATGCCACACAACCTTGCCACGCCCCCCTAAAGCTACCCCATTGCCACGCCCCTAAACACTCCCCCTGCCACGCCCGCTAAACCTGCACTAATGCCACACAAACTTGCCACGCCCCCTAAAGCTACCCCATTGCCACGCCCCCCTAAAGCTACCCCATTGCCACGCCCCCTAAAGCTACCCCATTGCCACGCCCCCTAAAGCTACCCCATTGCCACGTCCCTAAACTCTCCCCCTGCCACGCCCCTCCACCTAAAGCTGTTCCATTGCCACCCCCCAAACCAGAACCAATGTCACACAACCTTGCCACGCCCACTAAAGCTGCCCCATTGCCACACCCCTAAACCCTTCCCCAGCCACACCCCCTAAACCAGCACCAATGCCACACAACCTTGCCACGCCCCCTAAAGCTGCTCCATTGCCACACCCCCGAAACCCTCCCCCAGCCACGCCCCCTAAACCAGCACCAATGCCACACAACCTTGCCATTGCCACGCCCCCTAAAGCTGCCCCATTGCCACACCCCTAAACCCTCCCCCAGCCACGCCCCCTAAACCAGCACCAATGCTACACAACCTTGCCCCGCCCCCTAAAGCTGCTCCATAACCACGCCCCTAAACCCTCCCCAGCCACGCCCCTCCCCTAAAACTGCTCCATTGTCACGCCTCTAAATTCTCTCCCAGCCACTCCCCCTAGACCAGCACCAATGCCACACAACCTTGCCACACAGCCCGAAAGCTGCTCCATTGCCACGCCCCTAAACCCTCCCCTTGCCCCGGAGCTTTACCTGTATTGCGCCTGGAAGTGATCCCGCACGAAGCTGTGTCCGGAGTCTGTGGGAGAGGCCGGGGGGGATCCGGAATGTTCTGGAGGCTGCGAGAGAGAGAGAGAGGCCATTACAGCCTTACGCCCTAATCCGATTGGATGACACACACAGGGGGTGGGGCCAGCTTTATGCACCTTATGGTCCCACAAGCAGAACCCACAAGCAGAACAGTCATCGGAGGCGGGAAGTTTATCGAGCAGAAAGTCCCCGAGCGTCGCCTGGCTGCAAACAGGAGGAATCCTCTGCCAGCGACACCCAAATAAACTTCCTGTTTGGTCAGCGCAGGAACAGCATTGTATATTTATTTATATCGTGGGGTTAATGTCTGTGGGGTTTCGTTCCCTTGTAAATTAAAATACTGAATATATGATGAATTTAGATATGTATTATTCGGGCAAATGCAGCTGGTTTTAATTTTGTTTTTGTATTATGTGATTGTGTGTCTCTGTGTGTATACATTTCTGTACAATAAAGCTTTAGGCTATACTATAGGCCTATAATTTATATATATATATATATATATATATATATATATATATATATATTATACATTATACTATATAAAATATAATATAGATATAAATATATATGTAATAAAATATAAATTAATAAAATATATAATATATAATTATAATAAATTAATAATAATTAATATTAATAATTAATATATATATATATATATATATATATATATATATATATATATAATTAATAAATATTATATATATATATATTATATAAATAAAATATAAAATATAATAAATTATACTATAGTATATACTATATAGGCTATATTATAAAGTCTTATCCAGCCTTTGCCCTTTAGATTTGATTGGTTGCACAGGTTTATGGTCTGGATGAATTATTTGTAGTAATAAACTTTTTATATTTGTATATTTTGCACAAAGTGGAGGAATTGAACACTCACTTGAGTCATTAGAAACATATAATAAATATATATATATATTATTTTCTTGGGCTATTTGTGGAGCTATTTAATACTGATTTCTATTTGTACTTTTTGATACCTTGTGCTCTTCTATAATATATATATATTGCTCAGTGTTTTAGCATCACAGGAATAGCGGATGAATTGATTTTAAGTGTCTTTGTGTTGCATTGTGTGTTTTTATTTTTGCTATAAAATATGATTGTTTTATGGTGTTTGTGGATTTTTGCTCCTTTCTTATGACCGTTTTCAATTTGCTTTGGCCCATGTTCTAGTAGCTTGATGGGTCGGGCAGCAGGCTCAGTTATCAATATTAAAAGCTGTGCCTGCTATTTTGTATTCTCACCCATTTGTTTTGCCGTTCTGGTTGGAGCTCCCACTAGTGGCCACTTGTGCAATAACATCATTAGATTAAAGAGGACCTGCAATCAGGACCCGATATCAGCGGACGCACAGCTACCCCCCCCCCCCCCCCCCCCCACGCTGAGGAGCGGAGCAGTCCATCATAAATAGCGACAACCTCGTCTGCGGCGTTGTACAATGATGAGGGAAGAGGGAGTTAATGGCGGCTCTGGCCCCGTGAGCTGACAATCTAGGTGATGATGGCTAATCCCGGGGTGAGGTGTCGCGGGACGCCCGGCTCAGCGCAGCCGACCAATGGGAGGGGCCGCACACAGTGAATGGAGACGCGGCACTGGCCTCAGCACCCGGATAATCCTTTAAGCCCGAGACAGACGCCCGACCAGGCCGTAATCCCAGAGGGGCGACGCCGGGTGCTGCACCATCTGATCAGGGACAGGAAACTACTGCACCTCCCCCCCCCTCACACCATCAGTGACCCTGCATTAGAGAGAGCTCCTGGACATGAAACAGCTGCACACACCCGCAGGACCAGCACCATGCCAGGAAGTATATTTAGCAGGAAATGTATGGGTGTAGCTGGGTGAAACCAGTAACACAGGAGGAGAGGTTAATTTAGAGACGGTTACTGGCAGAGAGGTCACAGTGGTGAGGTCACAGTGATGAGGTCACAGTGGTGAGGTCACAGTGATGAGGTCACAGTGATGAGGTCACAGTGATGAGGTCACAGTGGTGAGGTCACAGTGATGAGGTCACAGTGGTGAGGTCACAGTGATGAGGTCACAGTGGTGAGGTCACAGTGATGAGGTCACAGTGATGAGGTCACAGTGATGAGGTCACAGTGATGAGGTCACAGTGATGAGGTCACAGTGATGAGGTCACAGTGGTGCATCAGTGGCGAGGTCACAGTGGCGAGGTCACAGTGGCGAGGTCACAGTGGCGAGGTCACAGTGGCGAGGTCACAGTGGCGAGGTCACAGTGATGAGGTCACAGTGGCGAGGTCACAGTGATGAGGTCACAGTGGTGCATCAGTGGCGAGGTCACAGTGGCGAGGTCACAGTGGCGAGGTCACAGTGGCGAGGTCACAGTGATGAGGTCACAGTGATGAGGTCACAGTGATGAGGTCACAGTGGTGCATCAGTGGCGAGGTCACAGTGGCGAGGTCACAGTGGCGAGGTCACAGTGGCGAGGTCACAGTGATGAGGTCACAGTGATGAGGTCACAGTGGTGCGTCAGTGATGAGGTCACAGTGGTGCGTCAGTGACGAGGTCGCAGTGACGAGGTCACAATGATGAGGCCACAGTGGTGAGGTCACAGGTCACAGTGGTGAGGTCACAGTGATGAGGTCACAGTGGTGAGGTCACAGTGGTGAGGTCACAGTGGTGAGGTCACAGTGATGAGGTCACAGTGATGAGGTCACAGTGATGAGGTCACAGTGGTGAGGTCACAGTGGCGAGGTCACAGTGGCGAGGTCACAGTGGCGAGGTCACAGTGATGAGGTCACAGTGATGAGGTCACAGTGGTGCGTCAGTGATGAGGTCACAGTGGTGCGTCAGTGACGAGGTCGCAGTGACGAGGTCACAATGATGAGGCCACAGTGGTGAGGTCACAGGTCACAGTGGTGAGGTCACAGTGATGAGGTCACAGTGGTGAGGTCACAGTGGTGAGGTCACAGTGGTGAGGTCACAGTGGTGAGGTCACAGTGATGAGGTCACAGTGATGAGGTCACAGTGGTGAGGTCACAGTGGTGAGGTCACAGTGGTGAGGTCACAGTGGCGAGGTCACAGTGGCGAGGTCACAGTGGTGAGTCAGTGATGAGGTCACAGTGGCGAGGTCGCAGTGGTGAGGTCACAGGTCACAGTGATGAGGTCACAGTGGTGAGGTCACAGTGGTGAGGTCACAGTGGTGAGGTCACAGTGGTGAGGTCACCTTGGCTTTCTGGCGGCTGGAGGAGTTCAGGTCCTCATGCATTCGGTCCAGCAGCCAGAGCAGGAACTCCAGGGCGTCTTGCTGGGAATTGCCCCGGAACTGGGAGCTGTACTTGGCCACGATGTTCTGGAAGACAAAAGAAGGGCAAAAAGATAAAGGGGAGCTCCGCCAACCACCTGCACACACGTCATGTGACCGGCACTACAACACCCAGCATGCCCCACCTCATTAATGACACCCGCAGCATGTAAACCTCCAGGGAACAGGTAAGTACTGAATAAGGGACAGGTAAGCAATGAATAAGGGACGGGTAAGCATTGAATAAGGGACAGGTAAGCATTGAATAAGGGACAAGTAAGCATTGAATAGGGGACAGGTAAGCATTGAATAAGGGACAGGTAAGCATTGAATAAGGGACAGGTAAGTATTGAATAAGGGACAGGTAAGCATTGAATAAGGGACAGGTAAGCATTGAATAAGGGACAAGTAAGCATTGAATAGGGGACAGGTAAGCATTGAATAAGGGACAGGTAAGCATTGAATAAGGGACAGGTAAGCAATGAATAAGGGACAGGTAAGCATTGAATAAGGGACAGGTAAGCATTGAATAAGGGACAGGCAAGCATTGAATAGGGGACAGGTAAGCATTGAATAGGGGACAGGTAAGCATTGAATAGGGGACAGGTAAGCATTGAATAGGGGACAGGTAAGCATTGAATAAGGGACAGGTAAGCATTGAATAAGGGACAGGTAAGCATTGAATAAGGGACAGGTAAGCATTGAATAAGGGACAGGTAAGCATTGAATAAGGGACAGGTAAGCATTGAATAAGGGACAGGTAAGCATTGAATAAGGGGCAGGTAAGCATTGAATAAGGGACAGGTAAGCATTGAATAAGGGACAGGTAAGCATTGAATAAGGGACAGGTAAGCATTGAATAAGGGACAGGTAAGCATTGAATAAGGGACAGGTAAGCATTGAATAAGGGACAAGTAAGCATTGAATAGGGGACAGGTAAGCATTGAATAAGGGACAGGCAAGCATTGAATAGGGGACAGGTAAGCATTGAATAGGGGACAGGTAAGCATTGAATAGGGGACAGGTAAGCATTGAATAGGGGACAGGTAAGCATTGAATAGGGGACAGGTAAGTATTGAATAAGGGACAGGTAAGCATTGAATAAGGGACAGGTAAGCATTGAATAAGGGACAGGTAAGCATTGAATAAGGGACAAGTAAGCATTGAATAGGGGACAGGTAAGCATTGAATAAGGGACAAGTAAGCATTGAATAAGGGACAGGTAAGCATTGAATAAGGGACAGGTAAGCATTGAATAAGGGACAGGTAAGCATTGAATAAGGGACAGGTAAGCATTGAATAGGGGACAGGTAAGCATTGAATAAGGGACAGGTAAGCATTGAATAAGGGACAGGTAAGCATTGAATAAGGGACAGGTAAGCATTGAATAGGGGACAGGTAAGCATTGAATAAGGGACAGGCAAGCATTGAATAGGGGACAGGTAAGCATTGAATAGGGGACAGGTAAGCATTGAATAGGGGACAGGTAAGCATTGAATAGGGGACAGGTAAGCATTGAATAAGGGACAGGCAAGCATTGAATAAGGGACAGGCAAGCATTGAATAGGGGACAGGTAAGCATTGAATAGGGGACAGGTAAGCATTGAATAGGGGACAGGTAAGCATTGAATAAGGGACAGGTAAGCATTGAATAAGGGACAGGTAAGCATTGAATAAGGGACAGGTAAGCAATGAATAAGGGACAGGTAAGCATTGAATAGGGGACAGGTAAGCATTGAATAAGGGACAGGTAAGCATTGAATAGGGGACAGGTAAGCATTGAATAGGGGACAGGTAAGCATTGAATAGGGGACAGGTAAGCATTGAATAGGGGACAGGTAAGCATTGAATAAGGGACAGGTAAGCATTGAATAAGGGACAGGCAAGCATTGAATAAGGGACAGGTAAGCATTGAATAGGGGACAGGTAAGCATTGAATAGGGGACAGGTAAGCATTGAATAGGGGACAGGTAAGCATTGAATAGGGGACAGGTAAGCATTGAATAGGGGACAGGTAAGCATTGAATAGGGGACAGGTAAGCAATGAATAAGGGACAGGTAAGCATTGAATAAGGGACAGGTAAGCATTGAATAAGGGACAGGTAAGCATTGAATAAGGGACAGGTAAGCATTGAATAAGGGACAGGTAAGCATTGAATAAGGGACAGGTAAGCATTGAATAAGGGACAGGTAAGCATTGAATAAGGGACAGGTAAGCATTGAATAAGGGACAGGTAAGCATTGAATAAGGGACAGGTAAGCATTGAATAAGGGACAGGTAAGCATTGAATAAGGGGCAGGTAAGCATTGAATAGGGGACAGGTAAGCATTGAATAGGGGACAGGTAAGCATTGAATAAGGGACAGGTAAGCATTGAATAAGGGACAGGTAAGCATTGAATAAGGGACAGGTAAGCATTGAATAAGGGACAGGTAAGCATTGAATAAGGGACAGGTAAGCATTGAATAAGGGACAGGTAAGCATTGAATAGGGGACAGGTAAGCATTGAATAAGGGACAGGTAAGCATTGAATAAGGGACAGGTAAGCATTGAATAAGGGACAGGTAAGCATTGAATAAGGGACAGGCAAGCATTGAATAGGGGACAGGTAAGCATTGAATAGGGGACAGGTAAGCATTGAATAGGGGACAGGTAAGCATTGAATAAGGGACAGGTAAGCATTGAATAAGGGACAGGTAAGCATTGAATAAGGGACAGGTAAGCATTGAATAAGGGACAGGTAAGCATTGAATAAGGGACAGGTAAGCATTGAATAAGGGACAGGTAAGCATTGAATAAGGGGCAGGTAAGCATTGAATAAGGGACAGGTAAGCATTGAATAAGGGACAGGTAAGCATTGAATAAGGGACAGGTAAGCATTGAATAAGGGACAGGTAAGCATTGAATAAGGGACAAGTAAGCATTGAATAGGGGACAGGCAAGCATTGAATAAGGGACAGGCAAGCATTGAATAGGGGACAGGTAAGCATTGAATAGGGGACAGGTAAGCATTGAATAGGGGACAGGTAAGCATTGAATAAGGGACAGGTAAGCATTGAATAAGGGACAGGTAAGCATTGAATAAGGGACAGGTAAGCATTGAATAAGGGACAGGTAAGCATTGAATAAGGGACAGGTAAGCATTGAATAAGGGACAGGCAAGCATTGAATAGGGGACAGGTAAGCATTGAATAGGGGACAGGTAAGCATTGAATAGGGGACAGGTAAGCATTGAATAGGGGACAGGTAAGCATTGAATAAGGGACAGGTAAGCATTGAATAAGGGACAGGTAAGCATTGAATAAGGGACAGGTAAGCATTGAATAAGGGACAGGTAAGCATTGAATAAGGGACAGGTAAGCATTGAATAAGGGACAGGTAAGCATTGAATAAGGGACAAGTAAGCATTGAATAGGGGACAGGTAAGCATTGAATAAGGGACAGGTAAGCAATGAATAAGGGACAGGTAAGCATTGAATAAGGGACAGGTAAGCATTGAATAAGGGACAGGCAAGCATTGAATAGGGGACAGGTAAGCATTGAATAGGGGACAGGTAAGCATTGAATAGGGGACAGGTAAGCAATGAATAAGGGACAGGTAAGCAATGAATAAGGGACAGGTAAGCATTGAATAAGGGACAGGTAAGCATTGAATAAGGGACAGGCAAGCATTGAATAGGGGACAGGTAAGCATTGAATAGGGGACAGGTAAGCATTGAATAGGGGACAGGTAAGCATTGAATAGGGGACAGGTAAGCATTGAATAGGGGACAGGTAAGCATTGAATAAGGGACAGGTAAGCATTGAATAAGGGACAGGTAAGCATTGAATAAGGGACAGGTAAGTATTGAATAAGGGACAGGTAAGCATTGAATAAGGGACAGGTAAGCATTGAATAAGGGACAGGTAAGCATTGAATAAGGGACAGGTAAGCATTGAATAGGGGACAGGTAAGCATTGAATAAGGGACAGGTAAGCATTGAATAAGGGACAGGTAAGCATTGAATAAGGGACAGGTAAGCATTGAATAGGGGACAGGTAAGCATTGAATAAGGGACAGGCAAGCATTGAATAGGGGACAGGTAAGCATTGAATAGGGGACAGGTAAGCATTGAATAGGGGACAGGTAAGCATTGAATAGGGGACAGGTAAGCATTGAATAAGGGACAGGCAAGCATTGAATAAGGGACAGGCAAGCATTGAATAGGGGACAGGTAAGCATTGAATAGGGGACAGGTAAGCATTGAATAGGGGACAGGTAAGCATTGAATAAGGGACAGGTAAGCATTGAATAAGGGACAGGTAAGCATTGAATAAGGGACAGGTAAGCAATGAATAAGGGACAGGTAAGCATTGAATAGGGGACAGGTAAGCATTGAATAAGGGACAGGTAAGCATTGAATAGGGGACAGGTAAGCATTGAATAGGGGACAGGTAAGCATTGAATAGGGGACAGGTAAGCATTGAATAGGGGACAGGTAAGCATTGAATAAGGGACAGGTAAGCATTGAATAAGGGACAGGCAAGCATTGAATAAGGGACAGGTAAGCATTGAATAGGGGACAGGTAAGCATTGAATAGGGGACAGGTAAGCATTGAATAGGGGACAGGTAAGCATTGAATAGGGGACAGGTAAGCATTGAATAGGGGACAGGTAAGCATTGAATAGGGGACAGGTAAGCATTGAATAGGGGACAGGTAAGCAATGAATAAGGGACAGGTAAGCATTGAATAAGGGACAGGTAAGCATTGAATAAGGGACAGGTAAGCATTGAATAAGGGACAGGTAAGCATTGAATAAGGGACAGGTAAGCATTGAATAAGGGACAGGTAAGCATTGAATAAGGGACAGGTAAGCATTGAATAAGGGACAGGTAAGCATTGAATAAGGGACAGGTAAGCATTGAATAAGGGACAGGTAAGCATTGAATAAGGGACAGGTAAGCATTGAATAAGGGGCAGGTAAGCATTGAATAGGGGACAGGTAAGCATTGAATAGGGGACAGGTAAGCATTGAATAAGGGACAGGTAAGCATTGAATAAGGGACAGGTAAGCATTGAATAAGGGACAGGTAAGCATTGAATAAGGGACAGGTAAGCATTGAATAAGGGACAGGTAAGCATTGAATAAGGGACAGGTAAGCATTGAATAGGGGACAGGTAAGCATTGAATAAGGGACAAGTAAGCATTGAATAAGGGACAGGTAAGCATTGAATAAGGGACAGGTAAGCATTGAATAAGGGACAGGTAAGCATTGAATAAGGGACAGGTAAGCATTGAATAAGGGACAGGTAAGCATTGAATAGGGGACAGGTAAGCATTGAATAGGGGACAGGTAAGCATTGAATAAGGGACAGGTAAGCATTGAATAAGGGACAAGTAAGCATTGAATAAGGGACAGGTAAGCATTGAATAAGGGACAGGTAAGCATTGAATAAGGGACAGGTAAGCATTGAATAGGGGACAGGTAAGCATTGAATAAGGGACAGGTAAGCATTGAATAAGGGACAGGTAAGCATTGAATAAGGGACAGGTAAGCAATGAATAAGGGACAGGTAAGCATTGAATAGGGGACAGGTAAGCATTGAATAAGGGACAGGTAAGCATTGAATAAGGGACAGGTAAGCATTGAATAAGGGACAGGTAAGCATTGAATAGGGGACAGGTAAGCATTGAATAGGGGACAGGTAAGCATTGAATAAGGGACAAGTAAGCATTGAATAAGGGACAGGTAAGCATTGAATAGGGGACAGGTAAGCATTGAATAAGGGACAGGTAAGCATTGAATAAGGGACAAGTAAGCATTGAATAAGGGACAGGTAAGCATTGAATAAGGGACAGGTAAGCATTGAATAGGGGACAGGTAAGCATTGAATAAGGGACAGGTAAGCATTGAATGAGGGACAGGTAAGCATTGAATGAGGGACAGGTAAGCATTGAATGAGGGACAGGTAAGTACTAGCTAGTTCAGGTGCTCCTGGTCGGTCGGATGGGTATTGGCAGTTCCAGCGATCACGTCCCTGTGCAGGAATGTGGGGGAACTCCGCCCGGGATTCCAGAGGGAGAAGTCACCAGGGGATGGAAATGCCGGCCCTGGAGACTGGCTCTCCCGGGCTCAGGAGGAGGAGCCACCGCTTCATTTGCATAATTCTAATTAGCTGCTAAAATAACAGGGATAAGGGTCGGAGACGCATTGGATAACAGGGATAAGGGTCAGAGAAGCATTGATAACAGGGATAAGGGTCGGGGAAGCATTGATAACAGGGATAAGGGTCAGAGAAGCATTGATAACAGGGATAAGGGTCGGGGAAGCATTGATAACAGGGATAAGGGTCAGAGAAGCATTGATAACAGGGATAAGGGTTGGAGAAGCATTGGATAACAGGGATAAGGGTCGGAGATGCATTGATAACAGGGATAAGGGTCGGAGAAGCATTGGATAACAGGGATAAGGGTCAGAGAAGCATTGATAACAGGGATAAGGGTCAGAGAAGCATTGGATAACAGGGATAAGGGTCGGAGAAGCATTGGATAACAGGGATAAGGGTCGGAGAAGCATTGGATAACAGGGATAAGGGTCAGAGAAGCATTGGATAACAGGGATAAGGGTCAGAGAAGCATTGATAACAGGGATAAGGGTCGGAGAAGCATTGGATAACAGGGATAAGGGTCGGAGAAGCATTGGATAACAGGGATAAGGGTCAGAGAAGCATTGGATAACAGGGATAAGGGTCAGAGAAGCATTGATAACAGGGATAAGGGTCGGAGAAGCATTGATAACAGGGATAAGGGTCGGAGATGCATTGATAACAGGGATAAGGGTCAGAGAAGCATTGATAACAGGGATAAGGGTCAGAGAAGCATTGGATAACAGGGATAAGGGTCAGAGAAGCATTGGATAACAGGGATAAGGGTCGGAGAAGCATTGAATAACAGGGATAAGGGTCAGAGAAGCATTGATAACAGGGATAAGGGTCGGAGAAGCATTGATAACAGGGATAAGGGTCAGAGAAGCATTGATAACAGGGATAAGGGTCAGAGAAGCATTGGATAACAGGGATAAGGGTCAGAGAAGCATTGGATAACAGGGATAAGGGTCGGAGAAGCATTGGATAACAGGGATAAGGGTCGGAGAAGCATTGGATAACAGGGATAAGGGTCGGAGAAGCATTGGATAACAGGGATAAGGGTCAGAGAAGCATTGGATAACAGGGATAAGGGTCGGAGAAGCATTGGATAACAGGGATAAGGGTCGGAGATGCATTGGATATCAGGGATAAGGGTCGGAGAAGCATTGATAACAGGGATAAGGGTCGGAGACGCATTGGATAACAGGGATAAGGGTCAGAGAAGCATTGGATAACAGGGATAAGGGTCAGAGAAGCATTGATAACAGGGATAAGGGTCGGGGAAGCATTGATAACAGGGATAAGGGTCAGAGAAGCATTGATAACAGGGATAAGGGTCGGGGAAGCATTGGATAACAGGGATAAGGGTCAGAGAAGCATTGGATAACAGGGATAAGGGTCGGAGATGCATTGGATAACAGGGATAAGGGTCGGAGACGCATTGGATAACAGGGATAAGGGTCGGGGAAGCATTGATAACAGGGATAAGGGTCAGAGAAGCATTGATAACAGGGATAAGGGTCGGGGAAGCATTGATAACAGGGATAAGGGTCAGAGAAGCATTGATAACAGGGATAAGGGTTGGAGAAGCATTGGATAACAGGGATACGGGTCGGAGATGCATTGATAACAGGGATAAGGGTCGGAGAAGCATTGATAACAGGGATAAGGGTCAGAGAAGCATTGGATAACAGGGATAAGGGTCGGAGAAGCATTGGATAACAGGGATAAGGGTCGGAGAAGCATTGGATAACAGGGATAAGGGTCAGAGAAGCATTGGATAACAGGGATAAGGGTCGGAGACGCATTGGATAACAGGGATAAGGGTCGGAGACGCATTGGATAACAGGGATAAGGGTCGGAGAAGCATTGGATAACAGGGATAAGGGTCGGAGAAGCATTGGATAACAGGGATAAGGGTCAGAGAAGCATTGGATAACAGGGATAAGGGTCGGAGAAGCATTGGATAACAGGGATAAGGGTCGGAGATGCATTGGATATCAGGGATAAGGGTCGGAGAAGCATTGATAACAGGGATAAGGGTCGGAGACGCATTGATAACAGGGATAAGGGTCAGAGAAGCATTGGATAACAGGGATAAGGGTCGGAGAAGCATTGGATAACAGGGATAAGGGATGGAGAAGCATTGATAACAGGGATAAGGGTCAGAGAAGCATTGGATAACAGGGATAAGGGTCGGAGAAGCATTGGATAACAGGGATAAGGGCCAGAGAAGCATTGATAACAGGGATAAGGGCCAGAGAAGCATTGGATAACAGGGATAAGGGCCAGAGAAGCATTGGATAACAGGGATAAGGGTCAGAGAAGCATTGGATAACAGGGATAAGGGTTGGAGAAGCATTGGATAACAGGGATAAGGGTCAGAGAAGCATTGGATAACAGGGATAAGGGTTGGAGAAGCATTGGATAACAGGGATAAGGGTCAGAGAAGCATTGGATAACAGGGATAAGGGTCGGAGAAGCATTGGATAACAGGGATAAGGGTTGGAGAAGCATTGGATAACAGGGATAAGGGTCAGAGAAGCATTGGATAACAGGGATAAGGGTCAGAGAAGCATTGGATAACAGGGATAAGGGTCGGAGAAGCATTGGATAACAGGGATAAGGGTTGCAGAAGCATTGATAACAGGGATAAGGGTCGGGGAAGCATTGATAACAGGGATAAGGGTCGGAGAAGCATTGATAACAGGGATAAGGGTCAGAGAAGCATTGATAACAGGGATAAGGGATGGAGAAGCATTGATAACAGGGATAAGGGTCAGAGAAGCATTGATAACAGGGATAAGGGTCGGAGAAGCATTGGATAACAGGGATAAGGGTCGGAGAAGCATTGGATAACAGGGATAAGGGTCGGAGAAGCATTGGATAACAGGGATAAGGGCTGGAGAAGCATTGGATAACAGGGATAAGGGTCGGAGACGCATTGGATAACAGGGATAAGGGTCGGAGAAGCATTGGATAACAGGGATAAGGGTCGGAGATGCATTGGATAACAGGGATAAGGGTCGGAGAAGCATTGATAACAGGGATAAGGGTCGGAGAAGCATTGGATAACAGGGATAAGGGTTGGAGAAGCATTGGATAACAGGGATAAGGGTCGGAGAAGCATTTATAACAGGGATAAGGGTCGGAGAAGCATTGATAACAGGGATAAGGGTTGGAGAAGCATTCAAAATAGGGATAAGGGTTGGAAAAGGAAGGGGTTAAATACCAGGTGGATAATAGGGATTAGGGAGGAGACCAGCATTGGATAATAGGGATAACAGCTGGGGAGGGGGCGGGGGTTGCTTTATGTTAATAGGGATAATAGTCCCTGATGTCTGTGTGCGCAGCTCGTACCCGCACATGAGCGGCGTCACCTGCGGCCTTATCAGTGTTGTTATTATGGGATGTCTGGGGGCGGGTGAGTATCGGTGGAAAGGAATCCAGGGACTAGGTGCACCGGACGCTCCGGTTCCGGGACACTGAGCCATTGTCTGAGCTCAACAAACCGGTTTATCCAGCGTCTCCAGCGCAAGTCGCGGGCACTTAACCCCCCCTCTCCTCCTCCCAACCCCCCCCCCCCCCCCCCCCCCCGTCCTGTGACAGGTGCCACTCCCGGGACATTCTACACAAACCACTAATACTGCCGGGCCCCAGAGTCCCTACTACTGGCGGGCCCCAGAGTCCCTACTACTGCTGGGCCCCAGAGTCCCTTACACTGCTGGGCCCCAGAGTCCCTTATACTGCTGGGCCCCAGAGTCCCTACTACTGGCGGGCCCCAGAGTCCCTACTACTGCTGGGCCCCAGAGTCCCTTACACTGCTGGGCCCCAGAGTCCCTTATACTGCCGGGCCCCAGAGTCCCTACTACTGCTGGGCCCCAGAGTCCCTTATACTGCTGGGCCCCAGAGTCCCTTATACTGCCGGGCCCCAGAGTCCCTTATACTGCTGGGCCCCAGAGTCCCTTATATTGCTGGGCCCCAGAGTCCCTTATACTGCTGGGCCCCAGAGTCCCTTATATTGCTGGGCCCCAGAGTCCCTTATACTGCTGGGCCCCAGAGTCCCTACTACTGGCGGGCCCCAGAGTCCCTTATACTGCCGGGCCCCAGAGTCCCTTACACTGCTGGGCCCCAGAGTCCCTTACACTGCTGGGCCCCAGAGTCCCTTATACTGCTGGGCCCCAGAGTCCCTTATACTGCCGGGCCCCAGAGTCCCTTATACTGCTGGGCCCCAGAGTCCCTTATACTGCTGGGCCCCAGAGTCCCTTATACTGCTGGGCCCCAGAGTCCCTTACACTGCTGGGCCCCAGAGTCCCTTACACTGCTGGGCCCCAGAGTCCCTACACTGCTGGGCCCCAGAGTCCCTTACACTGCCGGGCCCCAGAGTCCCTACACTGCTGGGCCCCAGAGACCCTTACACTGCTGGGCCCCAGAGTCCCTTACACTGCTGGGCCCCAGAGTCCCTTACACTGCTGGGCCCCAGAGTCCCTTATATTGCTGGGCCCCAGAGTCCCTTATACTGCTGGGCCCCAGAGACCCTTACACTGCTGGGCCCCAGAGTCCCTTATACTGCTGGGCCCCAGAGTCCCTTATACTGCTGGGCCCCAGAGTCCCTTACACTGCCGGGCCCCAGAGTCCCTTACACTGCCGGGCCCCAGAGTCCCTACACTGCTGGGCCCCAGAGTCCCTTACACTGCTGGGCCCCAGAGTCCCTTACACTGCCGGGCCCCAGAGTCCCTTATACTGCCGGGCCCCAGAGTCCCTTACACTGCTGGGCCCCAGAGTCCCTTACACTGCTGGGCCCCAGAGTCCCTTACACTGCCGGGCCCCAGAGTCCCTTACACTGCTGGGCCCCAGAGTCCCTTACACTGCTGGGCCCCAGAGTCCCTTATATTGCTGGGCCCCAGAGTCCCTTACACTGCTGGGCCCCAGAGTCCCTTACACTGCTGGGCCCCAGAGTCCCTTACACTGCTGGGCCCCAGAGTCCCTTATACTGCTGGGCCCCAGAGTCCCTTACACTGCTGGGCCCCAGAGTCCCTTACACTGCTGGGCCCCAGAGTCCCTTACACTGCTGGGCCCCAGAGTCCCTTACACTGCTGGGCCCCAGAGTCCCTTACACTGCTGGGCCCCAGAGTCCCTTACACTGCTGGGCCCCAGAGTCCCTTACACTGCTGGGCCCCAGAGTCCCTTATATTGCTGGGCCCCAGAGTCCCTTACACTGCTGGGCCCCAGAGTCCCTTACACTGCTGGGCCCCAGAGTCCCTTACACTGCTGGGCCCCAGAGTCCCTTATACTGCTGGGCCCCAGAGTCCCTTACACTGCTGGGCCCCAGAGTCCCTACTACTGCTGGGCCCCAGAGTCCCTTACACTGCTGGGCCCCAGAGTCCCTTACACTGCTGGGCCCCAGAGTCCCTTACACTGCTGGGCCCCAGAGTCCCTTACACTGCTGGGCCCCAGAGTCCCTTACACTGCTGGGCCCCAGAGTCCCTTATACTGCTGGGCCCCAGAGTCCCTTATACTGCTGGGCCCCAGAGTCCCTTATACTGCCGGGCCCCAGAGTCCCTTCTATTGCTGGGCCCCAGAGACCCCAGCCCCACACTATTGTTGTTATTTATTTATATATCGCCATCATCTTCCGTAGCGATGTACAAGAAACATCACAGAAACATACAGTACAGAGCCTATAGACTGACTAACCGTTCATTATAAAAGGCGATTGGTTGCTATGGGCAACAACTTCCTGTCTGCAGTTACTCCAGCGAGGCACAACACCGGTGAGGCCTTCACACCCCCGCGGTTAGGCCTCGCTGCCATGGCAACAGGAGTCACTAAAATGCCTTTTATATTTAAGACGGGAGAAAATTGGGTTTCCCTTTAAATATAACAGGTGATCGGTTGCTACGGGCAACAGCCTTTTAGTTATTCCAGTTTCCATGGCAGCAATGCCTAACGATTTCACCATCGCTATGGAAACGCCGCCTATAGCAACGTACTGGAGCTTTAGGCCTTGCTTTAACTATAAAGAGTGATCGGTTGCTACGGGCAACAGCCTTTTATTTACTCCGGTTTCCATGGCGGCAAGGCTTAATCGCTACGAAAACGCTGCCTGAAGCAACGTACGGGAGCTTTAGGCTTTGCTTTAAATATAAAGAGCGATCGGTTGCTACGGGCAACAGCCTTTCATTTACTCCCATTTCCATGGCAGCAAGGCCTAACGATTTCACCATCGCTATGGAAACGCCGCCTATACCAAAGTACGGGAGCTTTAGGCCTTGCTTTAACTATAAAGAGCGATCGGTTGCTACGGGCAACAACCTTTTTATTTACTCCCGTTTCCATGGCAGCAAGACCTAAGTATTTGCTGGCGAAGGCCCGGCCATCGCTACGGAAACGCCGCCGCAGCAACGAGGTTCAAAGGTTTGTATTGCCGTCGCCTAGCAAAGAAGCAGCTCAAAGGTTTGTATTGCTGTTGCCTAGCAACAGGTCCCAGCATCTCCGGACAACACAATCCCAATCCCTACTAATGAACTACAAGTCCCAGCATCTCCGGCCACACAATCCCTACTAATGAACTACAAGTCCCAGCATCTCCGGCCACACAATCCCTACTAATGAACTACAAGTCCCAGCATCTCCGGCCACACAATCCCTACTAATGAACTACAAGTCCCAGCATCTCCAGCCACACAATCCCTACTAATGAACTACAAGTCCCAGCATCTCCGGCCACACAATCCCAATCCCTACTAATGAACTACAAGTCCCAGCATCTCCGCCCACACAATCCCTACTACTGAACTACAAGTCCCAGCATCAACGGCCACACAATCCCTACTAATGAACTACAAGTCCCAGCATCTCCAGCCACACAATCCCTACTAATGAACTACAAGTCCCAGCATCTCCGGCCACACAATCCCTACTAATGAACTACAAGTCCCAGCATCTCCGGCCACACAATCCCTACTAATGAACTACAAGTCCCAGCATCTCCGGCCACACAATCCCTACTAATGAACTACAAGTCCCAGCATCTCCAGCCACACAATCCCTACTAATGAACTACAAGTCCCAGCATCTCCGGCCACACAATCCCAATCCCTACTAATGAACTACAAGTCCCAGCATCTCCGCCCACACAATCCCTACTACTGAACTACAAGTCCCAGCATCAACGGCCACACAATCCCTACTAATGAACTACAAGTCCCAGCATCTCCAGCCACACAATCCCTACTAATTAACTACAAGTCCCAGCATCTCCGGCCACACAATCCCTACTAATGAACTACAAGTCCCAGCATCTCCGGCCACACAATCCCTACTACTGAACTACAAGTCCCAGCATCCCCGGCCACACAATCCCTACTAATGAACTACAAGTCCCAGCATCTCCAGCCACACAATCCCTACTAATGAACTACAAGTCCCAGCATCTCCGGCCACACAATCCCAATCCCTACTAATGAACTACAAGTCCCAGCATCTCCGCCCACACCATCCCTACTACTGAACTACAAGTCCCAGCATCAACGGCCACACAATCCCTACTAATGAACTACAAGTCCCAGCATCTCCAGCCACACAATCCCTACTAATGAGCTACAAGTCCCAGCATCTCCGGCCACACAATCCCTACTAATGAACTACAAGTCCCAGCATCTCCAGCCACACAATCCCTACTAATGAACTACAAGTCCCAGCATCTCCGGCCACACAATCCCTACTAATGAACTACAAGTCCCAGCATCTCCGGCCACACAATCCCTACTAATGAACTACAAGTCCCAGCATCTCCAGCCACACAATCCCTACTAATGAACTACAAGTCCCAGCATCTCCGGCCACACAATCCCAATCCCTACTAATGAACTACAAGTCCCAGCATCTCCGCCCACACAATCCCTACTACTGAACTACAAGTCCCAGCATCAACGGCCACACAATCCCTACTAATGAACTACAAGTCCCAGCATCTCCAGCCACACAATCCCTACTAATTAACTACAAGTCCCAGCATCTCCGGCCACACAATCCCTACTAATGAACTACAAGTCCCAGCATCTCCAGCCACACAATCCCTACTAATGAACTACAAGTCCCAGCATCTCCGGCCACACAATCCCTACTACTGAACTACAAGTCCCAGCATCCCCGGCCACACAATCCCTACTAATGAACTACAAGTCCCAGCATCCCCGGCCCCACAATCCCTACTAATGAACTTCAAGTCCCAGCATCCCGGCCACGCAATCCCTACTAATGAACTACAAGTCCCAGCATCTCCTGCCACACAATCCCTACTAATGAACTACAAGTCCCAGGATCTCCAGCCACACAATCCCTACTAATGAACTACAAGTCCCAGCATCTCCGTCCCCACAATCCCTACTAATGAACTACAAGTCCCAGCATCTCCGTCCCCACAATCCCTACTAATGAACTACAAGTCCCAGCATCTCCGGCCACACAATCCCTACTAATGAACTACAAGTCCCAGCATCTCCGGCCACACAATCCCAATCCCTACTAATGAACTACAAGTCCCAGCATCTCCGCCCACACAATCCCTACTAATGAACTACAAGTCCCAGCATCTCCGGCCACACAATCCCTACTAATGAACTACAAGTCCCAGCATCTCCGGCCACACAATCCCTACTAATGAACTACAAGTCCCAGCATCTCCGGCCACACAATCCCTACTAATGAACTACAAGTCCCAGCATCTCCGGCCACACAATCCCTACTAATGAACTACAAGTCCCAGCATCCCCGGCCACACAATCCCTACTAATGAACTACAAGTCCCAGCATCTCCGGCCACACAATCCCTACTACTGAACTACAAGTCCCAGCATCTCCGGCCACACAATCCCTACTACTGAACTACAAGTCCCAGCATCTCCGGCCACACAATCCCTACTACTGAACTACAAGTCCCAGCATCTCCGGCCACACAATCCCTACTAATGAACTACAAGTCCAAGCATCCCCGGCCACACAATCCCTACTAATGAACTACAAGTCCCAGCATCTCCGGCCACACAATCCCTACTAATGAACTACAAGTCCCAGCATCTCCATCCACACAATCCCTACTAATGAACTACAAGTCCCAGCATCTCCGGCCACACAATCCCTACTAATGAACTACAAGTCCCAGCATCTCCAGCCACACAATCCCTACTAATGAACTACAAGTCCCAGCATCTCCGGCCACACAATCCCTACTAATGAACTACAAGTCCCAGCATCCCCGGCCACACAATCCCTACTACTGAACTACAAGTCCCAGCATCCCCGGCCACACAATCCCTCCTACTGAACTACAAGTCCCAGCATCTCCGGCCACACAATCCCTCCTACTGAACTACAAGTCCCAGCATCTCCGGCCACACAATCCCTACTAATGAACTACAAGTCCCAGCATCCCCGGCCACACAATCCCTACTAATGTACTACAAGTCCCAGCATCTCCGGCCACACAATCCCTACTAATGAACTACAAGTCCCAGCATCTCCGGCCACACAATCCTTAATAATGAACTACAAGTGCCAGCATCTCTAGCCACACAATCCCTACTAATGAACTACAAGTGCCAGCATCTCTAGCCACACAATCCCTACTAATGAACTACAAGTCCCAGCATCCCCGGCCAAACAATCCCTACTAATGTACTACAAGTCCCAGCATCTCCGGCCACACAATCCCTACTAATGAACTACAAGTCCCAGCATCCCCGGCCACACAATCCCTACTAATGTACTACAAGTCCCAGCATCTCCGGCCACACAATCCCTACTAATGTACTACAAGTCCCAGCATCTCCGGCCACACAATCCCTACTACTGAACTACAAGTCCCAGCATCTCCAGCCACACAATCCCTACTAATGAACTACAAGTCCCAGCATCTCCAGCCACACAATCCCTACTAATGAACTACAGGTCCCAGGATCACCGGCCACACAATCCCTACTAATGAACTACAGGTCCCAGCATCTCCAGCCACACAATCCCTACTAATGAACTACAAGTCCCAGCATCCCCGGCCACACAATCCCTACTAATGTACTACAAGTCCCAGCATCTCCGGCCACACAATCCCTACTAATGTACTACAAGTCCCAGCATCTCCGGCCACACAATTCCTACTAATGAACTACAAGTCCCAGCATCCCCGGCCACACAATCCCTACTACTGAACTACAAGTCCCAGCATCTCCAACCACACAATCCCTACTAATGAACTACAAGTCCCAGCATCTCCGGCCACACAATCCCTACTAATGAACTACAAGTCCCAGCATCTCCAACCACACAATCCCTACTAATGAACTACAAGTCCCAGCATCTCCAGCCACACAATCCCTACTAATGAACTACAAGTCCCAGCATCTCCGCCAACACAATCCCTACTAATGAACTACAAGTCCCAGCATCTCCGCCCACACAATCCCTACTAATGAACTACAAGTCCCAGCATCTCCAGCCACACAATCCCTACTAAAGAACTACAAGTCCCAGCATCTCCGGCCACACAATCCCTACTAATGAACTACAAGTCCCAGCATCCCCGGCCACACAATCCCTACTACTGAACTACAAGTCCCAGCATCCCCGGCCACACAATCCCTACTAATGAACTACAAGTCCCAGCATCTCCGGCCACACAATCCCTACTAATGAACTACAAGTCCCAGCATCTCCGCCAACACAATCCCTACTAATGAACTACAAGTCCCAGCATCTCCGCCCACACAATCCCTACTAATGAACTACAAGTCCCAGCATCTCCAGCCACACAATCCCTACTAAAGAACTACAAGTCCCAGCATCTCCGGCCACACAATCCCTACTAATGAACTACAAGTCCCAGCATCCCCGGCCACACAATCCCTACTACTGAACTACAAGTCCCAGCATCCCCGGCCACACAATCCCTACTAATGAACTACAAGTCCCAGCATCTCCGGCCACACAATCCCTACTAATGATCTACAAGTCCCAGCATCTCCGGCCCCACAATCCCTACTAATGAACTACAAGTCCCAGCATCTCCGGCCAAACAATCCCTACTACTGAACTACAAGTCCCAGCATCTCCGGCCCCACAATCCCTACTACTGAACTACAAGTCCCAGCATCTCCGGCCAAACAATCCCTACTACTGAACTACAAGTCCCAGCATCTCCAGCCACACAATCCCTACTAATGAACTACAAGTCCCAGCATCTCCAGCCACACAATCCCTACTAATGAACTACAAGTCCCAGCATCTCCGGCCACACAATCCCTACTAATGAACTACAAGTCCCAGCATCTCCAGCCACACAATCCCTACTAATGAACTACAAGTCCCAGCATCTCCGGCCACACAATCCCTACTAATGAACTACAAGTCCCAGTATCCCGGCCACACAATCCCTACTAATGAACTACAAGTCCCAGCATCTCCAGCCACACAATCCCTACTAATGAACTACAAGTCCCAGCATCTCTGGCCAAACAATCCCTACTACTGAACTACAAGTCCCAGCATCTCCAGCCACACAATCCCTACTAATGAACTACAAGTCACAGCATCTCCGGCCACACAATCCCTACTAATGAACTACAAGTCCCAGCATCTCTGGCCAAACAATCCCTACTACTGAACTACAAGTCCCAGCATCTCCAGCCACACAATCCCTACTAATGAACTACAAGTCCCAGCATCTCCGGCCACACAATCCCTACTAATGAACTACAAGTCCCAGTATCCCGGCCACACAATCCCTACTAATGAACTACAAGTCCCAGCATCTCCGGCCACACAATCCCTACTAATGAACTACAAGTCCCAGCATCTCCAGCCACACAATCCCTACTAATGAACTACAAGTCACAGCATCTCCGGCCACACAATCCCTACTAATGAACTACAAGTCCCAGCATCTCCAGCCACACAATCCCTACTAATGAACTACAAGTCCCAGCATCTCCGGCCACACAATCCCTACTAATGAACTACAAGTCCCAGCATCTCCAGCCACACAATCCCTACTAATGAACTACAAGTCCCAGCATCTCCGGCCACACAATCCCTACTAATGAACTACAAGTCCCAGCATCTCCAGCCACACAATCCCTACTAATGAACTACAAGTCCCAGCATCTCCGGCCCCACAATCCCTACTAATGAACTACAAGTCCCAGCATCTCCGGCCAAACAATCCCTACTACTGAACTACAAGTCCCAGCATCTCCGGCCCCACAATCCCTACTACTGAACTACAAGTCCCAGCATCTCCGGCCAAACAATCCCTACTAATGAACTACAAGTCCCAGCATCTCCAGCCACACAATCCCTACTAATGAACTACAAGTCCCAGCATCTCCGGCCACACAATCCCTACTAATGAACTACAAGTCCCAGCATCTCCGGCCACACAATCCCTACTAATGAACTACAAGTTCCAGCATCTCCGGCCACACAATCCCTACTAATGAACTACAAGTCCCAGCATCTCCAGCCACACAATCCCTACTAATGAACTACAAGTCCCAGCATCTCCAGCCACACAATCCCTACTAATGAACTACAAGTCCCAGCATCTCCAGCCACACAATCCCTACTAATGAACTACAAGTCCCAGCATCTCCAGCCACACAATCCCTACTAATGAACTACAAGTCCCAGCATCTCCAGCCACACAATCCCTACTAATGAACTACAAGTCCCAGCATCTCCGGCCACACAATCCCTACTAATGAACTACAAGTCCCAGCATCTCCAGCCACACAATCCCTACTAATGAACTACAAGTCCCAGCATCTCCGGCCACACAATCCCTACTAATGAACTACAAGTCCCAGCATCTCCAGCCACACAATCCCTACTAATGAACTACAAGTCCCAGCATCTCCGGCCAAACAATCCCTACTACTGAACTACAAGTCCCAGCATCTCCAGCCACACAATCCCTACTACTGAACTACAAGTCCCAGCATCTCCAGCCACACAATCCCTACTAATGAACTACAAGTCCCAGCATCTCCGGCCACACAATCCCTACTAATGAACTACAAGTCCCAGCATCTCCAGCCACACAATCCCTACTAATGAACTACAAGTCCCATCATCTCCAGCCACACAATCCCTACTAATGAACTACAAGTCCCAGCATCTCCAGCCACACAATCCCTACTACTGAACTACAAGTCCCAGCATCTCCAGCCACACAATCCCTACTAATGAACTACAAGTCCCAGCATCTCCGGCCACACAATCCCTACTAATGAACTACAAGTCCCAGCATCTCCAGCCACACAATCCCTACTAATGAACTACAAGTCCCAGCATCTCCAGCCACACAATCCCTACTAATGAACTACAAGTCCCAGCATCTCCAGCCAAACAATCCCTACTACTGAACTACAAGTCCCAGCATCTCCGGCCACACAATCCCTACTAATGAACTACAAGTCCCAGCATCCCCGGCCACACAATCCCTACTAATGAACTACAAGTCCCAGCATCTCCGGCCACACAATCCCTACTAATGGACTACAAGTCCCAGCATCTCCGGCCACACAATCCCTACTACTGAACTACAAGTCCCAGCATCTCCGGCCACACAATCCCTACTACTGAACTACAAGTCCCAGCATCTCCGGCCACACAATCCCTACTAATGAACTACAAGTCCCAGCATCTCCGGCCACACAATCCCTACTAATGAACTACAAGTCCCAGCATCTCCAGCCACACAATCCCTACTAATGAACTACAAGTCCCAGCATCTCCGGCCACACAATCCCTACTAATGAACTACAAGTCCCAGCATCTCCGGCCAAACAATCCCTACTACTGAACTACAAGTCCCAGCATCCCCGGCCACACAATCCCTACTACTGAACTACAAGTCCCAGCATCTCCGGCCACACAATCCCTACTACTGAACTACAAGTCCCAGCATCTCCGGCCACACAATCCCTACTAATGAACTACAAGTCCCAGCATCCCCGGCCACACAATCCCTACTACTGAACTACAAGTCCCAGCATCTCCGGCCACACAATCCCTACTAATGAACTACAAGTCCCAGCATCTCCGGCCACACAATCCCTACTAATGAACTACAAGTCCCAGCATCTCCGGCCACACAATCCCTACTAATGAACCACAAGTCCCAGCATCTCCGGCCACACAATCCCTACTAATGAACCACAAGTCCCAGCATCTCCGGCCACACAATCCCTACTAATGAACTACAAGTCCCAGCATCTCCGGCCACACAATCCCTACTAATGAACTACAAGTCCCAGCATCTCCAGCCACACAATCCCTACTAATGAACTACAAGTCCCAGCATCTCCGGCCACACAATCCCTACTAATGAACTACAAGTCCCAGCATCTCCGGCCAAACAATCCCTACTACTGAACTACAAGTCCCAGCATCCCCGGCCACACAATCCCTACTACTGAACTACAAGTCCCAGCATCTCCGGCCACACAATCCCTACTACTGAACTACAAGTCCCAGCATCTCCGGCCACACAATCCCTACTAATGAACTACAAGTCCCAGCATCCCCGGCCACACAATCCCTACTACTGAACTACAAGTCCCAGCATCTCCGGCCACACAATCCCTACTAATGAACTACAAGTCCCAGCATCTCCGGCCACACAATCCCTACTAATGAACTACAAGTCCCAGCATCTCCGGCCACACAATCCCTACTAATGAACCACAAGTCCCAGCATCTCCGGCCACACAATCCCTACTAATGAACCACAAGTCCCAGCATCTCCGGCCACACAATCCCTACTAATGAACTACAAGTCCCAGCATCTCCGGCCACACAATCCCTACTACTGAACTACAAGTCCCAGCATCTCCGGCCACACAATCCCTACTAATGAACTACAAGTCCCAGCATCCCCGGCCACACAATCCCTACTACTGAACTACAAGTCCCAGCATCTCCGGCCACACAATCCCTACTAATGAACTACAAGTCCCAGCATCTCCGGCCACACAATCCCTACTAATGAACTACAAGTCCCAGCATCTCCGGCCACACAATCCCTACTAATGAACCACAAGTCCCAGCATCTCCGGCCACACAATCCCTACTAATGAACCACAAGTCCCAGCATCTCCGGCCACACAATCCCTATGAGATCCCGGCGCTTTGGGATTGGCATCCCGGACCCCCCCCCCCCCCCCCCCCCCCCGCCAGAGGCATTCTGGGAGTTCTGCTGAGGGAGAAGGAATGACACCAATGCCAGGAATGCTCCTTATCTCTGCGCCCAGGAGGAGGCGCCGTCACGTGGAGATCCCCCGCAGCCCAGAGCTCCATCTGATGGGGGACAGGAAACTACTGCACCTCCCCCTCACACCATCAGTGACCCTGCATTAGAGAGAGACTCACCTTTTCCTAGCAGAGCTCCATCTGATGGGGACAGGAAACTACTGCACCTCCCTCTTCACACCATCAGTGACCCTGCATTAGAGAGATACTCACCTTTTCCTAGCAGAGCTCCATCTGATGGGGGACAGGAAACTACTGCACCTCCCCCTCACACCATCAGTGACCCTGCATTAGAGAGAGACTCACCTTTTCCTAGCAGAGCTCCATCTGATGGGGACAGGAAACTACTGCACCTCCCTCTTCACACCATCAGTGACCCTGCATTAGAGAGATACTCACCTTTTCCTAGCAGAGCTCCATCTGATGGGGGACAGGAAACTACTGCACCTCACACCATCAGTGACCCTGCATTAGAGAGATGCTCACCTTTTCCTAGCAGAGCTTCATCTGATGGGGGACAGGAAACCACTGCACCTCACACCATCAGTGACCCTGCATTAGAGAGATACTCACCTTTTCCTAGCAGAGCTTCATCTGATGGGGGACAGGAAACCACTGCACCTCACACCATCAGTGACCCTGCATTAGAGAGATACTCACCTTTTCCTAGCAGAGCTTCATCTGATGGGGGACAGGAAACCACTGCACCTCACACCATCAGTGACTCTGCATTAGAGAGATACTCACCTTTTCCTAGCAGAGCTCCATCTGATGGGGGACAGGAAACTACTGCACCTCCCCCTCACACCATCAGTGACCCTGCATTAGAGAGATACTCACCTTTTCCTAGCAGAGCTCCATCTGATGGGGGACAGGAAACTACTGCACCTCACACCATCAGTGACCCTGCATTAGAGAGATACTCAGATACGAGCTGGGGAAGAATCACAGCTCGTATGTGCATATGAGTGGCGTGGACATGACACTGCTGCACACACGCGTCCTTTAGCTTGAATTTGATATTTTTGATGAATTTATCTTTTTTTTCCCCTCTGGTTCATTGTGATTAAGATCCTTCCAATAATCAATAATCTGATCAGAAATATAAAGCCGATAAAAATATTCAGACTCCGCCCACTGATCGTTTTCAATGATTGGACCAGAAACCCAATAGAAAATAAATGGAACGATCGCATCCACGTATGCACTTCCTGTTTCTATTTTTAGCACCAATAGATCTATTTATAGATTGATTCATAGAACAGGAAACCCATTGGTTTTATTGATCAGCGCATTATTGTATTGATCTCTATGATCGCTCACTGCCTGGCTCTCACGCTGGCCCCGCCTCCCGAGCCGGCACACGGCCAATAGGAACTGCCTCCCTCTTCCAGGTAAGTGGCTCGCCTCCTAGGGACACAGGTAGCATGACAGCCGGGCAGAGGCCCCCTTTAGCTGCTTCTTGCTCTGCCCCGTGCTGGTCCTCATTCATCAGTGCTTAGCTTTTCCTGATAAGCCCTGATGTACTCGCTCCCTTCTGCTGACTCATCATACACAGGTAAGGCTTGTGCTGGAGGAGGAGCATGACAGCCGGGCAGAGGCTCCCTTTAGCTGCTCTATGCTCTGCCTCATGCTGGCTGCCATTCACCAGTACTTAGCATTTCCTGATAAGCCCTGATGTACTCGCTCCCTTCTGCTGACTCATCATACACAGGTAAGGTTTGTGCTGGAGGAGGAGCATGACAGCCGGGTATCCCGGGATTGGCCAATCACTAAAGACGCGCGTCATATGACTGTCAAGGCGGCTGCCACTGTTGCCGATTAACACGTTTAACCCGATGACATCATTGCTGACTATGCGATGATGTCACACTCGCCCCAGGGTTACACACCTGTTATGCCGTGTTATTGGACAAACCACCACCCGGCCTAGAAGTGTCCAGGGGAAGCCGATCAGGTGACCTCGGGGCACACAGGCCAGGGTATGGGAAGTAAGCACCAAGGAGCAAGTTCTATGGGGTTTATCAGGAAATGCACAACGCTGGTGAATGAATGACGCCACCCCTGACAGCCAGCAAGCAGAGAGCAGGGGTTACACTGATCCCCAACTGAGGAGCTGGGAAAAGCTGGGAATCCCGCGGCGCAATCCAAACCTCACTGGAGATGAATGGAGACACAGGGCAGGGCGTCCCGAACTGGGTGCTGAGGTGCCATGTGACCTCCCTGGCTCCGCCGCTGCTGCTGGCATGGGGTTGGGTGCTGGTGGTAGAAGTGATGGCGAGCTGGGTGCTGGCTTGGGTGTCAGGTGGGGGGTGGTGAGCTGGGTGCTGGAGGTGGCGAGATGGGTGCTGGCTTGGGTGTCGGGTTGGGTGCTGGTGAGCTGGGTGCTGCTGCTGGTTGTAGTTATAAGCTGGGTGCTGAGTTGGTGGGTGATGAGCTGGGTGCTGGCTTAGGTGTCGGGTTGGGTGCTGGTGAGCTGGGTGCTGCTGCTGGTTGTAGTGATGAGCTGGGTGTCGAGTTGGTGGGTGGTGAGCTGGGTGCTGGTGGTATTGGTGAACTGTGGTGAGCTGGGTGCTGGGTTGGGGGTTGGTGAGCTGGGTGCTGCTGCTGGTTGTAGTTATAAGCTGGGTGCTGAGTTGGTGGGTGATGAGCTGGGTGCTGGCTTAGGTGTCGAGTTGGGTGCTGGTGAGCTGGGTGCTGATGCTGGTTGTAGTGATGAGCTGGGTGTCGAGTTGGTGGGTGGCGATCTGGGTGCTGGTGGTATTGGTGAACTGGGTGTTGGCTTGGGTGTCGGGTGGGGGGTGGTGAGCTGGGTGCTGCTGCTGGTTGTAGTTATAAGCTGGGTGCTGAGTTGGTGGGTGGCGATCTGGGTGCTGGTGGTATTGGTGAACTGGGTGTTGGCTTGGGTGTATGGTTGGGTGCTGGGTTGGGGGGGTGGGAAGCTGGGTGCAGGTGGTATTGGTGAACTGTGGTGAGCTGGGTGCTGCTGGCAGTGGTGAGCTGGGTGCTGGCTTGGGTGTCAGGTTGGGGGTTGGTGAGCTGGGTGCTGGCTTGGGTGCTGCTGGCGGTGGTATATTGGGTGCAGTGCAGCAGGGCTGTAAGTTGCGGGTGCAGATGCGGCCCAGCACATGCGCTGTGGGATCCCCTGGTGTCACAAAGTCCAAGCGGCTCAGACGCCTCCATTACGCCCTTGTTCTGGTCAAGTCATCTGTATCAGGCGTCCGGCTCACCAAAACCATAAAGCCTAACATGTAATATTTCCATTAAAAACATAAATGTCCTGTGTGAGGTGTAGTCTCATCTCGCCCCCCTCAAAAGGTGACGCGTTTCGGGGTAAGGTACCCCTTAATCATACCTATCACCCACCGTGGGTGCTGGTGAGCTGGGTGCTGCTGCTGGTTGTAGTGCTGAGCTGGGTACTGAGTTGGGGGGTTGGGTGCTGGTGGTAGTGGTGAGCTGGGTGCTGGCTTGGGAGTCGGGTTGGGTGAGCTGGGTGCTGCTGCTGGTTGTAGTGCTGAGCTGGGTACTGGTGGTAGTGGTGAACTGGGTGCTGGCTTGGGAGTCGGGTTGGGTTCTGCTGGTAGTAGTGAGCTGGGTGCTGGGTTGGGGGGTGGTGAACTGGGTGTTGGTTTGGATGTAGGGTTGAGAGCTGGGTGCAAGTGGTATTGATGAACTGTGGTGAGCTGGGTGCTGCTGGTAGTGGTGAGCTGGGTGCTGGCTTGGGTGCCCGGTTGGGTGCTGGGTTGGGGGGGGGGGTGAGCTGGGTGGTATCTTGGGCATAGGGTTGGGAAGCTGGGTGCCGGTGGTATTGGTGAGCTGGGTGTTGGTTTTTTGAGCTGGTGGTGAGCTGGGTGCTGGGTTGGGTGTCAGGTTGGGGGGTTGGTGGTGAGCTGGGTGTTGGGTTGGGTGTCAGGTTGGGGGGTTGGTGGTGAGCTGGGTGCTGTTTTGGGTTGGGTGCTAGGTTAGGGGGTGGTGAGCTGGGTGCTGGGTTGGGTGTCAGGTTGGGGGGTTGGTGGTGAGCTGGGTGCTGGGTTGGGTGTCAGGTTCGGGGGTTGGTGGTGAGCTGGGTGCTGTTTTGGGTTGGGTGCTAGGTTAGGGGGTGGTGAGCTGGGTGCTGGCTTGGGTTTTGGGTTGGGTGCTGGGTTAGGGGGGAGGTATGATTAAGGGGTACCTTACCCCGAAACGCGTCACCTTTTGAGGGGGGCGAGATGAGACGACACCTCACACAGGACATTTATGTTTTTAATGGAAATATTAAATGTTAGGCTTTATGGTTTTGGGGAGCCGGACGCCTGATACAGATGACTTACACCTGGTGTCACACACACACACGTCTGGAGGCCATGCTGGGTCTTGTAGTCCTCCCCTGACACACATACAAGGGGTTAATAATGCAGTTTAGGGATAATTAAAGGGCCGGCTCACCTTAAACTCCACGGAGAGCTGCGGCGTGTACTCCATGGTCCAGAGCCCCCTGAGGAGGGTGGCCAGGCGCTCGGTGACCTCTCCGGTGGAGGTCGTGGTGAGCTGGGTGTCGGGTTGGGTGCCATGCTGGGTGCCCGGTAGCCGGTCCCGGTATCGCCCGGTGCCCAGGTATTCGGCCAGCAGGTCGGTGTTGCTGAGACATTGCAGCACGGCGTTCATGAAGCAGGTGTTCCCGTGATTTTTCAGGCCCAGAACACCCGGAATAACACCCGGAATTTTCTCCTCCGGGCTCCAGGGCGGCTCCGGGTGTCGGGGCAGGTTATTGTTGGGGTCTCCGGGTCTCTCCTCGGGGTCTGTCCCGGTCTCTCCTCCGGGGAAGCCGCCGTCATCATCATCGTCCTCCGGGTGATTCGGGTGAGAGAAGGGGCTGAAAGTTCTGATGATCTTCTGCATGAAATTCCCGAAGGATCGGAGCAGCTTCCGCCCGTCCCGGGCCTCGTCCATGGCTCCTGTCACCTGTGTTACCTGTGGCCCGTCTCACCTGTGACCCGGCTCCGCCTCCTCCGCCAGACACCCGATCACCCGGCGGCTTCACCTCCATTGAACAGACAGGACGGGGCGCCCTCTGCTGGTGACGGCCGGGAACTGCAGCTGTGACACATTCCTTGATACAATGTATCACTGGAGCTGCGCATGCGCACTGCCCCGGCTCCTCTCTGCGCTCCCTCCAAGGAATTAAAGGAGAACTATCATTAATCCGGACCATCACCAATTTAATGAAAAGCCCCAAACCTTATAAAACGATTCCCCAGCATCTAAAATTAATAGATTTTACGTTTTTAGTCACTTACTTATTATTCTTTCCCCCACTGAGCTGCAACTCTGTTCAGGACTCTAGGATACGGGCGCCGCCATCTTGACTCTTTAAAGGCTCATAACATGCAGCAGATGCAGGAGGATGATTTGTAATGTGAGCAATCTGTATGTACAGGGTGTGGGAAACATATAAGATAGGCTCTTATTCAGGGTGAGGGTCCGGATTAATGTGGGCAATCTGTATGTACAGGGTGTGGGAAACATATAAGATAGGCTCTTATTCAGGGTGAGGGTCCGGATTAATGTGAGCAATCTGTATGTACAGGGTGTGGGAAACATATAAGATAGGCTCTTATTCAGGGTGAGGGTCCGGATTAATGTGGGCAATCTGTATGTACAGGGTGTGGGAAACATATAAGATAGGCTCTTATTCAGGGTGAGGGTCCGGATTAATGTGAGCAATCTGTATGTACAGGGTGTGGGAAACATATAAGATAGGCTCTTATTCAGGGTGAGGGTCCGGATTAATGTGAGCAATCTGTATGTACAGGGTGTGGGAAACATATAAGATAGGCTCTTATTCAGGGTGAGGGTCCGGATTAATGTGGGCAATCTGTATGTACAGGGGGGAAGCATATAAGATAGGCTCTTATTCAGGGTGAAGGTCCGGATTAATGTGGGCAATCTGTATGTACATAGTGTGGGAAACATATAAGATAGGCTCTTATTCAGGGTGAGGGTCCGGATTAATGTGGGCAATCTGTATGTACAGGGTGTGGGAAACATATAAGATAGGCTCTTATTCAGGGTGAGGGTCCGGATTAATGTGAGCAATCTGTATGTACAGGGTGTGGGAAACATATAAGATAGGCTCTTATTCAGGGTGAGGGTCCGGATTAATGTGAGCAATCTGTATGTACAGGGTGTGGGAAACATATAAGATAGGCTCTTATTCAGGGTGAGGGTCCGGATTAATGTGGGCAATCTGTATGTACAGGGGGGAAGCATATAAGATAGGCTCTTATTCAGGGTGAAGGTCCGGATTAATGTGGGCAATCTGTATGTACATAGTGTGGGAAACATATAAGATAGGCTCTTATTCAGGGTGAGGGTCCGGATTAATGTGGGCAATCTGTATGTACAGGGTGTGGGAAACATATAAGATAGGCTCTTATTCAGGGTGAGGGTCCGGATTAATGTGAGCAATCTGTATGTACAGGGTGTGGGAAACATATAAGATAGGCTCTTATTCAGGGTGAGGGTCCAGATTAATGTGAGCAATCTGTATGTACAGGGTGTGGGAAACATATAAGATAGGCTCTTATTCAGAGTGAAGGTCCGGATTAATGTGAGCAATCTGTATGTACAGGGTGTGGGAAACATATAAGATAGGCTCTTATTCAGGGTGAAGGTCTGGATTAATGTGGGCAATCTGTATGTACAGGGTGTGGGAAACATATAAGATAGGCTCTTATTCCTCTCATTTACAAGGCACTACATGGCGCTATCTCTTCATGAATAAGGCGCTTAGTCTCTTCCCGGTCGTATGTGCGGGCGCTCGTCCAATCAGCGCGTTCGGTTCTGCTGACACCCCTTCATCCAGGAGCTGGTCTAATGCGATGGGCTCTGATTGCGCTGATGGCCGCATCCCCCGCTTCCCTCTAACAGGGAGCGTGCCCACACCGGCCATTCACAGATACGTGGCACAGGCCCTGCTAAAGGGATACCGGGGATGCGGCTGCTGCTTGCACATTTGCTGCTGGACCAGGAAAGAAGGTGAGCTTCCAGGTGACCTCTATAGGCCCCGCCTTCTATAGGCCCCGCCTTCTATATGCCCCGCCTTCTATATGCCCCTACCAAAACAAGCACCTTTGTCCCCATGGCGCATGTGCGAGCTGCTCAGCCAATCAGAGCTCAGAGGTGAATGGAGCATGTGCCGCTGCCTGCATCCCTGCTCACCCCTAGCTGTGGGATGCCCGCCATTAAAGTGGACCAAAACCCACAGAGTTTGGCCTAGGAAACCCGGACCGATGGATTCCCAGAATCGGGATGCCCCGCTGTGTGATACCCTCAGGTCTCCCCATACACTCACCGGTCCAAGGGCTGCATGTGCGAGCTGCATCCCTGCTCTCCCTTTAGGAGGGTGCGTACCCGCCGCAGGCATCTGAGCGCGCTCCCTGTTAGAGGGAAGCGGGGGATGCGGCCACCAGCGCGCTCAGATCCGCTCGCAATAGACGAGCTCCTGGGAGAAGGGGCGGGAGCGGATCCGAGTGCGCTGATTGGACGAGCGAGACCTGGAAGAGGTGAGTTGCCATTGGTGTCAGACAGTGGGGCATCCCGATCAGGGAAAGGACCAAAGCCCGGGATAGTCAAAATCCTGAGTTTCGATTCGCCCCCGGGGCATCCCGATTTGTGACACCTCACCGGCTCTCCTCCAATCAGCTTCTTCCACCACGCCTATGGATGTGCAGATAAAGAAACCGAATGGAGCCACTGAATGCCAGCCCTGGAATCCCTCTGTGCACGCCCACGCCAGCCATTCAGTTACAATGGGCCCAAGAAAGAGGCGAGCGATGCCGCCGCCGGCCGCACATGCACCGCGGGATCGCTGGCTAGGTAAGTAAATCAAGGGTTTTGCATAGCAGGGCATCCCAAATCTATGTGCCCCGGGGCTGGATGTCTAACCGTCCCTAGCATCTGGTCTGGTTTTGGTCCACTTTAAGTATGTGTGTGCGCTCACACCAACGTTTCGGTCACCTGATATACTTACCTATCCTGTGTTCCCATGATTCAGGCTCTGCTCCTATTGGCTCCTTTGGCACATGACACGCGGCATCCCCGGCATCCCTCTATGTGTGTGCGCGCTCACACCAACGTTTCGGTCACCTGATATACTTACCTCTCCTGTGTTCCCATGATTCAGGCTCTGCTCCTATTGGCTTCTATGGCACATGACACGCGGCATCCCCGGCATCCCTCTATGTGTGTGCGCTCACACCGTTTCGGTCACCTGATATACTTACCTCTCCTGTGTTCCCAGGACTCAGGCTCTGCTCCTATTGGCTTCTATGGCACATGACACGTGGCATCCCCGGCATCCCTCTATGTGTGTGCGCGCTCACACCAACGTTTCGGTCACCTGATATACTTACCTCTCCTGTGTTCCCAGGACTCAGGCTCTGCTCCTATTGGCTTCTATGGCACATGACACGCGGCATCCCCGGCATCCCTCTATGTGTGCGCGCTCACACCAACGTTTCGGTCACCTGATATACTTACCTCTACCTGTCATTTACAAGGCGCTACCTGTCATTTACAAGGCGCTACCTGACGCTACCTGTCATTTACAAGGCGCTACCTGACGCTACCTGTCATTTACAAGGCGCTACCTGACGCTACCTGTCATTTACAAGGCGCTACCTGACGCTACCTGTCATTTACAAGGCGCTACCTGACGCTACCTGTCATTTACAAAGCGCTACCTGTCATTTACAAGACGCTACCTGACGCTACCTGTCATTTACAAGGCGCTACCTGTCATTTACAAGACGCTACCTACCTGTCACTACCTGTCATTTACAAGGCGCTACCTGACGCTACCTCTCATTTACAAGGCGCTACCTGTCATTTACAAGGCGCTACCTGTCGCTACCTGTCATTTACAAGGCGCTACCTGACGCTACCTGTCATTTACAAGGCGCTACCTGACGCTACCTGTCATTTACAAGGCACTACCTGTCGCTACCTGTCATTTACAAGGCGCTACCTGTCGCTACCTGTCATTTACAAGGCGCTATCTGACGCTACCTGTCATTTACAAGGCGCTACCTGTCGCTACCTGTCATTTACAAGGCGCTACCTGTCGCTACCTGTCATTTACAAGACGCTACCTGACGCTACCTGTCATTTACAAGGCGCTACCTGTCGCTACCTCTCATTTACAAGGCGCTACCTGTCGCTACCTCTCATTTACAAGGCGCTACCTGTCGCTACCTGTCATTTACAAGGCGCTACCTGTCATTTACAAGGCGCTACCTGTCGGTACCTGTCATTTACAAGGCGCTACCTGTCGCTACCTGTCATTTACAAGGCGCTACCTGTCATTTACAAGGCGCTACCTGACGCTACCTGTCATTTACAAGGCGCTACCTGTCGCTACCTGTCATTTGCAAGGCGCTACCTGTCGCTACCTGTCATTTACAAGGCGCTACCTGTCATTTACAAGGCACTACCTGACGCTACCTGTCATTTACAATGCGCTACCTGTCGCTACCTGTCATTTACAAAGCGCTACCTGTCGCTACCTGTCATTTACAAGGCGCTATCTGACACTACCTGTCATTTACAAGGCGCTACCTGACGCTTCCTGTCATTTACAAGGCGCTACCTGTCGCTACCTCTCATTTACAAGGCGCTACCTGTCGCTACCTGTCATTTACAAGGCGCTACCTGTCGCTACCTGTCATTTACAAGGCGCTATCTGGCACTACCTGTCATTTACAAGGCGCTACCTGTCGCTACCTGTCATTTACAAGGCGCTACCTGTCATTTACAAGGCGCTACCTTGCGCTACCTGTTATTTACAAGGCGCTACCTGTCATTTACAAGGCGCTACCTGGCGCTACCTGTCATTTACAAGGCGCTACCTGTCGGTACCTGTCATTTACAAGGCGCTACCTGTCGCTACCTGTCATTTACAAGGCGCTACCTGTCATTTACAAGGCGCTACCTGACGCTACCTGTCATTTACAAGGCGCTACCTGTAATTTACAAGGTGCTACCTGGACGGTACCTGTCATTTACAAGGTGCTTCCTGTCGCTACCTGTCATTTACAAGGCGCAACCTGTCGCTACCTGTCATTTACAAGGCGCTACCTGTCGCTACCTGTCATTTACAAGGCGCTACCTGTCGGTACCTGTCATTTACAAGGCGCTACCTGTCGGTACCTGTCATTTACAAGGCGCAACCTGTCGCTACCTGTCATTTACAAGGCGCTACCTGTCGCTACCTGTCATTTACAAGGCGCTACCTGTCATTTACAAGCCGCTACCTGACGCTACCTGTCATTTACAAGGCACTACCTGGCGGTACCTGTCATTTCCAATACGCTACTTGTCATTTACAAGGCGCTACCTGTCGGTACCTGTCATTTACAAGGCGCTACCTGACGCTACCTGTCATTTACAAGGCGCTACCTGACGCTACCTGTCATTTACAAGGCGCTACCTGATGCTACCTGTCATTTACAAGGCGCTACCTGTCGCTACCTGTCATTTACAAGGCGCTACCTGTCATTTACAAGGCGCTACCTGATGCTGCCTGTCATTTACAAGGCGCTACCTGTAATTTACAAGCCGTTACCTGTCGGTACCTGTCATTTACAAGGCGCTACCTGTCATTTACAAGGCGCTACCTGTCGGTACCTGTCATTTACAAGGCGCTACCTGACGCTACCTGTCATTTACAAGGCGCTACCTGATGCTACCTGTCATTTACAAGGCGCTACCTGATGCTACCTGTCATTTACAAGGCGCTACCTGTCATTTACAAGGCGCTACCTGTCATTTACAAGGCGCTACCTGACGCTACCTGTCATTTACAAGGCGCTACCTGATGCTACCTGTCATTTACAAGGCGCTACCTGTCATTTACAAGGCGCTACCTGGCGCTACCTGTCATTTACAAGGCGCTACCTGTCATTTACAAGCCGTTACCTGTCGGTACCTAGCATTTACAATGCGCTACTTGTCATTTACAAGGCGCTACCTGACGCTACCTGTCATTTACAAGGCGCTACCTGTCATTTACAAGGCGCTACCTGTCGGTACCTGTCATTTACAAGGCGCTACCTGACGCGACCTGTCATTTACAAGGCGCTACCTGTCATTTACAAGGCGCTACCTGGCGGTATCTGTCATTTACAAGGCGCTACCTGGCGGTACCTGTCATTTACAAGGCGCTACCTGGCGGTACCTGTCATTTACAAGGCGCTACCTGACGCGACCTGTCATTTACAAGGCGCTACCTGGCGGTACCTGTCATTTACAAGGCGCTACCTGTCATTTACAAGGCGCTACCTGTCATTTACAAGGCGCTACCTGGCGGTACCTGTCATTTACAATGCGCTACCTGTCATTTACAATGCGCTACCTGTCATTTACAATGCGCTACCTGTCGGTACCTGTCATTTACAAGGCGCTACCTGACAGTATCTGTCATTTACAAGGCGCTACCTGTCATTTACAAGGCGCTACCTGACGCTACCTGTCGGTACCTGTCATTTACAAGGCGCTACCTGACGCTACCTGTCATTTACAAGGCGCTACCTGTCATTTACAAGGCGCTACCTGGCGCTACCTGTCATTTACAAGGCGCTACCTGTCATTTACAAGGCGCTACCTGTCGGTATCTGTCATTTACAAGGCGCTACCTGTCATTTACAAGTCGCTACCTGTCGGTACCTGTCATTTGCAAGGCGCTACCTGTCATTTACAAGGCGCTACCTGGCGGTACCTGTCATTTACAAGGCTCTACCTGCCGCTACCTGTCATTTACAAGGCGCTACCTGTCATTTACAAGGCGCTACCTGGCGGTACCTGTAATTTACAAGGCGCTACCTGTCGCTACCTGTCATTTACAAGGCGCTACCTGTCGCTACCTGTCATTTACAAGGCGCTACCTGACGCTACCTGTCATTTTCAAGGCGCTACCTGTCATTTACAAGGCGCTACCTGTCGCTACCTGTCATTTACAAGGCGCTACCTGTCGCTACCTGTCATTTACAAGGTGCTACCTGTCGCTACCTGTCATTTACAAGGCGCTACCTGTCATTTACAAGGTGCTACCTGTCGCTAGCTGTCATTTACAAGGTGCTACCTGGCGCTACCTGTCATTTACAAGGAGCTACCTGTCGCTACCTGTCATTTACAAGGCGCTACCTGTCATTTACAAGGCGCTACCTGGCGGTACCTGTCATTTACAAGGCGCTACCTGTCGCTACCTGTCATTTACAAGCCGTTACCTGACGCTACCTGTCATTTACAAGGCACTACCTGGCGGTACCTGTCATTTCCAATGCGCTACCTGTCATTTACAAGGCGCTACCTGACGCTACCTGTCATTTACAAGGCGCTACCTGTCGGTACCTGTCATTTACAAGGCGCTACCTGTCATTTACAAGGCGCTACCTGTCATTTACAAGGCGCTACCTGACGCTACCTGTCATTTACAAGGCGCTACCTGTCGCTACCTGTCATTTACAAGGCGCTACCTGTCATTTACAAGGCGCTACCTGTCATTTACAAGCCGTTACCTGTCGGTACCTGTCATTTACAAGGCGCTACCTGTCATTTACAAGGCGCTACCTGTCGGTACCTGTCATTTACAAGGCGCTACCTGACGCTACCTGTCATTTACAAGGCGCTACCTGATGCTACCTGTCATTTACAAGGCGCTACCTGATGCTACCTGTCATTTACAAGGCGCTACCTGTCATTTACAAGGCGCTACCTGACGCTACCTGTCATTTACAAGGCGCTACCTGATGCTACCTGTCATTTACAAGGCGCTACCTGTCATTTACAAGGCGCTACCTGTCATTTACAAGGCGCTACCTGTCATTTACAAGGCGCTACCTGACGCTACCTGTCATTTACAAGGCGCTACCTGTCATTTACAAGGCGCTACCTGTCGGTACCTGTCATTTACAAGGCGCTACCTGACGCGACCTGCCATTTACAAGGCGCTACCTGACACTACCTGTCATTTACAAGGCGCTACCTGTCATTTACAAGGCGCTACCTGTCGGTACCTGTCATTTACAAGGCGCTACCTGACGCGACCTGCCATTTACAAGGCGCTACCTGTCGGTACCTGTCATTTACAAGGCGCTACCTGTCATTTACAAGGCGCTACCTGGCGGTATCTGTCATTTACAAGGCGCTACCTGTCATTTACAAGGCGCTACCTGGCGGTACCTGTCATTTACAAGGCGCTACCTGACGCGACCTGCCATTTACAAGGCGCTACCTGTCGGTACCTGTCATTTACAAGGCGCTACCTGTCATTTACAAGGCGCTACCTGGCGGTACCTGTCATTTACAAGGCGCTACCTGGCGGTATCTGTCATTTACAATGCGCTACCTGTTATTTACAATGCGCTACCTGTCATTTACAAGGCGCTACCTGACGCTACCTGTCATTTACAAGGCGCTACCTGCCGCTACCTGTTATTTACAAGGCGCTACCTGTCATTTACAAGGCGCTACCTGTCGGTACCTGTCATTTACAAGGCGCTACCTGGCGCTACCTGTCATTTACAAGGCGCTACCTGTCATTTACAAGGCGCTACCTGTCGGTACCTGTCATTTACAAGACGCTACCTGTCATTTACAAGGCGCTACCTGTCATTTACAAGGCGCTACCTGACGCTACCTGTCATTTACAAGGCGCTACCTGCCGCTACCTGTTATTTACAAGGCGCTACCTGTCATTTACAAGGCGCTACCTGGCGCTACCTGTCATTTACAAGGCGCTACCTGTCATTTACAAGGCGCTACCTGTCGGTACCTGTCATTTACAAGACGCTACCTGTCATTTACAAGTCGCTACCTGTCTGTACCTGTCATTTACAAGGCGCTACCTGTCATTTACAAGGCGCTACCTGGCGGTACCTGTCATTTACAGGGCTCTACTTGCCGCTACCTGTCATTTACAAGGCGCTACCTGTCATTTACAAGGCGCTACCTGGCGGTACCTGTCATTTACAAGGCGCTACCTGTCGCTACCTGTCATTTACAAGGCGCTACCTGACGCTACCTGTCATTTTCAAGGTGCTACCTGTCGCTACCTGTCGCTACCTGTCATTTACAAGGCGCTACCTGTCGCTACCTGTCATTTCCAAGGTGCTACCTGTCGCTACCTGTCATTTACAAGGCTCTACCTGGCGCTACCTGTCGCTACCTGTCATTTACAAGGTGCTACCTGTCGCTACCTGTCATTTACAAGGCGCTACCTGTCGCTACCTGTCGCTACCTGTCATTTACAAGGCGCTACCTGTCGCTACCTGTCATTTACAAGGTGCTACCTGTCGCTACCTGTCATTTACAAGGCTCTACCTGTCGCTACCTGTCATTTACAAGGCGCTACCTGGCGGTACCTGTCATTTACAAGGCGCTACCTGGCGGTACCTGTCATTTACAAGGCGCTACCTGGCGGTACCTGTCATTTACAAGGCGCTACCTGGCGGTACCTGTCATTTACAAGGCTCTACCTGCCGGTACCTGTCATTTACAAGGCGCTACCTGTCATTTACAAGGCGCTACCTGGCGGTACCTGTCGTTTACAAGGCGCTACCTGACGCTACCTGTCATTTTCAAGGCGCTACCTGTCATTTACAAGGCGCTACCTGTCGCTACCTGTCATTTACAAGGTGCTACCTGTCGCTACCTGTCATTTACAAAGCTCTACCTGGCGCTACCTGTCGCTACCTGTCATTTACAAGGTGCTACCTGTCGCTACCTGTCATTTACAAAGCTCTACCTGTCGCTACCTGTCATTTACAAGGCGCTATCTGGCACTACCTGTCATTTACAAGGCGCTACCTTGCGCTACCTGTTATTTACAAGGCGCTACCTGTCATTTACAAGGCGCTACCTGTCGCTACCTGTCATTTACAAGGCGCTACCTGTCATTTACAAGGCGCTACCTGTCGCTACCTGTCATTTACAAGGCGCTACCTTGCGCTACCTTGCGCTACCTGTCATTTACAAGGCGCTACCTGTCATTTACAAGGCGCTACCTGTTGCTACCTGTCATTTACAAGGCGCTACCTGGCGCTATTTCTTCATGAATAAGGGCCTTGGACATAAGGGAGCTCTGTGCTTATATTGTAATATCATTGGAAATAGTCCAGGGCAGCGCAGTGCTGGATGTTATACTCTATTGTGGACACCAGGTGGCAGCAGAGGACAGAGATTCCACAAGCTGATAGAAATAATGTCACAATACAGAGGACAGCGATTGGCTGATGGGACTGAGCATCACCTGTTGCCTCACCTGTGGCCATGTGCATGGAATGTTCTAGAGATGGAGAGACAGGTGAGATACAGGAGAGGGATGCCCCTGATCCAGCACAGGGAGTGCCGCCATCTGTGAGGACAGGAATCAGCTGCACGTCAACTATAGGGGATCTCTGTAACATGTCTAAAAATACTAGAAATAAATACTATAACATAATACAATATATAGTGTGACTCCCATTATACCATATACTATAACATAATACAATATATAGTGTGACCCCCATTATACCATATACTATAACATAATACAATATATAGTGTGACCCCCATTATACCATATACTATAACATTATACAATATATAGCGTGACCCCCATTATACCATATACTATAACATAATACAATATATAGCGTGACCCCCATTATACCATATACTATAACATAATACAATATATAGTGTGACCCCCATTATACCATATACTATAACATTATACAATATATAGCGTGACCCCCATTATACCATATACTATAACATAATACAATATATAATGTGACCCCCATTATACCATATACTATAACATAATACAATATATAGCGTGACTCCCATTATACCATATACTATAACATTATACAATATATAGTGTGACCCCCATTATACCATATACTATAACATTATACAATATATAGCGTGACCCCCATTATACCATATACTATAACATTATACAATATATAGCGTGACCCCCATTATACCATATACTATAACATTATACAATATATAGCGTGACCCCCATTATACCATATACTATAACATTATACAATATATAGTGTGACCCCCATTATACCATATACTATAACATTATACAATATATAGTGTGACCCCCATTATACCATATACTATAACATAATACAATATATAGCGTGACCCCCATTATACCATATACTATAACATTATACAATATATAGCGTGACCCCCATTATACCATATACTATAACATTATACAAAATATAGCGTGACCCCCATTATACCATATACTATAACATTATACAATATATAGTGTGACCCCCATTATACCATATACTATAACATAATACAATATATAGTGTGACCCCCATTATACCATATACTATAACATAATACAATATATAGCGTGACCCCCATTATACCATATACTATAACATTATACAATATATAGCGTGACCCCCATTATACCATATACTATAACATAATACAATATATAGCGTGACCCCCATTATACCATATACTATAACATTATACAATATATAGTGTGACCCCCCATTATACCATATACTATAACATAATACAATATATAGCGTGACCCCCATTATACCATATACTATAACATAATACAATATATAGTGTGACCCCCATTGTACCATATACTATAACATAATACAATATATAGCGTGACCCCCATTATACCATATACTATAACATAATACAATATATAGTGTGACCCCCATTATACCATATACTATAACATTATACAATATATAGTGTGACCCCATTATACCATATACTATAACATAATACAATATATAGCGTGACCCCCATTATACCATATACTATAACATTATACAATATATAGTGTGACCCCATTATACCATATACTATAACATAATACAATATATAGCGTGACCCCCATTATACCATATACTATAACATAATACAATATATAGTGTGACCCCCATTATACCATATACTATAACATAATACAATATATAGTGTGACCCCCATTATACCATATACTATAACATAATACAATATATAGTGTGACCTCCATTATACCATATACTATAACATAATACAATATATAGTGTGACCCCCATTATACCATATACTATAACATAATACAATATATAGTGTGACCCCCATTATACCATATACTATAACATAATACAATATATAGCGTGACCCCCATTATACCATATACTATAACATAATACAATATATAGTGTGACCCCCATTATACCATATACTATAACATAATACAATATATAGCGTGACCCCCATTATACAATATACTATAACATAATACAATATATAGTGTGACCCCCATTATACCATATACTATAACATAATACAATATATAGCGTGACCCCCATTATACAATATACTATAACATAATACAATATATAGTGTGACCCCCATTATACCATATACTATAACATAATACAATATATAGTGTGACCCCCCATTATACCATATACTATAACATAATACAATATATAGTGTGACCCCCATTATACCATATACTATAACATAATACAATATATAGCGTGACCCCCATTATACCATATACTATAACATTATACAATATATAGCGTGACCCCCATTATACCATATACTATAACATTATACAATATATAGCGTGACCCCCATTATACCATATACTATAACATTATACAATATATAGCGTGACCCCCATTATACCATATACTATAACATAATACAATATATAGCGTGACCCCCATTATACCATATACTATAACATTATACAATATATAGCGTGACCCCCATTATACCATATACTATAACATAATACAATATATAGTGTGACTCCCATTATACCATATACTATAACATAATACAATATATAGCGTGACCCCCATTATACCATATACTATAACATAATACAATATATAGTGTGACCCCCATTATACCATATACTATAACATAATACAATATATAGCGTGACCCCCATTATACCATATACTATAACATAATACAATATATAGCGTGACCCCCATTATACCATATACTATAACATAATACAATATATAGTGTGACTCCCATTATACCATATACTATAACATTATACAATATATAGCGTGACCCCCATTATACCATATACTATAACATAATACAATATATAGTGTGACTCCCATTATACCATATACTATAACATAATACAATATATAGCGTGACCCCCATTATACCATATACTATAACATAATACAATATATAGCGTGACCCCCATTATACCATATACTATAACATAATACAATATATAGCGTGACCCCCATTATACCATATACTATAACATAATACAATATATAGTGTGACTCCCATTATACCATATACTATAACATTATACAATATATAGCGTGACCCCCATTATACCATATACTATAACATAATACAATATATAGTGTGACTCCCATTATACCATATACTAGAACATAATACAATATATAGCGTGACCCCCATTATACCATATACTATAACATAATACAATATATAGTGTGACCCCCATTATACCATATACTATAACATAATACAATATATAGCGTGACCCCCATTATACCATATACTATAACATAATACAATATATAGCGTGACCCCCATTATACCATATACTATAACATAATACAATATATAGCGTGACCCCCATTAAACCATATACTATAACATAATACAATATATAGTGTGACCCCCATTATACCATATACTATAACATAATACAATATATAGTGTGACCCCCATTATACCATATACTATAACATTATACAATATATAGCGTGACCCCCAATATATAGCGTGACCCCCATTATACCATATACTATAACATAATACAATATATAGTGTGACCCCCATTATACCATATACTATAACATAATACAATATATAGTGTGACTCCCATTATACCATATACTATAACATAATACAATATATAGTGTGACTCCCATTATACCATATACTATAACATTATACAATATATAGTGTGACTCCCATTATACCATATACTATAACATAATACAATATATAGTGTGACTCCCATTATACCATATACTATAACATAATACAATATATGGTGTGACTCCCATTATACCATATACTATAACATTATACAATATATAGCGTGACCCCCATTATACCATATACTATAACATAATACAATATATAGTGTGACTCCCATTATACCATATACTATAACATTATACAATATATAGCGTGACCCCCATTATACCATATGCTATAACATAATACAATATATAGTGTGACTCCCATTATACCATATACTATAACATAATACAATATATAGCGTGACCCCCATTATACAATATACTATAACATAATACAATATATAGTGTGACCCCCATTATACCATATACTATAACATAATACAATATATAGCGTGACCCCCATTATACCATATACTATAACATTATACAATATATAGCGTGACCCCCATTATACCATATACTATAACATTATACAATATATAGCGTGACCCCCATTATACCATATACTATAACATAATACAATATATAGCGTGACCCCCATTATACCATATACTATAACATTATACAATATATAGCGTGACCCCCATTATACCATATACTATAACATAATACAATATATAGCGTGACCCCCATTATACCATATACTATAACATAATACAATATATAGTGTGACCACCATTATACCATATACTATAACATAATACAATATATAGTGTGACCACCATTATACCATATACTATAACATAATACAATATATAGTGTGACACCCATTATACCATATACTATAACATAATACAATATATAGTGTGACCCCCATTATACCATATACTATAACATAATACAATATATAGTGTGACCCCCATTATACCATATACTATAACATAATACAATATATAGTGTGACTCCCATTATACCATATACTATAACATTATACAATATATAGCGTGACCCCCATTATACCATATACTATAACATAATACAATATATAGCGTGACCCCCATTATACCATATACTATAACATAATACAATATATAGTGTGACTCCCATTATACCATATACTAGAACATAATACAATATATAGCGTGACTCCCATTATACCACAATATATAGCGTGACCCCCATTATACCATATACTATAACATAATACAATATATAGCGTGACCCCCATTATACCATATACTATAACATTATACAATATATAGCGTGACCCCCATTATACCATATACTATAACATAATACAATATATAGTGTGACCCCCATTATACCATATACTATAACATAATACAATATATAGCGTGACCCCCAATATACCATATACTATAACATTATACAATATATAGTGTGACCCCCCATTATACCATATACTATAACATAATACAATATATAGCGTGACCCCCATTATACCATATACTATAACATAATACAATATATAGCGTGACCCCCATTATACCATATACTATAACATTATACAATATATAGTGTGACCCCCCATTATACCATATACTATAACATAATACAATATATAGCGTGACCCCCATTATACCATATACTATAACATAATACAATATATAGCGTGACCCCCATTATACCATATACTATAACATTATACAATATATAGTGTGACCCCCCATTATACCATATACTATAACATAATACAATATATAGCGTGACCCCCATTATACCATATACTATAACATAATACAATATATAGTGTGACCCCCCATTATACCATATACTATAACATAATACAATATATAGCGTGACCCCCATTATACCATATACTATAACATTATACAATATATAGTGTGACCCCCATTATACCATATACTATAACATAATACAATATATAGCGTGACCCCCATTATACCATATACTATAACATAATACAATATATAGCGTGACCCCCATTATACCATATACTATAACATTATACAATATATAGCGTGACCTCCATTATACCATATACTATAACATTATACAATATATAGTGTGACCCCCATTATACCATATACTATAACATAATACAATATATAGCGTGACCCCCATTATACCATATACTATAACATAATACAATATATAGCGTGACTCCCATTATACCATATACTATAACATAATACAATATATAGTGTGACCCCCCATTATACCATATACTATAACATAATACAATATATAGTGTGACCCCCATTATACCATATACTATAACATAATACAATATATAGTGTGACCCCCATTATACCATATACTATAACATAATACAATATATAGTGTGACCCCCATTATACCATATACTATAACATAATACAATATATAGTGTGACTCTCATTATACCATATACTATAACATTATACAATATATAGCGTGACCCCCATTATACCATATACAATAACATTATACAATATATAGCGTGACCCCCATTATACCATATACTATAACATTATACAATATATAGCGTGACCCCCATTATACCATATACTATAACATAATACAATATATAGTGTGACCCCCATTATACCATATACTATAACATAATACAATATATAGCGTGACCCCCATTATACCATATACTATAACATAATACAATATATAGTGTGACCCCCATTATACCATATACTATAACATAATACAATATATAGTGTGACTCCCATTATACCATATACTATAACATAATACAATATATAGTGTGACCCCCATTATACCATATACTATAACATAATACAATATATAGCGTGACCCCCATTATACAATATACTATAACATAATACAATATATAGCGTGACCCCCATTATACCATATACTATAACATTATACAATATATAGCGTGACCCCCATTATACCATATACTATAACATTATACAATATATAGCGTGACCCCCATTATACCATATACTATAACATAATACAATATATAGTGTGACCCCCATTATACCATATACTATAACATTATACAATATATAGCGTGACCCCCATTATACCATATACTATAACATTATACAATATATAGCGTGACCCCCATTATACCATATACTATAACATTATACAATATATAGCGTGACCCCCATTATACCATATACTATAACATAATACAATATATAGTGTGACCCCCATTATACCATATACTATAACATTATACAATATATAGCGTGACCCCCATTATACCATATACTATAACATTATACAATATATAGCGTGACCCCCATTATACCATATACTATAACATAATACAATATATAGTGTGACCCCCATTATACCATATACTATAACATTATACAATATATAGCGTGACCCCCATTATACCATATACTATAACATTATACAATATATAGCGTGACCCCCATTATACCATATACTATAACATAATACAATATATAGTGTGACCCCCATTATACCATATACTATAACATAATACAATATATAGCGTGACCCCCATTATACCATATACTATAACATAATACAATATATAGCGTGACCCCCATTATACCACAATATATAGCGTGACCCCCATTATACCATATACTATAACATAATACAATATATAGCGTGACCCCCATTATACCATATACTATAACATAATACAATATATAGCGTGACCCCCATTATACCATATACTATAACATAATACAATATATAGTGTGACCCCCCATTATACCATATACTATAACATAATACAATATATAGCGTGACTCCCATTATACCATATACTATAACATTATACAATATATAGTGTGACCTCCATTATACCATATACTATAACATAATACAATATATAGCGTGACCCCCATTATACCATATACTATAACATAATACAATATATAGTGTGACCCCCATTATACCATATACTATAACATTATACAATATATAGTGTGACCCCCATTATACCATATACTATAACATAATACAATATATAGCGTGACCCCCATTATACCATATACTATAACATAATACAATATATAGCGTGACCCCCATTATACCATATACTATAACATAATACAATATATAGCGTGACCCCCATTATACCATATACTATAACATAATACAATATATAGTGTGACCCCCATTATACCATATACTATAACATTATACAATATATAGTGTGACCCCTATTATACCATATACTATAACATAATACAATATATAGCGTGACCCCCATTATACCATATACTATAACATAATACAATATATAGCGTGACCCCCATTATACCATATACTATAACATAATACAATATATAGCGTGACCCCCATTATACCATATACTATAACATAATACAATATATAGTGTGACCCCCATTATACCATATACTATAACATAATACAATATATAGCGTGACCCCCATTATACCATATACTATAACATTATACAATATATAGCGTGACCCCCATTATACCATATACTATAACATAATACAATATATAGTGTGACCCCCATTATACCATATACTATAACATAATACAATATATAGCGTGACCCCCATTATACCATATACTATAACATTATACAATATATAGCGTGACCCCCATTATACCATATACTATAACATAATACAATATATAGTGTGACCCCCATTATACCATATACTATAACATAATACAATATATAGCGTGACCCCCATTATACCATATACTATAACATAATACAATATATAGCGTGACTCCCATTATACCATATACTATAACATTATACAATATATAGCGTGACCCCCATTATACCATATACTATAACATTATACAATATATAGCGTGACCCCCATTATACCATATACTATAACATTATACAATATATAGCGTGACCCCCATTATACCATATACTATAACATAATACAATATATAGTGTGACCCCCATTATACCATATACTATAACATTATACAATATATAGCGTGACCCCCATTATACCATATACTATAACATTATACAATATATAGCGTGACCCCCATTATACCATATACTATAACATTATACAATATATAGCGTGACCCCCATTATACCATATACTATAACATAATACAATATATAGTGTGACCCCCATTATACCATATACTATAACATTATACAATATATAGCGTGACCCCCATTATACCATATACTATAACATTATACAATATATAGCGTGACCCCCATTATACCATATACTATAACATAATACAATATATAGTGTGACCCCCATTATACCATATACTATAACATTATACAATATATAGCGTGACCCCCATTATACCATATACTATAACATTATACAATATATAGCGTGACCCCCATTATACCATATACTATAACATAATACAATATATAGTGTGACCCCCATTATACCATATACTATAACATAATACAATATATAGCGTGACCCCCATTATACCATATACTATAACATAATACAATATATAGCGTGACCCCCATTATACCACAATATATAGCGTGACCCCCATTATACCATATACTATAACATAATACAATATATAGCGTGACCCCCATTATACCATATACTATAACATAATACAATATATAGCGTGACCCCCATTATACCATATACTATAACATAATACAATATATAGTGTGACCCCCCATTATACCATATACTATAACATAATACAATATATAGCGTGACTCCCATTATACCATATACTATAACATTATACAATATATAGTGTGACCTCCATTATACCATATACTATAACATAATACAATATATAGCGTGACCCCCATTATACCATATACTATAACATAATACAATATATAGTGTGACCCCCATTATACCATATACTATAACATTATACAATATATAGTGTGACCCCCATTATACCATATACTATAACATAATACAATATATAGCGTGACCCCCATTATACCATATACTATAACATAATACAATATATAGCGTGACCCCCATTATACCATATACTATAACATAATACAATATATAGCGTGACCCCCATTATACCATATACTATAACATAATACAATATATAGTGTGACCCCCATTATACCATATACTATAACATTATACAATATATAGTGTGACCCCTATTATACCATATACTATAACATAATACAATATATAGCGTGACCCCCATTATACCATATACTATAACATAATACAATATATAGCGTGACCCCCATTATACCATATACTATAACATAATACAATATATAGCGTGACCCCCATTATACCATATACTATAACATAATACAATATATAGTGTGACCCCCATTATACCATATACTATAACATAATACAATATATAGCGTGACCCCCATTATACCATATACTATAACATTATACAATATATAGCGTGACCCCCATTATACCATATACTATAACATAATACAATATATAGTGTGACCCCCATTATACCATATACTATAACATAATACAATATATAGCGTGACCCCCATTATACCATATACTATAACATTATACAATATATAGCGTGACCCCCATTATACCATATACTATAACATAATACAATATATAGCGTGACCCCCATTATACCATATACTATAACATAATACAATATATAGCGTATTATAGGTCCACTTTAAGGACGGAGGGGGCGGGGCAAGCTGTGCCTTTTATTTATGGAGCCTGTCAGTTTGGGAATGGGGTTAGTCAGCGCCCGGAGGGCAGAGCGGAGCGCGCGGTATCTGAGCGGCCTCAGGGGGGCATCCCGCCATCTCCGCCCGGCGACCAGTTGCACCGCTTGCCATTAACCCTGCGATGGATGAGTTTAGGTCTGCGGGCGGCGGCGCCTCCTCAGATAAATCCATCAATTAATGGGCAGACAGTCATTCTGTATATATATATTTATTTGTTTTACATGAAGATATAATTATCCATCACATGATTGTTATACAATAATCAACTTCACACTACACTACAAATTATTAATATAATTATCCCCGTTTCTTTGTTCCAAGAACATTTGTAATATTCATTTGTACAAAGTCATTTATTCCCTGGTCCCCTCCAAGCTTTGTGTTTGTGTATATGATTCATAATTGTGTGTGTTTTATGTTTTATGTTGTGTGTGTTTTATGTTTATGTTGTGTGTGTTTTATGTTTATGTTGTGTGTGTTTTATGTTTATGTTGTGTGTGTTTTATGTTTATGTTGTGTGTGTTTTATGTTTTATGTTGTGTGTGTTTTATGTTTATGTTGTGTGTGTTTTATGTTGTGTGTGTTTTATGTTTTATGTTGTGTGTGTTTTATGTTTATGTTGTGTGTGTTTTATGTTTTATGTTGTGTGTGTTTTATGTTGTGTGTGTTTTATGTTTTATGTTGTGTGTGTTTTATGTTGTGTGTGTTTTATGTTTATGTTGTGTGTGTTTTATGTTTTATGTTGTGTGTGTTTTATGTTTATGTTGTGTGTGTTTTATGTTTTATGTTGTGTATGTTTTATGTTGTGTGTGTTTTATGTTTTATGTTGTGTGTGTTTTATGTTGTGTGTGTTTTATGTTGTGTGTGTTTTATGTTTTATGTTGTGTGTGTTTTATGTTTTATGTTGTGTGTGTTTTATGTTGTGTGTGTTTTATGTTTATGTTGTGTATGTTTTATGTTGTGTGTGTTTTATGTTTTATGTTGTGTGTGTTTTATGTTGTGTGTGTTTTATGTTTTATGTTGTGTGTGTTTTATGTTGTGTGTGTTTTATGTTTATGTTGTGTATGTTTTATGTTGTGTGTGTTTTATGTTTTATGTTGTGTGTGTTTTATGTTTATGTTGTGTATGTTTTATGTTGTGTGTGTTTTATGTTTTATGTTGTGTGTGTTTTATGTTGTGTGTGTTTTATGTTTTATGTTGTGTGTGTTTTATGTTGTGTGTGTTTTATGTTTATGTTGTGTATGTTTTATGTTTATGTTGTGTGTGTTTTATGTTTATGTTGTGTATGTTTTATGTTGTGTGTGTTTTATGTTTTATGTTGTGTGTTTTTTATGTTTATGTTGTGTATGTTTTATGATTATGTTGTGTGTGTTTTATGTTGTGTGTGTTTTATGTTTTATGTTGTGTGTTTTTTATGTTTATGTTGTGTATGTTTTATGATTATGTTGTGTGTGTTTTATGTTGTGTGTGTTTTATGTTTATGTTGTGTGTGTTTTATGTTGTGTATGTTTTATGTTTATGTTGTGTGTGTTTTATGTTGTGTGTGTTTTATGTTTATGTTGTGTGTGTTTTATGTTTATGTTGTGTATGTTTTATGTTGTGTGTGTTTTATGTTTTATGTTGTGTGTGTTTTATGTTTATGTTGTGTATGTTTTATGATTATGTTGTGTGTGTTTTATGTTGTGTGTGTTTTATGTTTATGTTGTGTATGTTTTATGTTGTGTGTGTTTTATGTTTTATGTTGTGTGTGTTTTATGTTTATGTTGTGTATGTTTTATGATTATGTTGTGTGTGTTTTATGTTGTGTGTGTTTTATGATTATGTTGTGTGTGTTTTATGTTGTGTGTGTTTTATGTTTATGTTGTGTGTGTTTTATGTTTATGTTGTGTGTGTTTTATGTTTATGTTGTGTGTGTTTTATGTTTATGTTGTGTGTGTTTTATGTTTATGTTGTGTGTGTTTTATGTTGTGTGTGTTTTATGTTGTGTGTGTTTTATGTTTATGTTGTGTGTGTTTTATGTTGTGTGTGTTTTATGTTTATATTGTGTATGTTTTATGTTTATGTTGTGTGTGTTTTATGTTTATGTTGTGTGTGTTTTATGTTTATGTTGTGTGTGTTTTATGTTTATGTTGTGTGTGTTTTATGTTTATGTTGTGTGTGTTTTATGTTTATATTGTGTGTGTTTTATGTTTATATTGTGTGTGTTTTATGTTTATATTGTGTATGTTTTATGTTTATGTTGTGTGTGTTTTATGTTTATGTTGTGTGTGTTTTTATGTTTATGTTGTGTGTGTTTTATGTTTATATTGTGTATGTTTTATGTTTATATTGTGTATGTTTTATGTTTATATTGTGTGTGTTTTATGTTTATATTGTGTATGTTTTATGTTTATATTGTGTATGTTTTATGTTTATATTGTGTGTGTTTTATGTTTATATTGTGTATGTTTTATGCTTATGTTGTGTATGTTTTATGTTTATATTGTGTGTGTTTTATGTTTATATTGTGTATGTTTTATGTTTATGTTGTGTGTGTTTTATGTTTATGTTGTGTGTGTTTTATGTTTATGTTGTGTGTGTTTTATGTTTATGTTGTGTATGTTTTATGTTGTGTGTGTTTTATGTTTATGTTGTGTGTGTGTGTTTTATGTTTATGTTGTGTGTGTGTGTTTTATGTTTATGTTGTGTGTGTGTTTTATGTTTATGTTGTGTATGTTTTATGTTTATGTTGTGTGTGTTTTATGTTTATGTTGTGTGTGTTTTATGTTTATGTTGTGTGTGTTTTATGTTTATGTTGTGTGTGTGTTTTATGTTTATGTTGTGTGTGTGTTTTATGTTTATGTTGTGTGTGTTTTATGTTTATGTTGTGTGTGTGTTTTATGTTTATGTTGTGTGTGTGTTTTATGTTTATGTTGTGTGTGTGTTTTATGTTTATGTTGTGTGTGTTTTATGTTTATGTTGTGTGTGTGTTTTATGTTTATGTTGTGTGTGTTTTATGTTTATGTTGTGTGTGTGTTTTATGTTTATGTTGTGTGTGTTTTATGTTTATGTTGTGTGTGTTTTATGTTTATGTTGTGTGTGTTTTATGTTTATGTTGTGTGTGTTTTATGTTTATGTTGTGTGTGTTTTATGTTTATGTTGTGTGTGTGTTTTATGTTTATGTTGTGTGTGTGTTTTATGTTTATGTTGTGTGTGTTTTATGTTTATGTTGTGTGTGTGTTTTATGTTTATGTTGTGTGTGTGTTTTATGTTTATGTTGTGTGTGTGTTTTATGTTTATGTTGTGTGTGTGTTTTATGTTTATGTTGTGTGTGTGTTTTATGTTTATGTTGTGTGTGTGTTTTATGTTTATGTTGTGTGTGTTTTATGTTTATGTTGTGTGTGTGTTTTATGTTTATGTTGTGTGTGTGTTTTATGTTTATGTTGTGTGTGTTTTATGTTTATGTTGTGTGTGTGTTTTATGTTTATGTTGTGTGTGTTTTATGTTTATGTTGTGTGTGTTTTATGTTTATGTTGTGTGTGTGTTTTATGTTTATGTTGTGTGTGTTTTATGTTTATGTTGTGTGTGTTTTATGTTTATGTTGTGTGTGTTTTATGTTTATGTTGTGTGTGTTTTATGTTTATGTTGTGTGTGTGTTTTATGTTTATGTTGTGTGTGTGTTTTATGTTTATGTTGTGTGTGTGTTTTATGTTTATGTTGTGTGTGTTTTATGTTTATGTTGTGTGTGTGTTTTATGTTTATGTTGTGTGTGTGTTTTATGTTTATGTTGTGTGTGTGTTTTATGTTTATGTTGTGTGTGTGTTTTATGTTTATGTTGTGTGTGTGTTTTATGTTTATGTTGTGTGTGTTTTATGTTTATGTTGTGTGTGTGTTTTATGTTTATGTTGTGTGTGTTTTTTGTTTATGTTGTGTGTGTGTTTTATGTTTATGTTGTGTGTGTTTTTTGTTTATGTTGTGTGTGTGTTTTATGTTTATGTTGTGTGTGTGTTTTATGTTTATGTTGTGTGTGTGTTTTATGTTTATGTTGTGTGTGTGTTTTATGTTTATGTTGTGTGTGTTTTATCTTTATGTTGTGTGTGTGTTTTATGTTTATGTTGTGTGTGTTTTATGTTTATGTTGTGTGTGTGTTTTATGTTTATGTTGTGTGTGTTTTATGTTTATGTTGTGTGTGTGTTTTATGTTTATGTTGTGTGTGTGTTTTATGTTTATGTTGTGTGTGTTTTATGTTGTGTGTGTTTTATGTTTTATGTTGTGTGTGTTTTATGTTTATGTTGTGTGTGTTTTATGTTTTATGTTGTGTGTGTTTTATGTTTATGTTGTGTGTGTTTTATGTTTTATGTTGTGTGTGTTTTATGTTGTGTGTGTTTTATGTTTTATGTTGTGTGTGTTTTATGTTGTGTGTGTTTTATGTTTATGTTGTGTATGTTTTATGTTGTGTGTGTTTTATGTTTTATGTTGTGTGTGTTTTATGTTGTGTGTGTTTTATGTTTTATGTTGTGTGTGTTTTATGTTGTGTGTGTTTTATGTTTATGTTGTGTATGTTTTATGTTGTGTGTGTTTTATGTTTTATGTTGTGTGTGTTTTATGTTGTGTGTGTTTTATGTTTTATGTTGTGTGTGTTTTATGTTGTGTGTGTTTTATGTTTATGTTGTGTATGTTTTATGTTTATGTTGTGTGTGTTTTATGTTTATGTTGTGTATGTTTTATGTTGTGTGTGTTTTATGTTTTATGTTGTGTGTTTTTTATGTTTATGTTGTGTATGTTTTATGATTATGTTGTGTGTGTTTTATGTTGTGTGTGTTTTATGTTTATGTTGTGTGTGTTTTATGTTGTGTATGTTTTATGTTTATGTTGTGTGTGTTTTATGTTGTGTGTGTTTTATGTTTATGTTGTGTGTGTTTTATGTTTATGTTGTGTATGTTTTATGTTGTGTGTGTTTTATGTTTTATGTTGTGTGTGTTTTATGTTTATGTTGTGTATGTTTTATGATTATGTTGTGTGTGTTTTATGTTGTGTGTGTTTTATGTTTATGTTGTGTGTGTTTTATGTTGTGTATGTTTTATGTTTATGTTGTGTGTGTTTTATGTTGTGTGTGTTTTATGTTTATGTTGTGTGTGTTTTATGTTTATGTTGTGTGTGTTTTATGTTGTGTGTGTTTTATGTTGTGTGTGTTTTATGTTTATGTTGTGTGTGTTTTATGTTTATGTTGTGTGTGTTTTATGTTTATATTGTGTATGTTTTATGTTTATGTTGTGTGTGTTTTATGTTTATGTTGTGTGTGTTTTATGTTTATATTGTGTATGTTTTATGTTTATGTTGTGTGTGTTTTATGTTTATGTTGTGTGTGTTTTATGTTTATATTGTGTGTGTTTTATGTTTATATTGTGTATGTTTTATGTTTATATTGTGTATGTTTTATGTTTATGTTGTGTGTGTTTTATGTTTATATTGTGTATGTTTTATGTTTATATTGTGTATGTTTTATGTTTATGTTGTGTGTGTTTTATGTTTATGTTGTGTGTGTTTTATGTTTATGTTGTGTGTGTTTTATGTTTATGTTGTGTGTGTTTTATGTTTATATTGTGTGTGTTTTATGTTTATATTGTGTATGTTTTATGTTTATATTGTGTATGTTTTATGTTTATGTTGTGTGTGTTTTATGTTTATGTTGTGTGTGTTTTATGTTTATGTTGTGTGTGTTTTATGTTTATGTTGTGTGTGTTTTATGTTTATGTTGTGTGTGTTTTATGTTTATATTGTGTGTGTTTTATGTTTATATTGTGTGTGTTTTATGTTTATATTGTGTATGTTTTATGTTTATGTTGTGTGTGTTTTATGTTTATGTTGTGTGTGTTTTATGTTTATATTGTGTATGTTTTATGTTTATATTGTGTATGTTTTATGTTTATATTGTGTGTGTTTTATGTTTATATTGTGTATGTTTTATGTTTATATTGTGTATGTTTTATGTTTATATTGTGTGTGTTTTATGTTTATATTGTGTATGTTTTATGTTTATGTTGTGTGTGTTTTATGTTTATGTTGTGTGTGTTTTATGTTTATGTTGTGTGTGTTTTATGTTTATGTTGTGTATGTTTTATGTTGTGTGTGTTTTATGTTTATGTTGTGTGTGTGTGTTTTATGTTTATGTTGTGTATGTTTTATGTTGTGTGTGTTTTATGTTTATGTTGTGTGTGTGTGTTTTATGTTTATGTTGTGTGTGTGTGTTTTATGTTTATGTTGTGTATGTTTTATGTTTATGTTGTGTGTGTTTTATGTTTATGTTGTGTGTGTTTTATGTTTATGTTGTGTGTGTTTTATGTTTATGTTGTGTGTGTGTTTTATGTTTATGTTGTGTGTGTGTTTTATGTTTATGTTGTGTGTGTTTTATGTTTATGTTGTGTGTGTTTTATGTTTATGTTGTGTGTGTGTTTTATGTTTATGTTGTGTGTGTTTTATGTTTATGTTGTGTGTGTTTTATGTTTATGTTGTGTGTGTTTTATGTTTATGTTGTGTGTGTTTTATGTTTATGTTGTGTGTGTGTTTTATGTTTATGTTGTGTGTGTGTTTTATGTTTATGTTGTGTGTGTTTTATGTTTATGTTGTGTGTGTGTTTTATGTTTATGTTGTGTGTGTGTTTTATGTTTATGTTGTGTGTGTTTTATGTTTATGTTGTGTGTGTGTTTTATGTTTATGTTGTGTGTGTTTTATGTTTATGTTGTGTGTGTTTTATGTTTATGTTGTGTGTGTGTTTTATGTTTATGTTGTGTGTGTTTTATGTTTATGTTGTGTGTGTGTTTTATGTTTATGTTGTGTGTGTTTTATGTTTATGTTGTGTGTGTTTTATGTTTATGTTGTGTGTGTGTTTTATGTTTATGTTGTGTGTGTTTTATGTTTATGTTGTGTGTGTTTTATGTTTATGTTGTGTGTGTTTTATGTTTATGTTGTGTGTGTTTTATGTTTATGTTGTGTGTGTGTTTTATGTTTATGTTGTGTGTGTGTTTTATGTTTATGTTGTGTGTGTTTTATGTTTATGTTGTGTGTGTGTTTTATGTTTATGTTGTGTGTGTTTTATGTTTATGTTGTGTGTGTGTTTTATGTTTATGTTGTGTGTGTGTTTTATGTTTATGTTGTGTGTGTTTTATGTTTATGTTGTGTGTGTTTTATGTTTATGTTGTGTGTGTGTTTTATGTTTATGTTGTGTGTGTTTTATGTTTATGTTGTGTGTGTGTTTTATGTTTATGTTGTGTGTGTGTTTTATGTTTATGTTGTGTGTGTGTTTTATGTTTATGTTGTGTGTGTTTTATGTTTATGTTGTGTGTGTGTTTTATGTTTATGTTGTGTGTGTGTTTTATGTTTATGTTGTGTGTGTTTTATGTTTATGTTGTGTGTGTTTTATGTTTATGTTGTGTGTGTGTTTTATGTTTATGTTGTGTGTGTTTTATGTTTATGTTGTGTGTGTTTTATGTTTATGTTGTGTGTGTTTTATGTTTATGTTGTGTGTGTTTTATGTTTATGTTGTGTGTGTTTTATGTTTATGTTGTGTGTGTGTTTTATGTTTATGTTGTGTGTGTGTTTTATGTTGTGTGTGTGTTTTATGTTTATGTTGTGTGTGTTTTATGTTTATGTTGTGTGTGTTTTATGTTTATGTTGTGTGTGTGTTTTATGTTTATGTTGTGTGTGTGTTTTATGTTTATGTTGTGTGTGTGTTTTATGTTTATGTTGTGTGTGTGTTTTATGTTTATGTTGTGTGTGTTTTTTGTTTATGTTGTGTGTGTGTTTTATGTTTATGTTGTGTGTGTGTTTTATGTTTATGTTGTGTGTGTGTTTTATGTTTATGTTGTGTGTGTGTTTTATGTTTATGTTGTGTGTGTGTTTTATGTTTATGTTGTGTGTGTGTTTTATGTTTATGTTGTGTGTGTGTTTTATGTTTATGTTGTGTGTGTGTTTTATGTTTATGTTGTGTGTGTGTTTTATGTTTATGTTGTGTGTGTGTTTTATGTTTATGTTGTGTGTGTGTTTTTTGTTTATGTTGTGTGTGTGTTTTATGTTTATGTTGTGTGTGTGTTTTATGTTTATGTTGTGTGTGTGTTTTATGTTTATGTTGTGTGTGTGTTTTATGTTTATGTTGTGTGTGTTTTATGTTTATGTTGTGTGTGTTTTATGTTTATGTTGTGTGTGTTTTATGTTTATGTTGTGTGTGTGTTTTATGTTTATGTTGTGTGTGTTTTATGTTTATGTTGTGTGTGTTTTATGTTTATGTTGTGTGTGTGTTTTATGTTTATGTTGTGTGTGTGTTTTATGTTTATGTTGTGTGTGTGTTTTATGTTTATGTTGTGTGTGTGTTTTATGTTTATGTTGTGTGTGTTTTATGTTTATGTTGTGTGTGTTTTATGTTTATGTTGTGTGTGTTTTATGTTTATGTTGTGTGTGTGTTTTATGTTTATGTTGTGTGTGTTTTATGTTTATGTTGTGTGTGTTTTATGTTTATGTTGTGTGTGTGTTTTATGTTTATGTTGTGTGTGTTTTATGTTTATGTTGTGTGTGTGTTTTATGTTTATGTTGTGTGTGTGTTTTATGTTTATGTTGTGTGTGTGTTTTATGTTTATGTTGTGTGTGTGTTTTATGTTTATGGTGTGTGTGTTTTATGTTTATGTTGTGTGTGTTTTATGTTTATGTTGTGTGTGTTTTATGTTTATGTTGTGTGTGTTTTATGTTTATGTTGTGTGTGTTTTATGTTTATGTTGTGTGTGTGTTTATGTTGTGTGTGTTTTATGTTTATGTTGTGTGTGTTTTATGTTTATGTTGTGTGTGTTTTATCTTTATGTTGTGTGTGTTTTATGTTTATGTTGTGTGTGTGTTTATGTTGTGTGTGTTTTATGTTTATGTTGTGTGTGTTTTATGTTTATGTTGTGTGTGTTTTATCTTTATGTTGTGTGTGTTTTATGTTTATGTTGTGTGTGTTTTATCTTTATGTTGTGTGTGTTTTATGTTTATGTTGTGTGTGTTTTATGTTTATGTTGTGTGTGTTTTATCTTTATGTTGTGTGTGTTTTATGTTGTGTGTGTTTCTTATTGTGTACGTCTGCATTATACGCTTTATTTGTATTTATTTTGAGTCAGACATTGGATTGTAGTTTATGTCTCTTGTGATATCTGTGGAGTCGCGGTTTCTATAATATATGGGAGATCGCTCTCTATGTATAGTATCAATGCAACACTAGGGCTTGGCCAAGAGTCCCGCACACTCCCAAACCGCCAACCTCATCTATAAAGTGACACTGCACTGCGTTAATGAAAAGGTACAAACGTTTATTTCTGACATCATTATTTGGACATACAATCATAGACCGATTGGCTGTGACGGGGGCGGAGTCGCGGTTTCTAGTCGCACATCTCCATCGCGTCGCGGTGACACTTGGCTCCTCCCCCAGCAACAGTAACACTAAAGTTTTTGGCATTTTTTAGTGACAGTAACTTATTACCTGTGTTACTGGATTCCACACGGAACAGCTGCGAGCGGCAACATGGCGGCGCTGCGGGATCCCAGCACCCGGGGACTGCGGGGAGTCCAGACCCCGATCTGAGAGGAAAGGGGGGGGCATCCCGCACCCGCAGATACCTGGCCCGGGGGCAACAGATGAATCCGGAAAGTCTCTGCGGGGTCCTGACAATCGCTCTGTTCCAGGTAAGTGACCGGACACTGATTGGTCTGAGCTCCATGAGAAGTAACGCGTGTGGCACCCCCTCATTGCAGGCAGAGTGTGGCCCCCCCTCATTGCAGGCAGCGTGTGGCACCCCCTCATTGCAGGCAGCGTGTGGCACCCCCTCAATTGCAGGCAGCGTGTGGCACCCCCTCATTGCAGGCAGCGTGTGGCACCCCCTCATTGCAGGCAGCGTGTGGCACCCCCTCATTGCAGGCAGAGTGTGGCACCCCCTCATTGCAGGCAGCGTGTGGCACCCCCTCAATTGCAGGCAGCGTGTGGCACCCCCTCAATTGCAGGCAGCGTGTGGCACCCCCTCATTGCAGGCAGCGTGTGGCACCCCCTCATTGCAGGCAGCGTGTGGCACCCCCTCATTGCAGGCAGCGTGTGTCACCCCCTCATTGCAGGCAGCGTGTGTCACCCCCTCATTGCAGGCAGCGTGTGTCACCCCCTCATTGCAGGCAGCGTGTGTCACCCCCTCATTGCAGGCAGCTTGTTGCACCCCCTCATTGCAGGCAGCGTGTTGCACCCCCTCATTGCAGGCAGCGTGTGTCACCCCCTCATTGCAGGCAGCGTGTGGCACCCCCTCATTGCAGGCAGCGTGTGGCACCCCCTCATTGCAGGCAGCGTGTGGCACCCCCTCATTGCAGGCAGCGTGTGGCACCCCCTCATTGCAGGCAGCATGTAGCACCCCCTCATTGCAGGCAGCGTGTTGCACCCCCTCATTGCAGGCGGCGTGTGGCACCCCCTCATTGCAGGCGCGTGTGGCATCCCCTCATTGCAGGCGGCGTGTGGCATCCCCTCATTGCAGGCGGCGTGTGGCACCCCCTCATTGCAGGCAGCGTGTGGCACCCCCTCATTGCAGGCAGCATGTGGCCCCCCTCATTGCAGGCGCTGTGTGGCACCCCCTCATTGCAGGCGCTGTGTGGCACCCCCTCATTGCAGGCGGCGTGTGGCATCCCCTCATTGCAGGCAGCGTGTGGCACCCCCTCATTGCAGGCTGCCCCTGCCGCCATTCAGCCATCCCGCATTGCTGTGTTATCCCGCATTGCTGTGTGTAATTCTGCATTGCTGTGTATAATCCCGCATTGCTGTGTGTCATCCCGCATTGCTGTGTATAATCCCGCATTGCTGTGTGTAATCCCGCATTGCTGTGTGTAATCCCGCATTGCTGTGTGTAATCCCGCATTGCTGTGTGTAATCCCGCATTGCTGTGTGTAATCCCGCATTGCTGTGTGTCATCCCGCATTGCTGTGTGTAATCCCGCATTGCTGTGTGTCATCCCGCATTGCTGTGTGTAATCCCGCATTGCTGTGTGTAATCCCGCATTGCTGTGTGTAATCCCGCATTGCTGTGTGTAATCCCGCATTGCTGTGTGTCATCCCGCATTGCTGTGTGTAATCCCGCATTGCTGTGTGTCATCCCGCATTGCTGTGTGTCATCCCGCATTGCTGTGTGTAATCCCGCATTGCTGTGTGTAATCCCGCATTGCTGTGTGTAATCCCGCATTGCTGTGTGTAATCCCGCATTGCTGTGTGTAATCCCGCATTGCTGTGTGTAATCCCGCATTGCTGTGTGTAATCCCGCATTGCTGTGTGTCATCCCGCATTGCTGTGTATAATCCCGCATTGCTGTGTATAATCCCGGGGCCACCAAACGTTAGGATGCCGGAAAGGTAAGTTTATTATGGTGCGATTGTGGGGGGTTCACGCAACGCGCAGGTGAGGGGTGGAGCTAATGTTCTGGATGGGTGGCCCCGCCCCCTTGGTGGATTTTCCGTTAAGCAAGGGGCGGAGATTGCTCGGTCCCAGCTTCCCGTACAGAGGGGATTTATTCACCACCTTGTTTAAGTGGAACAAAGGATATTGACTATCCTGGGTTTAGGTCCCCGATTAGGTGATACATGTGCAAAACGTATCTACCTAATATCAAATGAACACGCCAAAACCATGTGGGACAAACACCCCTGTAGTGCAAAATCCCCCCACCCACGCGTTCCGTGGAGCAAAGTCCACTTCCTCAAGATGCTTTTGGCGTGTTCATTCGATATTAGGTAGATACGTTTTGCACATGTGATATTTATAACTTTCCTTTGCATTTTTGCATTAGCGCCTCAGATTAGACACATTTTGATTGATTATTGGCAATTAAATCATTTGATGATGTATATATGGTATGAACTTGTTATGAGGGTTCCTCGCTGTGGCCGGGTTTCTGTATAAATGTGTTTTAAGATTTTTAAGAAGTTTTTTAAGATTGTGATTTTATCGAGGTTATGTCTACCTCTGTTAGTTTATGTCTGTTTGTAGTCTTTTACACATACTAATGAATTTAAAAAAATGGTTATATTGATGTGATTTTGATTGATTAAATGATTTTTCATTTTTTAGATTTTTGATTGATTGAATTGATTGATGATGTGATTTTTTTTATTTTTGATTGAATTTCGGTGGTTTTTGATTTAGATTTTTTTGATGTTTTTAATCCTTGATTGAATTTTGGTGATTTTTCATTTTGATTGTTAATTTTGATTTTTGATTGATCGAATTGATTGATTGAATTGATTAAATGATTGATTAAGTGATTTTTTATTTTTGATTGAATTTTGGTGATTTTTGATTCTTGATTTAGATTTTTGATTGCTTGAATTGATTGAATCATTGATTGATGATGTGATTTTGATTGATTGATGTGAACTTGTTATGAGGGTTCCTCGCTGTGGCCGGGTTTCTGTATAAATGTTTTTTAAGATTTTTAAGAAGTTTTTTAAGATTGTGATTGTATCGAGTTTATGTCTGTCTGTAGTCTTTTACACATACTAATCAATTAAAAAATGGTTGTATTGATGTGATTTTGATTGATTGAATGATTTTTCATTTTTTCGATTTTTGATTGATTGAATGATTAAGTGATTTTTTATTTTTTATTGAATTTTGGTGATTTTTGATTCTTGATTTTGATTTTTGATTGATGGAATTGATTGAATCATTGATTGATTGATGTGAAATTGTTATGAAGGTTCCTTGCTGTGGCCGGGTTTGTGTATAAATAAAAAAGATGTGATTGTATCGAGTTTATGTCTATGTCTGTGAGTTTATGAGGCCGATTTATTAATAGCGCCAGGTAGCGACAGATGAGCGACAGTAGCGGTATTTTCACAGCACCCGCTAGTATTCGCTGTGCTTGGCCGTTGTTCGGTTGTTGATAGCGACTCAGTGGGTGTGCGGTAATGTTGAATACGGGGTTATGAGTCGCTATTTGACAGGTTCCGCGCTGTATGGGAGCGCATGATAGCGAATGGCCATAGTGAACGGCTCCCAGCATATTCATTAACAAATCACGCTCAAAAAATTCTCGCGCTGTGAAATGCTTGTTTAAACCCCAGAGCGCTGGCGGCGATGGGTTAAAAGTAGTTTTTTAACCCCCAAACGACCATATTTTTAGAAAAAAAAAATGTTTTTCAAAACATTTTGTAATATGAATACATTAATATCAGACCTGTAATATCAATTCTGCACCATTTTTTTTTTTTTTTTTTACCTTAAAAAAAATATCTAACATTGCAGAAGTGGTCACAGAATTTTTGACATTTAAAAAAAAAAAAAACAAAAAACATTAATAATTATTTATGAATATTTAAAGATTGCTCCATTGAAATGCATTGGAGAGCGCCAGGGAGCGCCAGGTCATACCTGGCGCTGTGATGGGATTAGCAGCGGTGCTGTTCGTTGCAGTCCGCTACATGATGAATCCCGCGCTAGCTGACGCTCTCGCCGGTGCTAGCCTCATTTAGCGTGATAAATGCGTCATTGTGTTCGCAGCCTGGTGTTCTGGAGTCGGTAGCCGCCGATAGCTGGCGATACCTGGCGCTAGTGAGACACTACCTGGCGCTATCCCTTGATAAATAAGGCCCTATGTCTATGTCTGTGAGTTTATGTCTATGTTTGTTGTCTCTTTTTTAACATACTAATGAATTATAAATGGTTGTATTGATGTGACTTTGGAGGATTGATTATTGAGGAACATTTGGTGCCTCTCATTTTGCGGGACCGTTGTTGTTTATATTGATACAGTGTAGCCTTTGGGTCCAGGGATTGGCACATTTGTTTTTCCTCAGGTTGATGATAATTGGGGACATTGCACATTGTGAAAAAGGTTTCTTCCCTGCTGGAGGGATGCCGCTCGCACATGCGCCGTTGGACCGTGAAGCAAGGTAAGTGTATGGGGCGACCTGGGGGGGGGTATCTCGATTCTGGATGCCCGGGGGGAGGGAATCGCGCTGGGTTTTGGTCCACTTTAATAATGTTTCTAGGAGTTCTCCTTTAAGCTCTCACACCCTTCGGTTCTATTCACCGTTCCTCCGGCGCCCGCAGAGGAGCAGTGACATCCCCGGCGCCTGATCCTTTGTCCTCGATCCAGCGGCGAGCACATGTGTGTGTTCTAGAAACTACTTAGATGTGGATGGCACCAACTATTTAAACAGCGCCTGTATATGACCCACAACACAAAAGATTGGGGATGCCCAAACCCCCCGCACAAGGGCGATGTCAGAGACTTATTATTGCACACACCAGAATCTTCCTTTAATACATATATAAATTATAAATAAATTCTAAAATAATTATAATAATATAATATAATATAATAATAATAAAAAAAATTATATATATTTATATTAAAAAAGTTCTATTTATTAACTCATTACCGTAGCGACACTACATCCAAAAATCAATGTTAAAAAACATATAAGACACAGACAATCAGAATCTGCCAGAAGGGGGCGCTGTTGTACCTAGCTGCCATAGGACCTAATCATATATCTATATACAATACATATAAACCTTCAAAAACAACAATTATAATTGTTGTATAATTTTTTAACATAGTTTTTTGGATGTAGTGTCTCTATGGTAATGAGTTCATAAATATATAATTTTTTTTATAAAAAGATTCTGGTGTGTGCAATAATAAGTCTCTGACATGGCCCTTGTGCGGGGGTTTGGGCTTTCCTAATCTTTTTGCAACTGTGCGTTTAGGTCCGATTTTATCGCGCGTCGTCAGGTTGCGTCACGTCGCTGCAAATTACTGCAGTGGATTTTCTTTTCGGCGCCGCCAAATGTTTCAGTAAATTGGAAGTAACGCGTCCTGCAGCGCAGTGTAAATGCGATTTTGCATTGGTCTCAATTCTCAAAAAAGTTGCTGGTTTATAGATCGATTATATCTGTATAATCCCCACCTCCCCCAGCCTGGGTGTAATCATCAGCGCTGACCACTAGATGTCGCTCTTGTCAGGTCTATGGCGAGTATCCGATGTCATGGAGTCACACAGTCTGGGTGTAATGATCAGTGCTGACCACTAGATGTCACTCTTGTCAGGTCTATCGCGTTTGCTGCTGTGCCGGCGAGTATCCGATGTCATGGAGTCACACAGTCTGGGTGTAATGATCAGCGCTGACCACTAGATGTCGCTCTTGTCAGGTCTATGGCGAGTATCCGATATCATGGAGTCACACAGCCTGGGTGTAATGATCAGCGCTGACCACTAGATGTCGCTCTGGTCAGGTCTATGGCGAGTATCCGATATCATGGAGTCACACAGTCTGGGTGTAATGATCAGCGCTGACCACTAGATGTCGCTCTGGTCAGGTCTATGGCGAGTATCCAATGTCATGGAGTCACACAGCCTGGGTGTAATGATCAGCGCTGACCACTAGATGTCGCTCTTGTCAGGTCTATCGCGTTTGCTGCTGTGCCGGCGAGTATCCGATGTCATGGAGTCACACGCCGATTGCTTTACAGCTCCGACACTCGCCGAGATATTAATCTGTGTTTATAAGGAAATCCTTTATCGCACAATTCCCGCTGCGACACCAAACGCGATTGGCAGGGGTGGGGCGTGCGCGCGATGACAGCGCAGAACCCTCGGCTCCCCCGAGATGCCGACGCGTAGAGGAAAGTTTCCTTCTAGATCTTATGTAAATTCTTTAGGAAACTTTCTATTGATTCATCAAAATAAAGGATTTCCTCTATTCTGCATATTCCTAATGAATGATTAATATTCATGAGGATAAATAGTTGATTAATATTCATGAGAATAAACGAATGGTTAATATTGTTTGATTTAAACACAGTTTGTTAATAGCGCTTTGGGAAATTTGCATATTTAAGAAGAGACAGAAGAGAGTTAGGAAAGGACGACAATAAAAGTGAAGGGGGAGAGTGTGGTCCCCTGGAATATTTCTCATAGGGACATTTAGGGAGCAATCGCAAGTAATGGCCAATCAGATCTCAGAAGGGGAGCGGAAATTTCAAGTGCTTAACCCATTATGTTTCGCCTTAAAGTGGACCAAAACCTACAGCGATTGTCCCGGGAATCTATAGGGTCAACCTTTGGGGACACGAGTGGGGAGAAAAGCTGAAGGTGAGGACATTAAGTCATGGAGAGAAGATCGGGACTATGTATCAAGCAGTAAAGAGAAGAACACGGGGCAGGAAGCCAGGGAGGGGGACACGGACCAAGTGCTGGAGACAAGAACAAGGTGCATAAAGCTCAGGGAGAAGCCCAGATACAGCCCTGGAGACTAGAACTGGGGCTGGTCATTAGTTGTCAAGAGAAAAGGATAAGGAGCTGAAAGAGTTCCTCAAGTCATGGCGAGAAAATTGGGCCAAGCATTTGGGTTAAAGAATATAAATCAAGCAGTAGAGAGAATAACACGGGGCGGGAAGAGGACACGGACCAAGTTCTGGAGACAAGAACAAGGTGCAGAAAGCTGAAGGAGAAGGCTCAAATCCAGCCCTGGAGACAGGAACATGGTAAAGAAGGCCCAGATAAAGCCTCACAGACTAGGACTGGGGCTGGTCATAAAGTCATGAAGATAAGGAGGTGAAGGAGAGGCCTCAGAGGTCGTGGGGAAGATGACATAGATGGAGACATGGCGAGAAGATCAGGCCAAGGATTTGGGTTGAAGAATATGGATCAAGCAGCAAAGAGAAGAACACGGGTCAGAAAGGTAGGAAGAGGACAGGGACCAAGTAATGGAGACAAGAACATAGTGCAGAAAGCTGAGGAAAAAGGCCCAGGTCCATCCCTGGAGACCAGAGCAGGGGCTGGTCACTAGGTCATGAAGAGAAGAAGATAAGGACCTGAAGGAGAGGCCTTAAGTCATGGAGAGAAGAACAAGGTCGTTGGGTAGATAATATAGATGGAGACAAGATCAAGGTGCCCAAAGCTGAGGGAGAAGGCCCAGATACGGCCCTGGAGACAAGAACATGGTGAAAGCTGAGGGAGAAGCCCAGATCCATCCCGAAAGACTAGAACAAGGGCCCAAAGTCAATAAGAAGTAAGAAGATGGGGACAAAACGTTGGGTAAAGGAATCTAGAAAAGAACAAGTGGAGGCGGCTGAGGAGAGGACATAGAGCCCTGGATAAGGCCCTAAGTTATGAAGAGAAGATAAGGAGCTGGAGGAGAGGCCTTAAGTAATGAAGAGAAGGACAAGGTCGTTGGGTAGATAACATAGATGGAGACAAGATCAAGGTATCCAAAGCTGAGGGAGAAGCCCAGATACGGCCCTGGAGACTAGAATTGGGGCTGGTCATTAAGTCATGAGAGGACAAGGTCATTGAGTAGACATCAACATAGATGGAGACAAGATCAAGGTGCAGAAAGCTGAGGGAGAAGAGCCAGATACAGCCCTGGAAACTAGATCTGGGGATGGTCATTAGGTCATGAAGAGAGGAAGATGAGCTGAAGGAGAGTGTCTTAAGTCATGGAGAGAAGGACAAGGCCGTTGGGTAGATGACATAGATGGAGACAAGATCAAGGTGCAGAAAGCTGAGGGAGAGGGGCCAGATAGAACCCTGGAGACTAGAACATGGTGGAGAAGGCCCAGATTCAGCCCTGGAGACCAGAACCGGAGCAGGTCATTAAGTCATAAAGAGAAGAAGCTGAAGGGGAGTTCCTCGAGTCATGCAGAGAAGAACAAGGTCATTGGGTAGATAACCTGGATGGAGACAAGTTCAAGGTGCCGTAGCTGAGGAAGAGGAAGGCGGCCCAGATCCAACCGAGGACATGGCTGATGGCAAGAAGACGGGGACAAAACATTGGGTAAAGGAATCTAGAGAAGAACAAGTGGAGGTGGCTGAGGAGAGGACATCGAGTCCTGGAGACCAGAACAAGGTGAAGAGAGCTGAGGGAGAAGCCCAAATACAGCCCAGGAGACAAGAACATGGCGAAGAAGGCCCAGATACAGCCCTGGAGACCAGAACTAGGGCTGGTCATTAAGTCATGAAGAGAAGAGCAGGGTCGTTGGGTAGATAATCTGGATGGAGACAAGATCAAGGTGCAGAATGCTGAATGTGAAGGAATCTAGAGAAGAATAAGTGGAGGCGGCTGAGGAGAGGACATACAGCCCTGGAGACCAGAACTAGGGCTGGTCATTAAGTCATGAAGAGAAGAACAGGGTCGTAGATAATCTGGATGGAGACAAGATCAAGGTGCAGAAAGCTGAAGGTGAAGGAATCTAGAGATAAATAAGTGGAGGCGGCTGAGGAGAGGACATACAGCCCTGGAGACCAGAACGAGGTGCAGAAGGAGAAGGCCCAAACCCACCCCAAAGGGGCAGGACAACATGGAGGACGGTGGGGCATGATCGGCATAAACACTATCTGGCCGCAGTTTGCTTCCATATCCCAGAAGAAATTCCAATGACTCCCCAGGACACAATAACTGGGGCGTGACGATGGGCCATTGTCTCCAGCACATGCTACAGGAGGGCTGGTGGGGGGTATAAAAGGTCCTCTTTGATAATAAGCCCCGGTCGGGGGAGATGTATGGAATGGTTCTCCTTATACTGAGGAAATAATCGCAGGAAAGAGACGCTAATTATTCTAATGAAGGAGGCGACGTGTAAATGAGCCCAATTAGGAGGGAACAATGCCCAGGCCCCGATGGCATTTCGGCTCCTTTCTTTGGCCCCGATGGCATTTCGGCTCCTTTCTTTGGCCCCTGGATGACAAGAAGGGGCTAATTAGCAAAAAAGAAAGTGTAAAATACAGATTAGCGCCCCCCCGGGGGAACATTTGTTTCAGTAACATGCGGCCGGTGTAAATGCGGGGGAGGGGGGGTCGCAATGAATGCGCCTCCGGGGCCTGATCCTCCTCCTCTGCCTCTCAGCGGCGCAGTAATCGGCAGAACCGATGGACGCCCACTCGTCATGTTCCTGATTCACAGCCCGGGCAATTAATTAAAATTGTAGTGCCGCCCGCCGCCGCCGCGGACAAAGGCCCGAGTGACCCCATGCCGGGGCGAACGCTTTTCTCCGCCGTGACTAAGCGCGCACCTACGCCGCCGGAATATTTTTAGTCGCCTTTTATGCGCTTTCCGCGGGGATCCGCCGCTGATGCTTGTGACTTCATCGACGAGGTTCTCAGAGCCGGAGGACGGGGTGAAAGGTTTATATTCTAGGGGTTCGTACGGCTTCCGGGTTTATAAAAAAATTACGTGTTTATAAAAAAAAAAAAATCTGGGTTTATAAAAAACAATGTCAGGTTTATTAAAAAAAATCTGGGTTTATGAATAAAAATTCTGGGTTTATAAAAAAAATTCTGGATTTATAAAAAAAAAAATTCTGGGGATTTATAAAAAAAAAAAAAAAAAAAATCTGGGTTTATAAAAAAAATTCTGGGTTTATAAAAAAAAATTCTGGGTTTATAAAAAAAAAAATATGGGTTTATAAAAAAAAAAATATGGGTTTATAAAAAAAAATACGGGTTTTTTAAAAAAAATACGGGTTTTTTTTAAAAAAATTCCGGGTTTATAAAAAAAAGAATTCTGGAATCTGGAAAATCTGGAGGATGGGGTGAATGGTTTATATTCGGGGGGCTCGTACGGCTTCCGGGTTTATAAAATAAATTCTAGGTTTCTAAAAAAAATTAGGGGTTTATAAAAAAAAAAAAATACAGGTTTATAAAAAACAATTCCGGGTTTACAAAAAAAAAAAAAATCTGGGTTTCTAAAAAAAATCAAGGTTCTCGGAGCTGGAGGACGGGGGAAAAAGATTTATATTCGGGGGCTCGTTTCGAATTCTGGGTTTATGAATAAAAATTCTGGGTTTATAAAAAAAAAAAATTCCGGGTTTATGAAAAAAAATTCTGGGGGTTTATAAAAAAAAAAAAAAATTCTGGGTTTATAAAAAAAAATTCTGGGTTTATAAAAAAAAAAATACGGATTTATAAAAAAAAAATATGGGTTTATAAAAAAAAAAATTCTGGGTTTATAACAAACAATTCCGGGGTTCTCCGAGCTGGAGGACGGGGGAAAAGGTTTATATTCGGGGGCTCGTGCAGCTTCCGGGTTTATAAAAAAACAATTCCGGGTTTATAAAAAAAATTTTGAGGTTCTCCGAGCTGGAGGACGGGGTGAAAGGTTAACATTTGGGGGCTCATACGGCTTCTGAGTTTATAAAAAAAAATTCTGGGTTTATAAAAAAAAATTCCGGGTTTATAAAAAACAAAAATTGAGGTTCTCAGAGCTGGAGGACGGGGGAAAAGGTTTATATTCGGGGGCTCGTACGGCTTCCAGGTTTGTAAAAAAAACAATTTCGGGTTTATATAAAAAAATTCGGGGTTTATAAAAAAAAAATTGAGGTTCTCGGAGCTGGAGGACGGGGAGAAAGGTTAACATTCGGGGTCTCGTACGGCTTCTGGATTGATGAGAATGGACCCTGATGTGGGATTTCGGGGATTTCCTGTTCCTCAAAATCATACTGACCACCAACCAAAACCTTTATACGGTCATTATCGATGAGGTCATGGGTATGACATCACACTGTTCCTTAGAGGACCAGTAGAGTCTGGGCCCCGGAGTAGGTTGGTAACCTTGGTAAGGTCAGCGTATGAGACCCGAATGTAAACCTTTTACCCGCGCTCCAGCTTGGAGAACCTCGAAATTTCTCGCCATTGACGTCTTAAGCGTCTCGAGGTTTATCCAATGGGAAGCTTCCGGTGGTGATGTCACTGCCCGGCCTCGCAGAGCTTCTGCTGAGACCGTCAGGTGCTGGAGCGCTGGCAAAAGGTTTATATTCGGGGTCTTCCGGGTTTATAATAAAGGGCCCTCATGTCGGGTGTCGGGAATTTCCTCAAAATCGAAAATGTTTCCCCGACCGGCTCCAAAAATTAAAAACATTCACACAGTCATTGTTGGTGAGGTCATGGCTATGACATCACACTCGGTTCTCTACATCCCCCTTTGTGTAATCGGGGAGCAGCCAGAGGAGGCCAAGCAGATCTAAGGAGGGAACAAGGACAACCTCACGTCTAAGTCTTACCCAGAATGCCGACCCCTTACTTACCTGTTACTAACTGTCTGAGGTCATGGCTATGACATCACCCAGAATGCCGACCCCTTACTTACCTGTTACTAACTGCCTGAGGTCATGGCTATGACATCACACTCTGTTCTCTACATCCCCTTTGTATAATCGGGGAGCAGCCAGAGGAGGCCAAGCAGATCTAAGGAGGGAACTAGGACAACCTCACGTCTAAGTCTTACCCAGAATGCCGACCTGTACTTACCTGTTACTAACTGCCTGAGGTCATAGCTATGACATCACACTCTGTTCATTGGGGAGAGACATCATGTCTTGGTGAGAACGGCCTACTTACCTGTAGGAGGGGAAGTGACATCACCGCCCACTAGCCGGCTCCTGAAGATTTTCATTGGCTGAACCTCAAGGGACCTGAACGCTTGTGACATCATCAACAGACTTTACGAGAAAATGAGAGGATCTCAGAGCTGGAGGACAGGGGAAAGGTTTATATTCGGGTTCCATTCGATATATAATAAAGGACCCTGATGTGGGGTGTCGGGGATTTCCTGAAAATCACAAAAAGTTTCTCCGACTCCAAAATTAAAACATTCACACGATCATTGTTGGTGAGGTCATAGGTATGACATCACACCCTGTAGTCTCTTACCCAGAATGCTGACCCGTACTTACCTGTTACTAACTGTCTGAGGTCATAGCTATGACATTACACTGCGTTCTTGAGATTCCCTGTAATCCGGGAGCAACAGGAGGAGGTCAAACAGATCTAAAGAGAGAAGAAAGTCTTACCCAGAATGCCGACCTGTACTTACCTATTACTTACTGTCTGAGCTCCATCCTTAATATGGACGGATCCCCTTTGGGGAGAAGCTGGAGGAGGCGCCCCGGGGTGAACAGTGGAGACAGACAACATCATGCCCTAAACTATTGATAGGGTCTTACCCGGAATGCCGACCCCTACTTACCTGTCTCAGCAGAAGTTCAGTGAGGCCGGGCTGTGACATCACCGCCGGAAGCTTCCCATTGGATAAACCTCACGAGACCAGAACGGGGTGAACAGTGGAGACCGACAAGTATTGGTGGGGTCTTACCCGGAATGGCGACCCGTACTTACCTATTACTTACTGTCTGAGCTCCATCCTTAATGTGGACGGATCCCCTTTGGAGAGAAGCAGGAGGAGGAGCCCGGGTTGTACTGTGGACCCAGACTATGTTGCTCCTAAATAATTGGTGGGGTCTTACCCGGAACGGCTGATTCCTACTCACCTGTCCCAGCAGAAGCTGACATCACCGGAGCTGGAAGCTTCCCATTGAATAAACCTCAGGAGACCCGAGCGCTTGTGACGTCATCAACACGGACTTATTACGAGAACATTGGAGGTCCTCGTAGCTGGGGGCCGGGGTGAAAGGTTAACATTCGGGTTTCCTCCAGTTTCCTGTTGTCGGGTTTCGGGGGGTTTCCTGTCCCTCAAAAATCACAGCGCCCCGACCGACTCCTAAAATTAAAAAAGTTTCGGGCCATAGAAGCGGCAATAGAAACGCAGCCCCCGAAATCTATAACACGGCGCTTATTACAGGCGCCGCGCAGGTAGGTGCTCGGCTCGCGCCTCATACGGGAAACGCCTCTCGCTGACTATAGTGACATGGAAAAAAAACAACTTACCTGTCCTCTAACTCCTGACAGGCGCCTGGCTTCCCGCTACATATAGACGGGCGGGGGTAGGTATTTGCAGCCCCATATCCGGGTACAGACTGCTGAGGAACCCTCCAGCCTGGAAAAGGTTAATCTGGGTGCGGGTTAACCCCTCATGCGCTCGCTCACTAGAAAAGAACTTACCTGTCCTCTAATGCCAGACAGGTGCCTGGCATCCCGCTACATATAGATCGGCTGGGGAATAGGTCCATACCTGGGTACGGCCGTATGAGGAACCCTCCAGTCTGGAAAAGGTTATTCTGGGTGCGGGTTAACCCCCTGTGCGCTCGCTCACTAGAAAAGAACCTACCTGTCCTGTAATGCCAGCAGACAGGTGCGTGGCATCCCGCTACATGGAACAGGTATTTGCAGCCCCATATCCGGGTACGGCCGGGTAAGTAAGGGGTTAATCTGGGTGCGGGTTAACCCCTCGCGCTCTCGCCCGCACATCACACCCGTCGGGGTCTTGAGCTCATTAAGGGGCTTTTCCAGACACTTTTCACAGCCGAAAGGTTTAACAAATCCCCCCCCCCCCCCCGAATGGGGCGAGAGGAGGAGGGGGGGGGTGGGAGGGTGAGGATTCCAGGGCTGCCCCCCCCCCCCCCCGCCAGAGGCTGGGAGCAGATTAATCAGACGCTAATTCGATTTGCAACAGCTACATTTCTGTTTCACGGCTCAGCGGCCGGCCATTGAATGGAGGCTGAGGGGGAGGGGCTTGGGGATAATGGGGGGCATTAGCATAGGCTCTGGAAAGTGTAGGAAGCCCTGGAAAGTGTAGGAAACCCTGGAAAGTGAGAAAGGAAGCCCTGGGAAGTGAGAAAGGAAGCCCTGGAAATTAGAGGAAGCCCTGGAAAGTATAGGAAGCCCTGGGAAGTGTAGGAAGCCCTGGACAGTGTAGGAAGCCCTGGACAGTGTAGGAAGCCCTGGAAAGTGAGAAAGGAAGCCCTGGAAAGTGTAGGAAGCCCTGGAAAGTATAGGAAGCTCTGGACAGTGTAGGAAGCCCTGGAAAGTGTAGGAAGCCCTGGACAGTGTAGGAAGCCCTGGAAAGTGTAGGAAGCCCTGGAACGTGTAGGAAGCCCTGGACAGTGTAGGAAGCCCTGGACAGTGTAGGAAGCCCTGGAAAGTGTAGGAAGCCCTGGAAAGTGTAGGAAGCCCTGGAAAGTGTAGGAAGCCCTGGAAAGTATAGGAAGCCCTGGAAAGTGTAGGAAGCCCTGGAAAGTGTAGGAAGCCCTGGAAAGTATAGGAAGCCCTGGAAAGTGTAGGAAGCCCTGGAAAGTGTAGGAAGCCCTGGAAAGTGTAGGAAGCCCTGGAAAGTATAGGAAGCCCTGGAAAGTGTAGGAAACCCTGGAAAGTGAGAAAGGAAGCCCTGCAAAGTATAGGAAGCCCTGGAAAGTGTAGGAAACCCTGGAAAGTGAGAAAGGAAGCCCTGGGAAGTGAGAAAGGAAGCCCTGGAAATTAGAGGAAGCCCTGGAAAGTATAGGAAGCCCTGGAAAGTGTAGGAAGCCCTGGGAAGTGTAGGAAGCCCTGGAAAGTGTAGGAAGCCCTGGAAAGTGTAGGAAGCCCTGGAAAGTGTAGGAAGCCCTGGAAAGTGTAGGAAGCCCTGGAAAGTGTAGGAAGCCCTGGAAAGTGTAGGAAGCCCTGGAAAGTGTAGGAAGCCCTGGACAGTGTAGGAAGCCCTGGACAGTGTAGGAAGCCCTGGAAAGTGTAGGAAGCCCTGGACAGTGTAGGAAGCCCTGGAAAGTGTAGGAAGCCCTGGAAAGTGTAGGAAGCCCTGGAAAGTGAGAAAGGAAGCCCTGCAAAGTGAGAAAGGAAGCCCTGGAAATTAGAGGAAGCCCTGGAAAGTATAGGAAGCCCTGGAAAGTGTAGGAAGCCCTGGGAAGTGAGAAAGGAAGCCCTGCAAAGTGAGAAAGGAAGCCCTGGAAAGTATAGGAAGCCCTGGAAAGTATAGGAAGCCCTGGAAAGTGTAGGAAGCCCTGGGAAGTGTAGGAAGCCCTGGACAGTGTAGGAAGCCCTGGAAAGTGTAGGAAGCCCTGGAAAGTGTAGGAAGCCCTGGACAGTGTAGGAAGCCCTGGACAGTGTAGGAAGCCCTGGAAAGTGTAGGAAGCCCTGGAACGTGTAGGAAGCCCTGGACAGTGTAGGAAGCCCTGGACAGTGTAGGAAGCCCTGGACAGTGTAGGAATCCCTGGAAAGTGTAGGAAGCCCTGGAAAGTATAGGAAGCCCTGGAAAGTGTAGGAAGCCCTGGGAAGTGTAGGAAGCCCTGGGAAGTGTAGGAAGCCCTGGAAAGTGAGAACGGAAGCCCTGGAAAGTGAGAACGGAAGCCCTGGAAAGTGAGAACGGAAGCCCTGGAAAGTGTAGGAAGGTCTGGAAAGTGTAGGAAGCCCTGGAAAGTGTAGGAAGCCCTGGAAAGTGTAGGAAGCCCTGGAAAGTGTAGGAAGCCCTGGAAAGTGTAGGAAGCCCTGGAAAGTGAGAACGGAAGCCCTGGAAAGTGAGAACGGAAGCCCTGGAAAGTGAGAACGGAAGCCCTGGAAAGTGTAGGAAGGTCTGGAAAGTGTAGGAAGCCCTGGAAAGTGTAGGAAGCCCTGGAAAGTGTAGGAAGCCCTGGAAAGTGTAGGAAGCCCTGGAAAGTATAGGAAGCCCTGGAAAGTGAGAAAGGAAGCCCTGGAAAGTGTAGGAAGCCCTGGGAAGTTAGAAAGGAAGCCCTGGAAAGTGTTTGGGTGACGCAAAGAAGGAAAAGATAGGGACTTGCATTAGACCCTATTTAATCTGTGCTGCTCCCAAAGCTGCAAAAGAGCTCAAACCAGGAGAAGCTCAATCAGGCCTGATGAAGTGGGTGATGTGCCTACGGAACGCGTGGCTCCTGGTGTGGTAGGCAGTGGGGAGACTTCGCACACGTTATTTTCATGATATTAGAGGCCGCACAACTTTTACAATTACAATTGGACCCGCAGCACATGCACCAGCCACAAAACGTGGCCAAAATAATAAGAACCGGCCCATTGGAATGTATAGGATGAGGCCGCACGGTGCAGAGGGGGTGTCTCATCCTATATGGGGCTATAGGGAACTCGGCCTACAGGGTGAGAAATAGGATCAATATGTAAATGAAGCCACACCCCCTCATTGAGGGATAGATGAAGCCACACCCCCTCATTGAGGGATGATGAAGCCACACCCTCTCATTGAGGGATGGACAAAGCCACGCCCCCTCATTGAGGGGTGGATGAAGCCACACCCCCTAATTGAGGGTTGGATGAAGCCACGCCCCTCATTGAGGGATGGATGAAGCCACGCCCCCTCATTGAGGGATGGCTGAAGCCACACCCCTCATTAAAGGATGAATGAAGCCACACCCCCTCATTGAGGGATGGATGAAGCCACCCCCCCCCCCATTGAGGGATGGATGAGGCCACGCCCCCTCCCCATTGAGGGATGGATGAAGCCACGCTCTCTCATTGAGGGATTAAACCTCTTAGTGTTTAGGACGTTTTACCATCATCCACTATATGAAATATAACCGTCGGTAATGTAGTCACATGACTACCCCAACCCCTCCCATATATTTGGAGGTCCCTCCCCCCACGTCGGCGTAGTGCGAAAAAGTGCCTGTTCAACAAACATTTTTTTGGTGCGAGATAAATTCACTGCAGTAATTCGCCTGAATTTGTGGATCAAATTTTTACTGGTAAATTGCGCTGGTGCTCAGCGGCGAATTGCAGCGCAAACGAAGCAGAATGGTGGCAGATCGGCGTCTGAGCGCATCCTCCCCATATCCCTGGCTACGCGCTCCCGCCCTACTGCTCCAGCCTATCTGAATGTCTGGGGTGGGAGCGCGCACAGCCGGAGGGTGCCGGGGATGCGGACGCTCTCGCTACCCATTGAAAACAATCAGAGCGAATACTAATATATATATATGTCATGAGAGGTCAATGTAATGGGAGGTCAATAGAGGTCATGGGAGGTCATTGTAATGGGAGGTCAGTAGAGGTCATGAGAGGTCATTGTAATGGGAGGTCAATAGAGGTCATGAGAGGTCATTGTAATGGGAGGTCAATAGAGGTCATGAGAGGTCATTGTAATGGGAGGTCAATAGAGGTCATGAGAGGTCATAATAATGAGAGGTCAATAGAGGTCATGAGAGGTCATTGTAATGGGAGGTCAATAGAGGTCATGGTCATGAGAGGTCATAATAATGAGAGGTTAATAGAGGTCATGAGAGGTCATTGTAATGGGAGGTCAATAGAGGTCATGAGAGGTCATTGTAATGGGAGGTCAATAGAGGTCATGAGAGGTCATAATAAAGAGAGGTCAATAGAGGTCATGAGAGGTCATTGTAATGGGAGGTCAATAGAGGTCATGGTCATGAGAGGTCATAATAATGAGAGGTTAATAGAGGTCATGAGAGGTCATTGTAATGGGAGGTCAATAGAGGTCATGAGAGGTCAATAGAGGTCATGGTCATGACAGGTCATAATAATGAGAGGTTAATAGAGGTCATGAGAAGTCATTGTAATGGGAGGTCAGTAGAGGTCATAGTAATGGGAAGTCAATAGAGGTCATGAGAGGTCATAGTAATGGGAGGTCAATAGAGGTCATGAGAGGTCATGTCATGAGAGGTCATTGTAATGGGAGGTCAGTAGAGGTCATGAGAGGTCTTAGTAATGGGAGGTCATGGGAGGTCATGAGAGGTCATAAGAGATCATTGTAATGGGAGGTCTATAGAGGCAATGGGAGGTCATGAGAGGTCATAGTAATGGGAGGTCAATAGAGGTCATGAAAGGTCATGTGAGGTCATGGTCATGAGAGGTCATAATGAGAGGTCATGTGATGTCATAGTAATGGGAGGTCATGAGAGGTCATGGTCATGAGAGGTCATAGTAATGGGAGGTCAATAGAGGTCATGGGAGGTCATAAGAGGTCATAAGAGGTCATTGTAATGGGAGGTCAATAGAGGTAATGGGAGGTCATAGTAATGGGAGGTCATGAAAGGTCATGTGAGGTCATGGTCATGAGAGGTCATAATAATGAGAGGTCAATAGAGGTCATTGTAATGGGAGGTCAGTAGAGGTCATGAGAGGTCATAGTAATGGGAGGTCAATAGAGGTCATGGGAGGTCATAAGAGGTCATGAGAGGTCATAAGAGGTCATAGTAATGGGAGGTCATGGGAGGTCATGAGAGGTCATAAGAGGTCATTGTAATGGGAGGTCATGAGAGGTCATGGGAGGTCATAAGAGGTCATGAGAGGTCATAAGAGGTCATAGTAATGGGAGGTCAATAGAGGTCATGTGAGGTCATGGGAGGTCATGAGAGGTCATTGTAATGGGAGATCATGAGAGGTTATGGGAGGTCATTGTAATGGGAGGTCAATAGAGGTCATGGGAGGTCATAAGAGGTCATGAGAGGTCATGAGAGGTCATGAGAGGTCATAAGAGGTCATAGTAATGGGAGGTCATGGGAGGTCATGAGAGGTCATAAGAGGTCATTGTAATGGGAGGTCATGAGAGGTCATGGGAGGTCATAAGAGGTCAAGGGGTGGGGACCCTTCCTGTGCATATATTTAGGGGTCACAGGGGGCGTCGGCCATGTTTTTGGGGTGGGGACCCTTCCTGTGCACATATTTAGGGGTCACAGGGGGCGTCGGCCATGTTTTTGGGGTGAAGACCCTTCCTGTGCACATATTTAGGGGTCACAGGGGGCGTCGGCCATGTTTTTGGGGTGGGGACCCTTCCTGTGCACATATTTAGGGGGTCACAGGGGGCGTCGGCCATGTTTTTGGGGTGGGGACCCTTCCTGTGCACATATTTAGGGGGTCACAGGGGACGTCGGCCATGTTTTTGGGGTGGGGACCCTTCCTGTGCACATATTTAGGGGGTCACAGGGGGCGTCGGCCATGTTTTTGGGGTGGGGTAACTTTCCTGTGCACATATTTAGGGGTCACAGGGGGCGTCGGCCATGTTTTTGGGGTGGGGTAACTTTCCTGTGCACATATTTAGGGGTCACAGGGGGCGTCGGCCATGTTTTTGGGGTGGGGACCCTTCCTGTGCACATATTTAGGGGTCACAGGGGGCGTCGGCCATGTTTTTGGGGTGGGGACCCTTCCTGTGCACATATTTAGGGGGTCACAGGGGACGTCGGCCATGTTTTTGGGGTGGGGACCCTTCCTGTGCACATATTTAGGGGGTCACAGGGGGCGTCGGCCATGTTTTTGGGGTGGGGTAACTTTCCTGTGCACATATTTAGGGGTCACAGGGGGCGTCGGCCATGTTTTTGGGGTGGGGTAACTTTCCTGTGCACATATTTAGGGGTCACAGGGGGCGTCGGCCATGTTTTTGGGGTGGGGACCCTTCCTGTGCACATATTTAGGGGGTCACAGGGGGCGTCGGCCATGTTTTTGGGGTGGGGTAACTTTCCTGTGCACATATTTAGGGGTCACAGGGGGCGTCGGCCATGTTTTTGGGGTGGGGTAACTTTCCTGTGCACATATTTAGGGGTCACAGGGGGCGTCGGCCATGTTTTTGGGGTGAAGACCCTTCCTGTGCACATATTTAGGGGTCACAGGGGACGTCGGCCATGTTTTTGGGGTGGGGTAACTTTCCTGTGCACATATTTAGGGGTCACAGGGGGCGTCGGCCATGTTTTTGGGGTGAAGACCCTTCCTGTGCACATATTTAGGGGTCACAGGGGACGTCGGCCATGTTTTTGGGGTGGGGACCCTTCCTGTGCACATATTTAGGGGGTCACAGGGGACGTCGGCCATTTTTTTGGGGTGGGGACCCTTCCTGTGCACATATTTAGGGGGTCACAGGGGGCGTCGGCCATGTTTTTGGGGTGGGGTAACTTTCCTGTGCACATATTTAGGGGTCACAGGGGGCGTCGGCCATGTTTTTGGGGTGGGGACCCTTCCTGTGCACATATTTAGGGGTCACAGGGGGCGTCGGCCATGTTTTTGGGGTGGGGACCCTTCCTGTGCACATATTTAGGGGTCACAGGGGGCGTCGGCCATGTTTTTGGGGTGGGGTAACTTTCCTGTACACATATTGAGGGGGGTCTCTGCCCATTACTACAGCTCTGCCCATTACTACAGCTCTGCCCATTACTACAGCTCTGCCCATTACTGCAGCTCTGCCCATTACTACAGCTCTGCTCATTACTACAGCTCTGCCCATTACTACAGCTCTGCTCATTACTACAGCTCTGCCCATTACTACAGCTCTGCTCATTACTACAGCTCTGCCCATTACTACAGCTCTGCTCATTACTACAGCTCTGCCCATTACTACAGCTCTGCTCATTACTACAGCTCTGCCCATTACTACAGCTCTGCTCATTACTACAGCTCTGCCCATTACTGCATCTCTGCCCATTACTACAGCTCTGCCCATTACTGCAGCTCTGCCCATTACTACAGCTCTGCTCATTACTACAGCTCTGCCCATTACTACAGCTCTGCTCATTACTACAGCTCTGCCCATTACTGCAGCTCTGCCCATTACTGCATCTCTGCTCATTATTGCAGCTCTGCCCATTACTGCAGCTCTGCTCATTATTGCAGCTCTGCCCATTACTGCAGCTCTGCTCATTACTGCAGCTCTGCTCATTACTGCAGCTGTGCCCATTACTGCAGCTGTGCCCATTACTACAGCTCTGCCAATTACTGCAGCTCTGCCCATTACTGCAGCTCTGCCCATTACTACAGCTCTGCCCATTACTGCAGCTCTGCCCATTACTGCAGCTCTGCTCATTACTACAGCTCTGCCCATTACTACAGCTCTGCCCATTACTGCAGCTCTGCCCATTACTACAGCTGTGCCCATTACTACAGCTGTGCCCATTACTACAGCTCTGCTCATTACTACAGCTCTGCCCATTACTGCAGCTCTGCCCATTACTACAGCTGTGCCCATTACTACAGCTCTGCCCATTACTACAGCTCTGCTCATTACTACAGCTCTGCTCATTACTACAGCTCTGCCCATTACTGCAGCTCTGCCCATTACTGCAGCTGTGCCCATTACTGCAGCTGTGCCCATTACTAAAGCTCTGCCCATTACTGCAGCTCTGCCCATTACTACAGCTCTGCTCATTACTACAGCTCTGCCCATTACTGCAGCTCTGCCCATTACTACAGCTGTGCCCATTACTACAGCTCTGCCCATTACTACAGCTCTGCTCATTACTGTAGCTCTGCCCATTACTACAGCTCTGCCCATTACTACAGCTCTGCCCATTACTACAGCTCTGCTCATTACTGCAGCTCTGCCCATTACTGCAGCTCTGCCCATTACTGCAGCTCTGCCCATTACTACAGCTCTGCCCATTACTGCAGCTCTGCCCATTACTACAGCTCTGCTCATTACTACAGCTCTGCTCATTACTACAGCTCTGCCCATTACTACAGCTCTGCTCATTACTACAGCTCTGCCCATTACTACAGCTCTGCTCATTACTACAGCTCTGCCCATTACTACAGCTCTGCCCATTACTGCAGCTCTGCTCATTACTACAGCTCTGCCCATTACTGCAGCTCTGCCCATTACGCTCTGCCCATTACTACAGCTCTGCTCATTACTACAGCTCTGCCCATTACTACATATCTGCTCATTACTACAGCTCTGCCCATTACTACAGCTCTGCCCATTACTACAGCTCTGCTCATTACTACAGCTCTGCCCATTACTACAGCTCTGCCCATTACTACAGCTCTGCCCATTACTGCAGCTCTGCTCATTACTACAGCTCTGCCCATTACTGCATCTCTGCTCATTACTACAGCTCTGCCCATTACTACAGCTCTGCTCATTACTACAGCTCTGCTCATTACTGCAGCTCTGCCCATTACTGCAGCTCTGCCCATTACTACAGCTCTGCTCATTACTACAGCTCTGCCCATTACTACAGCTCTGCTCATTACTACAGCTCTGCCCATTACTGCAGCTCTGCCCATTACTACAGCTCTGCCCATTACTGCAGCTCTGCCCATTACTACAGCTGTGTCCATTACTACAGCTCTGCCCATTACTACAGCTCTGCTCATTACTACAGCTCTGCTCATTACTGCAGCTCTGCCCATTACTGCAGCTCTGCCCATTACTACAGCTCTGCTCATTACTACAGCTCTGCCCATTACTGCAGCTCTGCCCATTACTACAGCTCTGCCCATTACTACAGCTCTGCTCATTACTACAGCTCTGCCCATTACTACAGCTCTGCTCATTACTACAGCTCTGCTCATTACTGCAGCTCTGCCCATTACTGCAGCTCTGCCCATTACTGCAGCTCTGCCCATTACTACAGCTCTGCCCATTACTGCAGCTCTGCCCATTACTACAGCTCTGCTCATTACTACAGCTCTGCTCATTACTACAGCTCTGCCCATTACTACAGCTCTGCTCATTACTACAGCTCTGCCCATTACTGCAGCTCTGCCCATTACTGCAGCTCTGCTCATTACTACAGCTCTGCCCATTACTACAGCTCTGCTCATTACTACAGCTCTGCCCATTACTACAGCTCTGCTCATTACTACAGCTCTGCTCATTACTGCAGCTCTGCCCATTACTACAGCTCTGCTCATTACTACAGCTCTGCCCATTACTGCAGCTCTGCCCATTACTACAGCTCTGCCCATTACTACAGCTCTGCCCATTACTGCAGCTCTGCCCATTACTACAGCTCTGCTCATTACTACAGCTCTGCCCATTACTACAGCTCTGCCCATTACTACAGCTCTGCCCATTACTAAATCTCTGCCCATTACTACAGCTCTGCCCATTACTACAGCTCTGCTCATTACTACAGCTCTGCTCATTACTACAGCTCTGCCCATTACTGCAGCTCTGCTCATTACTACAGCTCTGCCCATTACTGCAGCTCTGCCCATTACTGCAGCTCTGCCCATTACTACAGCTCTGCTCATTACTACAGCTCTGCTCATTACTACAGCTCTGCCCATTACTGCAGCTCTGCCCATTACTACAGCTCTGCCCATTACTACAGCTCTGCCCATTACTACAGCTCTGCCCATTACTGCAGCTCGACTCATTACTACAGCTCTGCTCATTACTACAGCTCTGCTCATTACTACAGCTCTGCCCATTACTACAGCTCTGCTCATTACTACAGCTCTGCCCATTACTGCAGCTCTGCCCATTACTGCAGCTCTGCCCATTACTGCAGCTCTGCCCATTACTGCAGCTCTGCCCATTACTGCAGCTCTGCTCATTACTACAGCTCTGCCCATTACTGCAGCTCTGCCCATTACGCTCTGCCCATTACTACAGCTCTGCTCATTACTACAGCTCTGCCCATTACTACATATCTGCTCATTACTACAGCTCTGCCCATTACTACAGCTCTGCCCATTACTACAGCTCTGCCCATTACTACAGCTCTGCTCATTACTACAGCTCTGCCCATTACTACAGCTCTGCCCATTACTACAGCTCTGCCCATTACTGCAGCTCTGCTCATTACTACAGCTCTGCCCATTACTGCATCTCTGCTCATTACTACAGCTCTGCCCATTACTACAGCTCTGCTCATTACTACAGCTCTGCTCATTACTGCAGCTCTGCCCATTACTGCAGCTCTGCCCATTACTACAGCTCTGCTCATTACTACAGCTCTGCCCATTACTACAGCTCTGCTCATTACTACAGCTCTGCCCATTACTGCAGCTCTGCCCATTACTACAGCTCTGCCCATTACTGCAGCTCTGCCCATTACTACAGCTGTGTCCATTACTACAGCTCTGCCCATTACTACAGCTCTGCTCATTACTACAGCTCTGCTCATTACTGCAGCTCTGCCCATTACTGCAGCTCTGCCCATTACTACAGCTCTGCTCATTACTACAGCTCTGCCCATTACTGCAGCTCTGCCCATTACTACAGCTCTGCCCATTACTACAGCTCTGCCCATTACTACAGCTCTGCTCATTACTACAGCTCTGCCCATTACTACAGCTCTGCTCATTACTACAGCTCTGCTCATTACTGCAGCTCTGCCCATTACTACAGCTCTGCTCATTACTACAGCTCTGCTCATTACTGCAGCTCTGCCCATTACTGCAGCTCTGCCCTTTACTACAGCTCTGCCCATTACTGCAGCTCTGCCCTTTACTACAGCTCTGCCCATTACTGCAGCTCTGCCCATTACTGCAGCTCTGCCCATTACTGCAGCTCTGCCCATTACTACAGCTCTGCCCATTACTACAGCTCTGCCCATTACTGCAGCTCTGCCCATTACTACAGCTCGGCCCATTACTACAGCTCTGCTCATTACTACCGCTCTGCCCATTACTACAGCTGTGCCCATTACTACAGCTCTGCCCATTACTACAGCTCTGCCCATTACTGCAGCTCTGCTCATTACTGCAGCTCTGCCCATTACTGCATCTCTGCCCATTACTACAGCTGTGCCCATTACTACAGCTCTGCCCATTACTGCAGCTGTGCCCATTACTACAGCTCTGCCCATTACTACAGCTCTGCCCATTACTGCAGCTCCTCCCATTACTGCAGCTCTGCCCATTACTACAGCTCTGCTCATTACTACAGCTCTTCCCATTGCTGCATCTCTGCCCGTTACTGCATCTCTGCCCATTACTGCATCTCTGCCCATTACTGCAGCTCCTCCCATTACTGCAGCTCTGCCCATTACTACAGCTCTGCTCATTACTACAGCTCTGCCCATTGCTGCATCTCTGCCCATTATTGCATCTCTGCCCATTACTGTATCTCTGCCCATTACTGTATCTCTGCCCATTGCTGCATCTCTGCCCATTACTGCATCTCTGCCCATTACTGCATCTCTGCCCATTACTACAGCTCTGCTCATTACGACAGCTCTGCCCATTACTACAGCTCTGCCCATTACTGCAGCTCTGCCCATTACTACAGCTCTGCCCATTACTGCAGCTCTGCCCATTACTGCAGCTCTGCCCATTACTACAGCTCTGCCCATTACTGCAGCTCTTCCCATTACTGCAGCTCTGCCCATTACTGCAGCTCTGCCCATTACTACAGCTCTGCCCATTACTACAGCTCTGCCCATTACCATAGCTCTGCCCATTACTACAGCTCTGCTCATTACTACAGCTCTGCCCATTACTACAGCTCTGCCCATTACTGCAGCTCTGCCCATTACTACAGCTCTGCCCATTACTGCAGCTCTGCCCATTACTGCAGCTCTGCTCATTACTGCATCTCTGCCCATTACTACAGCTCTGCCCATTACTACAGCTCTGCCCATTACTACAGCTCTGCCCATTACTACAGCTCTGCTCATTACTGCAGCTCTGCCCATTACTACAGCTCTGCCCATTACTACAGCTCTGCCCATTACTGCAGCTCTGCCCATTACTGCAGCTCTGCCCATTACTACAGCTCTGCCCATTACTGCAGCTCTGCCCATTACTGCAGCTCTGCCCATTACTACAGCTCTGCCCATTACTGCAGCTCTGCCCATTACTGCAGCTCTGCTCATTACTGCAGCTCTGCCCATTACTACAGCTCTGCCCATTACTGCAGCTCTGCTCATTACTGCAGCTCTGCCCATTACTACAGCTCTGCCCATTACTACAGCTCTGCCCATTACTACATCTCTGCCCATTACTACAGCTCTGGTCATTACTACAGCTCTGCTCATTACTGCAGCTCTGCCCATTACTACAGCTCTGCCCATTACTACAGCTCTGCTCATTACTACAGCTCTGCTCATTACTACAGCTCTGCCCATTACTACAGCTCTGCTCATTACTACAGCTCTGCCCATTACTACAGCTCTGCTCATTACTACAGCTCTGCTCATTACTACAGCTCTGCCCATTTCTACAGCTCTGCCCATTACTACAGCTCTGCCCATTACTGCAGCTCTGCCCATTACTACAGCTCTGCTCATTACTACAGCTCTGCCCATTTCTACAGCTCTGCCCATTACTGCAGCTCTGCTCATTACTGCAGCTCTGCCCATTACTGCAGCTCTGCTCATTACTACAGCTCTGCCCATTACTACAGCTCTGCCCATTACTGCAGCTCTGCCCATTACTACAGCTCTACCCATTACTGCAGCTCTGCTCATTACTACAGCTCTGCCCATTACTACAGCTCTGCCCATTACTGCAGCTCTACTCATTACTACAGCTCTGCCCATTACTACAGCTCTGCCCATTACTGCAGCTCTGCCCATTACTGCAGCTCTGCTCATTACTACAGCTCTGCCCATTACTACAGCTCTGCCCATTACTGCAGCTCTGCTCATTACTACAGCTCTGCCCATTACTACAGCTCTGCCCATTACTGCAGCTCTGCCCATTACTGCAGCTCTGCTCATTACTACAGCTCTGCCCATTACTACAGCTCTGCCCATTACTGCAGCTCTACTCATTACTACAGCTCTGCCCATTACTACAGCTCTGCCCATTACTGCAGCTCTGCCCATTACTGCAGCTCTGCTCATTACTACAGCTCTGCCCATTACTACAGCTCTGCCCATTACTGCAGCTCTGCTCATTACTACAGCTCTGCCCATTACTACAGCTCTGCTCATTACTGCAGCTCTGCCCATTACTGCAGCTCTGCCCATTACTACAGCTCTGCCCATTACTACAGCTCTGCCCATTACTACAGCTCTGCTCATTACTACAGCTCTGCTCATTACTACAGCTCTGCCCATTACTACAGCTCTGCCCATTACTACAGCTCTGCCCATTACTACAGCTCTGCCCATTACTACAGCTCTGCTCATTACTACAGCTCTGCTCATTACTGCAGCTCTGCTCATTACTACATCTCTGCTCATTACTACAGCTCTGCCCATTACTACAGCTCTGCTCATTACTACAGCTCTGCCCATTACTGCAGCTCTGCCCATTACTGCAGCTCTGCTCATTACTACAGCTCTGCCCATTACTACAGCTCTGCTCATTACTGCAGCTCTGCCCATTACTACAGCTCTGCTCATTACTACAGCTCTGCCCATTACTACAGCTCTGCTCATTACTGCAGCTCTGCCCATTACTGCAGCTCTGCTCATTACTACAGCTCTGCCCATTACTACAGCTCTGCCCATTACTACAGCTCTGCCCATTACTACAGCTCTGCCCATTACTACAGCTCTGCCCATTACTACAGCTCTGCCCATTACTACAGCTCTGGTCATTACTACAGCTCTGCCCATTACTGCAGCTCTGCTCATTACTACAGCTCTGCCCATTACTACAGCTCTGCCCATTACTACAGCTCTGCTCATTACTACAGCTCTGCCGATTACTACAGCTCTGCCCATTACTACAGCTCTGCCCATTACTACAGCTCTGCCCATTACTACAGCTCTGGTCATTACTACAGCTCTGCCCATTACTACAGCTCTGCTCATTACTACAGCTCTGCCCATTACTACAGCTCTGGTCATTACTACAGCTCTGCCCATTACTACAGCTCTGCCCATTACTACAGCTCTGCTCATTACTACAGCTCTGCCCATTACTACAGCTCTGCCCATTACTACAGCTCTGCCCATTACTACAGCTCTGGTCATTACTACAGCTCTGCCCATTACTACAGCTCTGCTCATTACTACAGCTCTGCCCATTACTACAGCTCTGGTCATTACTACAGCTCTGCCCATTACTACAGCTCTGCCCATTACTACAGCTCTGCTCATTACTACAGCTCTGCCCATTACTACAGCTCTGCCCATTACTGCAGCTCTGCTCATTACTACAGCTCTGCCCATTATTACAGCTCTGCTCATTACTGCAGCTCTGCCCATTACTACAGCTCTGCTCATTACTGCAGCTCTGCCCATTACTACAGCTCTGCCCATTACTACAGCTCTGCCCATTACTGCAGCTCTGCTCATTACTACAGCTCTGCCCATTACTACAGCTCTGGTCATTACTACAGCTCTGCCCATTACTACAGCTCTGCCCATTACTACAGCTCTGCTCATTACTACAGCTCTGCCCATTACTACAGCTCTGCCCATTACTACATCTCTGCCCATTACTACAGCTCTGCTCATTACTACAGCTCTGCCCATTACTACAGCTCTGCTCATTACTACAGCTCTGCTCATTACTACAGCTCTGCCCATTACTACAGCTCTGCCCATTACTACAGCTCTGCCCATTACTACAGCTCTGCCCATTACTGCATCTCTGCCCATTACTACAGCTCTGCCCATTACTACATCTCTGCCCATTACTACAGCTCTACGCATTACTACATCTCTGCCCATTACTACAGCTCTGCCCATTACTACAGCTCTGCTCATTACTACATCTCTGCCCATTACTACAGCTCTGCCCATTACTACAGCTCTGCTCATTACTACATCTCTGCCCATTACTACAGCTCTGCCCATTACTACAGCTCTGCTCATTACTGCAGCTCTGCCCATTACTACAGCTCTGCCCATTACTGCAGCTCTGCTCACTACTACAGCTCTGCCCATTACTGCAGCTCTGCCCATTACTACAGCTCTGCTCATTACTGCAGCTCTGCTCATTACTACAGCTCTGCCCATTACTGCAGCTCTGCCCATTATTACAGCTCTGCTCATTACTGCAGCTCTGCCCATTACTACAGCTCTGCCCATTACTACAGCTCTGCTCATTACTGCAGCTCTGCTCATTACTACAGCTCTGCCCATTACTGCAGCTCTGCCCATTATTACAGCTCTGCTCATTACTGCAGCTCTGCCCATTACTACAGCTCTGCTCATTACTACAGCTCTGCTCATTACTACAGCTCTGCCCATTACTGCAGCTCTGCCCATTACTACAGCTCTGCCCATTACTGCAGCTCTGCCCATTACTACAGCTCTGCCCATTACTACAGCTCTGCCCATTACTACAGCTCTGCCCATTACTACAGCTCTGCCCATTACTGCAGCTCTGCCCATTACTACAGCTCTGCTCATTACTACAGCTCTGCTCATTACTGCAGCTCTGCCCATTACTACAGCTCTGCCCATTACTACAGCTCTGCCCATTACTGCAGCTCTGCTCATTACTACAGCTCTGCCCATTACTACAGCTCTGCCCATTACTGCAGCTCTGCCCATTACTACAGCTCTGCTCATTACTACAGCTCTGCTCATTACTGCAGCTCTGCCCATTACTACAGCTCTGCCCATTACTACAGCTCTGCCCATTACTGCAGCTCTGCTCATTACTACAGCTCTGCCCATTACTACAGCTCTGGTCATTACTACAGCTCTGCCCATTACTACAGCTCTGCTCATTACTACAGCTCTGCCCATTACTACAGCTCTGCCCATTACTACATCTCTGCCCATTACTACAGCTCTGCCCATTACTACAGCTCTGCTCATTACTACAGCTCTGCCCATTACTACAGCTCTGCCCATTACTGCATCTCTGCCCATTACTACATCTCTGCCCATTACTACAGCTCTGCCCATTACTACAGCTCTGCTCATTACTACATCTCTGCCCATTACTACAGCTCTGCCCATTACTACAGCTCTGCCCATTACTACAGCTCTGCCCATTACTGCAGCTCTGCTCATTACTACAGCTCTGCCCATTACTACAGCTCTGCCCATTACTGCAGCTCTGCCCATTACTACAGCTCTGCCCATTACTACAGCTCTGCTCATTACTACAGCTCTGCTCATTACTACAGCTCTGCCCATTACTGCAGCTCTGCCCATTACTACAGCTCTGCCCATTACTACAGCTCTGCCCATTACTACAGCTCTGCTCATTACTACAGCTCTGCCCATTACTGCAGCTCTGCCCATTACTACAGCTCTGCCCATTACTGCAGCTCTGCCCATTACTACAGCTCTGCCCATTACTGCAGCTCTGCTCATTACTACAGCTCTGCCCATTACTGCAGCTCTGCCCATTACTACAGCTCTGCCCATTACTGCAGCTCTGCTCATTACTACAGCTCTGCCCATTACTACAGCTCTGCCCATTACTACAGCTCTGCTCATTACTGCAGCTCTGCTCATTACTACAGCTCTGCTCATTACTGCAGCTCTGCTCATTACTACAGCTCTGCCCATTACTACAGCTCTGCCCATTACTACAGCTCTGCCCATTACTGCAGCTCTGCCCATTACTCCAGCTCTGCCCATTACTACAGCTCTGCCCATTACTACAGCTCTGCCCATTACTACATCTCTGCCCATTACTACAGCTCTGCCCATTACTACAGCTCTGCTCATTACTACAGCTCTGCCCATTACTACATCTCTGCCCATTACTACAGCTCTGCCCATTACTACAGCTCTGCTCATTACTACATCTCTGCCCATTACTAAAGCTCTGCCCATTACTACAGCTCTGCCCATTACTACAGCTCTGCTCATTACTGCAGCTCTGCTCATTACTACAGCTCTGCCCATTACTACAGCTCTGCCCATTACTACAGCTCTGCTCATTACTGCAGCTCTGCTCATTACTACAGCTCTGCCCATTACTACAGCTCTGCCCATTACTGCAGCTCTGCTCATTACTACAGCTCTGCCCATTACTACAGCTCTGCCCATTACTGCAGCTCTGCCCATTACTACAGCTCTGCCCATTACTACAGCTCTGCCCATTACTACAGCTCTGCCCATTACTGCAGCTCTGCTCATTACTACAGCTCTGCTCATTACTACAGCTCTGCTCATTACTACAGCTCTGCCCATTACTACAGCTCTGCCCATTACTACAGCTCTGCTCATTACTGCAGCTCTGCTCATTACTGCAGCTCTGCCCATTACTACAGCTCTGCTCATTACTGCAGCTCTGCCCATTACTGCAGCTCTGCTCATTACTGCAGCTCTGCCCATTACTACAGCTCTGCCCATTACTACAGCTCTGCTCATTACTCCAGCTCTGCTCATTACTGCAGCTCTGCTCATTACTGCAGCTCTGCTCATTACTGCAGCTCTGCTCATTACTACAGCTCTGCCCATTACTACAGCTCTGCCCATTACTACAGCTCTGCTCATTACTACAGCTCTGCCCATTACTACAGCTCTGCTCATTACTACAGCTCTGCCCATTACTACAGCTCTGCCCATTACTACAGCTCTGCTCATTACTACAGCTCTGCTCATTACTGCAGCTCTGCTCATTACTCCAGCTCTGCTCATTACTGCAGCTCTGCTCATTACTGCAGCTCTGCTCATTACTGCAGCTCTGCTCATTACTACAGCTCTGCCCATTACTACAGCTCTGCCCATTACTACAGCTCTGCTCATTACTACAGCTCTGCCCATTACTACAGCTCTGCTCATTACTGCAGCTCTGCCCATTACTACAGCTCTGCTCATTACTGCAGCTCTGCCCATTACTACAGCTCTGCCCATTACTACCGCTCTGCCCATTACTACAGCTCTGACCATTACTACAACTCTGCCCATTACTGCAGCTCTGCCCATTACTGCAGCTCTGCTCATTACTGCATCTCTGCTCATTACTGCAGCTCTGCCCATTACTACAGCTCTGCCCATTACTACAGCTCTGCCCATTACTACAGCTCTGCTCATTACTGCATCTCTGCTCATTACTACAGCTCTGCTCATTACTGCAGCTCTGCCCATTACTACAGCTCTGCTCATTACTACAGCTCTGCCCATTACTACAGCTCTGCTCATTACTACAGCTCTGCTCATTACTGCAGCTCTGCTCATTACTGCAGCTCTGCTCATTACTGCAGCTCTGCTCATTACTACAGCTCTGCTCATTACTGCAGCTCTGCTCATTACTGCAGCTCTGCTCATTACTACAGCTCTGCCCATTACTACAGCTCTGCCCATTACTGCAGCTCTGCTCATTACTACAGCTCTGCTCATTACTGCAGCTCTGCTCATTACTACAGCTCTGCCCATTACTGCAGCTCTGCCCATTACTACAGCTCTGCTCATTACTACAGCTCTGCCCATTACTGCAGCTCTGCCCATTACTACAGCTCTGCCCATTACTACAGCTCTGCCCATTACTGCATCTCTGCTCATTACTGCAGCTCTGCCCATTACTGCAGCTCTGCTCATTACTGCAGCTCTGCTCATTACTACAGCTCTGCTCATTACTACAGCTCTGCTCATTACTACAGCTCTGCTCATTACTACAGCTCTGCCCATTACTACAGCTCTGCCCATTACTACAGCTCTGCCCATTACTACAGCTCTGCCCATTACTACAGCTCTGCCCATTACTGCAGCTCTGCTCATTACTGCATCTCTGCTCATTACTGCAGCTCTGCCCGTTGCTCCATATGTCAGCAGTGGGGGTTTATAGCGCAAGTGCCCAACCTGTGGCCCTCAGAGCCATGTGATTTGGCCCCCGACCGGCTTTGGGGAGATGGGGGAGGGGCATGTAAAGGTAGTTACCTGGGGGCGATAGAGGGGGCGTGGCTCACTGGCACAGTGACATCACCATCACATGATAATTGCTGGCCCTCCCCTGGGGTATTCCCACTCAGGATGCCCCACCATGTGACCCTGCCCCACAATACTCACCTTTTCCAGCGACTGATCTGAACCCAGACATTCAGACACTGTGAGGGTGGGAGCCCGCCACCATCTGAATGGAACTGGGGATTATTATTATTATTATTATTGTGATGCATAACAGTATAATTAATAAAAATAATATAATAAATAATATAATAAAAACATATCTTTATCTTTTTTTATCAGGTTTCATGGTCAAATTGATTTTGTTGTTGTTATTTTTATAAATATAGAATATTATTATTATTATTATTATTATTATTATTTATATAGCTTCAGTATGTTTTGTGCTGGTAATTAAATATTTGTTATTATATTATTATTATAATTATTGCTATTATTATGATTGACAGTTATATATATTCAGTATGTTGTGTGACAGTAATCAATTATTACTAATTATAATAGTTATAATGGATATAACTGCGTGTGATATATTAGTGCTACACATAAAGTATACGGAGGCCGGAGCTGTTCATTTCTTTGATGGTAAATGAATAATGAATTAAGTTATTATTTTTATTATTATAATAATGATAACAATTACAATAAATATATTAAATACAATTATTTACTTTGCTGGTGATTAAATGGTATTATATTAATAATAATAAATGAAATAACTACATTACATTTTATTGATTATATATTAGTAGTATTTACAGATTTATGTGGAGCAGATAAGTTCAGAAAAACTGAATATTATTTTTAAGTTTATATTATTATTATTATTATTTTTATTACTAATAATCATATTTAATTAATAATAATAAACAATAATAATAATAATCAGGTAAAAAGTGTCAGGATGTCCTGTGCTGCATAATATGGGCAGTTATTTTTATTTTAATTATTATTTTTATTATTTGCAGTTATTATTATTATAATTATTAGGTGAGTCAGGTGGCGTTGGGTGAATTTCTGTGCCATTGATTATTGGTGAGTGTATCACCAACAGACGAAATTATTAGCGTGCGAAGCGCCAGGCGTGATGACATAATAGGGGAGCGCCCTGACCCTAGGAGCTGACACTCTAATACAGGGGAAGAGATGGCAGCTATAATAGGGGAGCGCCCTGACCCTAGGAGCTTACACTCTAATACTGGGGAAGAGGTGGCAGCTATAATAGGGGAGTGCCCTGACCCTAGGAGCTGACACTCTAATACTGGGGAAGAGGTGGCAGCTATAATAGGGGAGCGCCCTGACCCTAGGAGCTTACACTCTAATACTGGGGAAGAGGTGGCAGCTATAATAGGGGAACGCCCTGGTCCTAGGAGCTTACACTCTAATACTGGGGAAGAGGAGGCAGCTATAATAGGGGAGAGCCCTGACCCTAGGAGCTTACACTCTAATACAGGGGAAGAGGTGGCAGCTATAATAGGGGAGCGCCCTGACCCTAGGAGCTTACACTCTAATACTGGGGAAGAGGTGGCAGCTATAATAGGGGAGCACCCTGACCCTAGGAGCTGACACTCTAATACAGGGGAAGAGGTGGCAGCTATAATAGGGGAGCACCCTGACCCTGGGAGCTTACACTCTAATACAGGGGAAGAGGTGGCAGCTATAATAGGGGAGCGCCCTGGTCCTAGGAGCTTACACTCTAATACTGGGGAAGAGGTGGCAGCTATAATAGGGGAGCGCCCTGACCCTAGGAGCTGACACTCTAATACTGGGGAAGAGGAGGCAGCTATAATAGGGGAGCGCCCTGACCCTAGGAGCTTACACTCTAATACAGGGGAAGAGGTGGCAGCTATAATAGGGGAGCACCCTGACCCTAGGAGCTTACACTCTAATACAGGGGAAGAGGTGGCAGCTATAATAGGGGAGCACCCTGACCCTAGGAGCTGACACTCTAATACAGGGGAAGAGGTGGCAGCTATAATAGGGGAGCACCCTGACCCTGGGAGCTTACACTCTAATACAGGGGAAGAGGTGGCAGCTATAATAGGGGAGCGCCCTGGTCCTAGGAGCTTACACTCTAATACAGGGGAAGAGGTGGCAGCTATAATAGGGGAGCACCCTGACCCTAGGAGCTGACACTCTAATACAGGGGAAGAGGTGGCAGCTATAATAGGGGAGCACCCTGACCCTGGGAGCTTACACTCTAATACAGGGGAAGAGGTGGCAGCTATAATAGGGGAGCGCCCTGGTCCTAAGAGCTTACACTCTAATACTGGGGAAGAGGTGGCAGCTATAATAGGGGAGCGCCCTGACCCTAGGAGCTGACACTCTAATACTGGGGAAGAGGTGGCAGCTATTATAGGGGAGCGCCCTGGTCCTAGGAGCTGACACTCTAATACTGGGGAAGAGGAGGCAGCTATAATAGGGGAGCGCCCTGACCCTAGGAGCTTACACTCTAATACAGGGGAAGAGGTGGCAGCTATAATAGGGGAGCACCCTGACCCTAGGAGCTGACACTCTAATACAGGGGAAGAGGTGGCAGCTATAATAGGGGAGCACCCTGACCCTGGGAGCTTACACTCTAATACAGGGGAAGAGGTGGCAGCTATAATAGGGGAGCGCCCTGGTCCTAGGAGCTTACACTCTAATACTGGGGAAGAGGTGGCAGCTATAATAGGGGAGCGCCCTGACCCTAGGAGCTGACACTCTAATACTGGGGAAGAGGTGGCAGCTATTATAGGGGAGCGCCCTGGTCCTAGGAGCTGACACTCTAATACTGGGGAAGAGGAGGCAGCTATAATAGGGGAGCGCCCTGACCCTAGGAGCTGACACTCTAATACTGGGGAAGAGGAGGCAGCTATAATAGGGGAGCGCCCTGGTCCTAGGAGCTGACACTCTAATACTGGGAAAGAGGAGGCAGCTATAATAGGGGAGCGCCCTGGTCCTAGGAGCTGACACTCTAATACTGGGGAAGAGATGGCAGCTATAATAGGGGAGCGCCCTGACCCTAGGAGCTGACACTCTAATACTGGGGAAGAGGAGGCAGCTATAATAGGGGAGCGCCCTGGTCCTAGGAGCTTACACTCTAATACTGGAGAAGAGGTGGCAGCTATAATTGGGGAGCGCCCTGATCCTAGGAGCTGACACTCTAATACTGGGGAAGAGGTGGCAGCTATAATAGGGGAGCGCCCTGACCCTAGGAGCTGACACTCTAATACAGGGGTAGAGGTGGCAGCTATAATAGGGGAGCGCCCTGGTCCTAGGAGCTGACACTCTAATACTGGAGAAGAGGTGGCAGCTATAATAGGGGAGCGCCCTGATCCTAGGAGCTGACACTCTAATACTGGGGAAGAGGTGGCAGCTATAATAGGGGAGCGCCCTGGTCCTAGGAGCTGACACTCTAATACTGGAGAAGAGGTGGCAGCTATAATAGGGGAGTGCCCTGACCCAAGGAGCTGACACTCTAATACTGGGGAAGAGGAGGCAGGTATAATAGGGGAGCGCCCTGACCATAGGAGCTGACACTCTAATACTGGGGAAGAGGAGGCAGCTATAATAGGGGAGCGCCCTGGTCCTAGGAGCTTACACTCTAATACTGGGGAAGAGGTGGCAGCTATAATAGGGGAGCGCCCTGGTCCTAGGAGCTTACACTCTAATACTGGGGAAGAGGTGGCAGCTATAATAGGGGAGCGCCCTGACCCTGGGAGCTTACACTCTAATACTGGGGAAGAGGTGGCAGCTATAATAGGGGAGCGCCCTGGTCCTAGGAGCTGACACTCTAATACAGGGGAAGAGGAGGCAGCTATAATAGGGGAGCGCCCTGACCCTAGGAGCTGACACTCTAATACAGGGGAAGAGGTGGCAGCTATAATAGGGGAGCGCCCTGACCCTAGGAGCTGACACTCTAATACTGGGGAAGAGGAGGCAGCTATAATAGAGGAGCGCCCTGACCCTAGGAGCTGACACTCTAATACTGGGGAAGAGGAGGCAGCTATAATAGGGGAGCGCCCTGACCATAGGAGCTGACACTCTAATACTGGGGAAGAGGAGGCAGCTATAATAGGGGAGCGCCCTGGTCCTAGGAGCTTACACTCTAATACTGGGGAAGAGGTGGCAGCTATAATAGGGGAGCGCCCTGGTCCTAGGAGCTTACACTCTAATACTGGGGAAGAGGTGGCAGCTATAATAGGGGAGCGCCCTGACCCTGGGAGCTTACACTCTAATACTGGGGAAGAGGTGGCAGCTATAATAGGGGAGCGCCCTGGTCCTAGGAGCTGACACTCTAATACAGGGGAAGAGGAGGCAGCTATAATAGGGGAGCGCCCTGACCCTAGGAGCTGACACTCTAATACTGGGGAAGAGGTGGCAGCTATAATAGGGGAGCGCCCTGGTCCTAGGAGCTGACACTCTAATACAGGGGAAGAGGAGGCAGCTATAATAGGGGAGCGCCCTGACCCTAGGAGCTGACACTCTAATACTGGGGAAGAGGTGGCAGCTATAATAGGGGAGCGCCCTGGTCCTAGGAGCTGACACTCTAATACTGGGGAAGAGGTGGCAGCTATAATAGGGGAGCGCCCTGACCCTAGGAGCTGACACTCTAATACTGGGGAAGAGGTGGCAGCTATAATAGGGGAGCGCCCTGACCCTAGGAGCTTACACTCTAATACTGGGGAAGAGGTGGCAGCTATAATAGGGGAGCACCCTGACCCTAGGAGCTGACACTCTAATACTGGGGAAGAGGAGGCAGCTATAATAGGGGAGCGCCCTGACCCTAGGAGCTTACACTCTAATACTGGGGAAGAGGAGGCAGCTATAATAGGGGAGCGCCCTGACCCTAGGAGCTGACACTCTAATACTGGGGAAGAGGAGGCAGCTATAATAGGGGAGCGCCCTGACCCTAGGAGCTGACACTCTAATACTGGGGAAGAGGTGGCAGCTATAATAGGGGAGCGCCCTGATCCTAGGAGCTGACACTCTAATACAGGGGAAGAGGTGGCAGCTATAATAGGGGAGCACCCTGATCCTAGGAGCTTACACTCTAATACTGGGGAAGAGGTGGCAGCTATAATAGGGGAGCGCCCTGACCATAGGAGCTGACACTCTAATACTGGGGAAGAGGTGGCAGCTATAATAGGGGAGCGCCCTGGTGCTAGGAGCTTACACTCTAATACTGGGGAAGAGGTGGCAGCTATAATAGGGGAGCGCCCTGACCCTAGGAGCTGACACTCTAATACTGGGGAAGAGGTGGCAGCTATAATAGGGGAGCGCCCTGGTCCTAGGAGCTGACACTCTAATACAGGGGAAGAGGAGGCAGCTATAATAGGGGAGCGCCCTGACCCTAGGAGCTGACACTCTAATACTGGGGAAGAGGTGGCAGCTATAATAGGGGAGCGCCCTGGTCCTAGGAGCTGACACTCTAATACAGGGGAAGAGGAGGCAGCTATAATAGGGGAGCGCCCTGACCCTAGGAGCTGACACTCTAATACTGGGGAAGAGGAGGCAGCTATAATAGGGGAGCGCCCTGGTCCTAGGAGCTGACACTCTAATACTGGGGAAGAGGTGGCAGCTATAATAGGGGAGCGCCCTGGTCCTAGGAGCTGACACTCTAATACTGGGGAAGAGGTGGCAGCTATAATAGGGGAGCGCCCTGACCCTAGGAGCTGACACTCTAATACTGGGGAAGAGGTGGCAGCTATAATAGGGGAGCGCCCTGACCCTAGGAGCTTACACTCTAATACTGGGGAAGAGGTGGCAGCTATAATAGGGGAGCGCCCTGACCCTAGGAGCTGACACTCTAATACTGGGGAAGAGGAGGCAGCTATAATAGGGGAGCGCCCTGGTCCTAGGAGCTTACACTCTAATACTGGGGAAGAGGAGGCAGCTATAATAGGGGAGCGCCCTGACCCTAGGAGCTTACACTCTAATACTGGAGAAGAGGTGGCAGCTATAATAGGGGAGCGCCCTGACCCTAGGAGCTGACACTCTAATACAGGGGAAGAGGTGGCAGCTATAATAGGGGAGCGCCCTGGTCCTAGGAGCTGACACTCTAATACTGGAGAAGAGGTGGCAGCTATAATAGGGGAGCGCCCTGACCCTAGGAGCTGACACTCTAATACTGGGGAAGAGGAGGCAGCTATAATAGGGGAGCGCCCTGGTCCTAGGAGCTTACACTCTAATACTGGAGAAGAGGTGGCAGCTATAATAGGGGAGCGCCCTGACCCTAGGAGCTGACACTCTAATACAGGGGAAGAGGTGGCAGCTATAATAGGGGAGCGCCCTGGTCCTAGGAGCTGACACTCTAATACTGGAGAAGAGGTGGCAGCTATAATAGGGGAGTGCCCTGACCCTAGGAGCTGACACTCTAATCCTGGGGAGAGGAGGCAGCTATAATAGGGGAGCGCCCTGACCCTAGGAGCTTACACTCTAATACTGGGGAAGAGGTGGCAGCTATAATAGGGGAGCGCCCTGACCATAGGAGCTGACACTCTAATACTGGGGAAGAGGAGGCAGCTATAATAGGGGAGCGCCCTGACCCTAGGAGCTGACACTCTAATACTGGGGAAGAGGTGGCAGCTATAATAGGGGAGTGCCCTGACCCTAGGAGCTGACACTCTAATCCTGGGGAGAGGAGGCAGCTATAATAGGGGAGCGCCCTGACCCTAGGAGCTGACACTCTAATACTGGGGAAGAGGAGGCAGCTATAATAGGGGAGCGCCCTGACCCTAGGAGCTTACACTCTAATACTGGGGAAGAGGTGGCAGCTATAATAGGGGAGAGCCCTGGTCCTAGGAGCTTACACTCTAATACTGGGGAAGAGGTGGCAGCTATAATAGGGGAGAGCCCTGGTCCTAGGAGCTTACACTCTAATACTGGGGAAGAGGAGGCAGCTATAATAGAGGAGCGCCCTGACCCTAGGAGCTTACACTCTAATACTGGGGAAGAGGTGGCAGCTATAATAGGGGAGCGCCCTGACCCTAGGAGCTGACACTCTAATACTGGGGAAGAGGTGGCAGCTATAATAGGGGAGTGCCCTGACCCTAGGAGCTGACACTCTAATCCTGGGGAGAGGAGGCAGCTATAATAGGGGAGCGCCCTGACCCTAGGAGCTGACACTCCAATACAGGGGAAGAGGTGGCAGCTATAATAGGGGAGCGCCCTGGTCCTAGGAGCTGACACTCTAATACTGAGGAAGAGGTAGCAGCTATAATAGGGGAGCGCCCTGACCCTAGGAGCTGACACTCTAATACAGGGGAAGAGGAGGCAGCTATAATAGGGGAGCGCCCTGACCCTAGGAGCTGACACTCTAATACTGGGGAAGAGGTGGCAGCTATAATAGGGGAGCGCCCTGACCCTAGGAGCTGACACTCTAATACTGGGGAAGAGGAGGCAGCTATAATAGGGGAGCGCCCTGACCCTAGGAGCTGACACTCTAATACTGGGGAAGAGGTAGCAGCTATAATAGGGGAGCGCCCTGGTCCTAGGAGCTGACACTCTAATACTGGGGAAGTGGTGGCAGCTATAATAGGGGAGCGCCCTGACCCTAGGAGCTGACACTCTAATACAGGGGAAGAGGAGGCAGCTATAATAGGGGAGCGCCCTGACCCTAGGAGCTTACACTCTAATACAGGGGAAGAGGAGGCAGCTATAATAGGGGAGCGCCCTGACCCTAGGAGCTGACACTCTAATACTGGGGAAGAGGTGGCAGCTATAATAGGGGAGCGCCCTGACCCTAGGAGCTGACACTCTAATACTGGGGAAGAGGTGGCAGCTATAATAGGGGAGCGCCCTGACCCTAGGAGCTTACACTCTAATACTGGGGAAGAGGAGGCAGCTATAATAGGGGAGCGCCCTGACCCTAGGAGCTTACACTCTAATACAGGGGAAGAGGTGGCAGCTATAATAGGGGAGCGCCCTGACCCTAGGAGCTTACACTCTAATACAGGGGAAGAGGTGGCAGCTATAATAGGGGAGCGCCCTGGTCCTAGGAGCTGACACTCTAATACTGGGGAAGAGGAGGCAGCTATAATAGGGGAGCGCCCTGGTCCTAGGAGCTTACACTCTAATACAGGGGAAGAGGTGGCAGCTATAATAGGGGAGCGCCCTGGTCCTAGGAGCTGACACTCCAATACAGGGGAAGAGGTGGCAGCTATAATAGGGGAGCGCCCTGGTCCTAGGAGCTGACACTCTAATACTGGGGAAGAGGAGGCAGCTATAATAGGGGAGCGCCCTGACCCTAGGAGCTGACACTCTAATCCTGGGGAAGAGGAGGCAGCTATAATAGAGGAGCGCCCTGACCCTAGGAGCTGACACTCTAATACTGGGGAAGAGGTGGCAGCTATAATAGGGGAGCGCCCTGACCCTAGGAGCTGACACTCTAATCCTGGGGAAGAGGAGGCAGCTATAATAGAGGAGCGCCCTGACCCTAGGAGCTTACACTCTAATACTGGGGAAGAGGAGGCAGCTATAATAGGGGAGCGCCCTGACCCTAGGAGCTGACACTCTAATCCTGGGCTCCCTATAGTAAGTAGCGGAGGCTTCTTTCTCGGGGTTATTTCGGGCTCCTGTGCTCACCTCCCCCCGACTCTTTTCTTTCCTCTCTCTCTCTCTCTCCTCCTCCTGCATGTGAATGAGGCTGAGCCTTTTCTCTCGCAGCCAGTGGGTGTCGCAGTGATTCCTGTGTTTGTTGTGTCACTTGTTGGGATGAGCTGAAGGCAGGCGCAGGCAGCGAGCGTCAGTCACTCGGCAGAGGCAGAAGGAGACGCTGCAGCTCATCCTGCGATGGACGGAGCCTCCCCGAGCAGCAGCTTCCTGCAGCACCACTGACACCAAACTTTCCCCACAAGTTTTTACTTTAGTTTGAACTTTTTGAACCTTTGTCGCTTTTTTGTTTCTTTTTTTTGTCCCTTTTTGTGTCTTTTTTTTTCGGAGCCGTTTTCACCTTCACTTCAGGTATCGCATTTTTTTCCGTCATTATGTTTTTTTTCTGAGAATTTTCTCTGCAGCTAAATCTGTTAACAGCCTCTTTTATCTCCCGTCGCCTCTCGCCTGCTGCTGCTGCTGCCGCTTCTTTTTTTTTTTTTTTTTTTTGCAGTTTCTTTATAGTCTGTGATGCGGTTGCGTCGTGTGTTGATGTTTTTTTTGCGCTTTGCTTTGTGTCAGTCTCGCTCCCGCAGATCAAATAAAGCATCGCGGTGTGCGGGATGCGTTTGAAATTGTAATTTCCCCCCCTCTCTCTCTCTCTCTCGTTCTCTCGCTCTGCTGCGCTCCTGCTCCCATCCCGTGTGCTGCATGAAGTGATGTCATCGCTGCGTGAATTCGGTCGCTCAGATATTTTTACCATCTGTTTTAGTAACTTGAAATATTTCATATCTCTCATTCTTTTTTCGTGTCGTTGCAGCGGGTGGAGACGAGGTGAAGCTGGATCCAGGATGATGATGATGCTGAGGGGGCGCTTGGTGCTGTTGGTCCTGGTCCTGGTTTCGTGCGGCGCTCAGGAGGGTCGAGGCGGCTACGGCTCGAACATGTTCTCGGTGCAGACGTCGCAGCCGGACCCGTGCTACGACGAGAACGGCAACCCCCGGAGGTGCATCCCCGACTTCGTCAACTCGGCTTTCGGGAAGGAGGTGAGGGTGTCGAGCACGTGCGGCAGGAACCCGGCCAAGTATTGCGTGGTGACCGAGAAGATCGAGGACCGATTCAAGAACTGTCACTTCTGCAACGCTTCCGACCCCAAAAAGGCTCACCCGCCCTCCTTCCTCACCGACCTCAACAACCCCCACAACCTGACCTGCTGGCAGTCGGAGAACTACCTCCAGTACCCGCAGAACGTCACCCTCACCCTGTCCCTGGGCAAGAAGTTCGAGGTGACCTACGTGAGCCTGCAGTTCTGTTCCCCGCGGCCCGAGTCAATGGCCATCTTCAAGTCCATGGACTACGGCAAGTCCTGGGTCCCGTTCCAGTTCTACTCCACCCAGTGCAGGAAGATGTACAACAAGCCCAACAAGGCTGTGATCACCAAGCAGAACGAGCAGGAGGCCATCTGCACCGACTCGCACACCGACATGCACCCGCTGTCCGGCGGCCTCATCGCCTTCAGCACCCTGGATGGCCGACCGTCCGCCCACGACTTCGACAACTCGCCGGTGCTGCAGGACTGGGTGACGGCCACCGACATCAAGGTGGCGTTCAGCCGCCTGCACACGTTCGGCGACGAGAACGAGGACGACTCCGAGCCGGCCAGGGACTCCTACTTCTACGCCGTGTCCGACCTGCAGGTGGGCGGCCGCTGCAAGTGCAACGGGCACGCGTCCAGGTGCGTCAAGGACCGCGACGACAACCTGGTGTGCGACTGCAAGCACAACACGGCCGGCCCGGAATGCGACCGCTGTAAACCTTTCCACTACGACAGACCTTGGCAGAGGGCGACCGCACGCGAAGCCAACGAGTGTGTGGGTGAGTAGAAACCTCTCGAAGTTCACACGGTTAAAGAAAGTGATGAAAAGTTGACCCCGAGGTGATTCGGCCTCTCCCGCCGCGTTGTGTGTGTGTGTGTGAGCGCGCTGGAATTTCAGGGTCCTCGCTAATCCGGGAGCGTGTCCGCGTTACGGTGACCTCGTAATTCCCGCCGGGAGTCGTCAGTTCCTTCTCTTTCAGTGTTTTGGCACATGCCCGCGTGTTTAATCACCTGCCCAGATCCCGGCCCTTCCCGCTTCCCCTCCGACATTGCGAGAACACGATTCCAGGGCGGCTTTTATTTACCGCCGCGTTTTGTGTGTGCGCCTGGAAACGGTTATGACGAGAGGTTGAGGGGATGCCGGGGGTAAAACGAACAGCTTTAGTACTAACGTGATTTAACTTGTGGCCAATTATAGCTTAGAAATAAAATCTATGTATAGGAAAATAAAATAAAAAAAAAGATATTGAGCCTTGTTAGCATCACTTTATTTAGTTTCAGTGACACTCAGCAAAGTAAGAAATAAATGGCAGCACCAATTATTACTATTATTCCCAATCCAGCTTTCTGTGTAACACCTGCACTGAGAATAACGCAACAGTTGGATGTTCCAGTAGAAGCTGCGTCACTTTATAGCGACGCTGCAGCACAAGTTCCCAAAGAGCTCAATGGGCTGAACTGGATTGTAGTGTTTAATGCTTATACTCAATATAATTAATAATATTAGTACAGAATTTATGGTTTAATGCTTATCATTAATATAATTAATTATATTAGTACAGAATTTATGGTTTAATGCTTATCATTAATATAATTAATTATATTAGTACAGAATTTATGGTTTAATGCTTATACTTAATATAATTAATAATATTAGTACAGAATTTAGGTTTTAATGCTTAAACTTAATATAATTAATAATATTAGTACAGAATTTAGGGTTTAATGCTTAAACTTAATATAATTAATAATATTAGTACAGAATTTAGGGTTAGGGTTAAAATTAATATCACACACATTTATTTGTACAGAACTTGTCAGTAATGGAAACGCAGGACCCAGATGGGTCAATTTTTTCTTCTGTTATTAAAATTTAAGCGGCTTCTTTTGCTTAACAATGTGTAATTAGGACGCTGACATCTAAAACGCAGCCTAAACGCAAGTGTAGAGTTTGCGGTGATTTCTTGTAACTGTAATGATGAAACGCCGACCAGCGCCTGGAAAAATGCAGCGCCAAAGATTTCATGGAGAAAATCATTCATAAATATGCCGGGGGGCGCCGCAATATTGCGGCGCACACTGGCGCTGGGGTAATCGGCCGCCGGGTCCAACAGACGTTGACACGGGCCGGGCAATACCCTGTGCAAAAATCAAGGCAAATTAGTAGCGTTCTGCGCAGCGCCAATGTAGCGCCAGAGAAGACCAGAAATCCGAAGCTGGAGCTATAGACACAAACATGATGCTAAATGGGGCACATTATAATAAAAGGCCCATAACGTGCTCTTATATAAGATTTTAAAAATTAATAAAAAATAAAAAAAAGAAATGTGCTCCAGTGTGAGTATTAAAAAAAAAAGTTATAATGTTCTCCAATTTAAGAATTAAAAAAAAAAAATAAAAGATATAATGTGCTCTAATATAAATATAAAAAAAAAGATATAACATGCTCCAATATAAATATATAAAATAAAAAGATATAATGTGCTCCAATAAACATATATATATATATATATATATATATAAAAACTTATAACATGCTCCAATATAAATATAAATAAAAAGATATAACATTCTCCAATATAAATATATATAAAAAGATATAACATGCTCCAATATAAATATATATAAAAAAGATATAACGTGCTTCAATATATATATATATATATATATATATATATATATATATATATATATATATATAAAAATATAACATGTTCCAATATAAATATATTAAAAAAATATATAATGTGCTTCAATATAAATTAAAAAAAGATTTAACGTGCTCCAATATAAATATAAAAAAAAGATATAATGTACTCCAATATAAATATTAATAAAAAGATATAACATGCTCCAATATAAATAAATGTATATATGTATGTATATATATATATATATATAAATACATATATATATATATATATATATATATAAAAGCTATAACATGCTCCAATATAAATATATTTTTAAAAAATATAACGTGCTCCAATATAAATATATTTAAAAAATAACACGCTCCAATATAAATATTAAAAAAAAGATAAATTGTGCCCCATTATAAATATATAAAAAAAGATATAAAGTGCTTCAATATAAATATATTTAAAAAAGTTACAATGTGCTCCAATATAAATATAAAAAAAAGATATAACATGCTCCATTATTAATATAGAAAAAACGATATAACGTGCTTCAATATAAATATAAAAATATATATATAATTGCTCCAATATAAATTTAAAAAAATATATAATGTGCTCCAATATAACTATATAAAAAAATATATAATTGCTCCAATATAAATATAAAAAAATATATAATTGCTCCAATATAAATATAGAAAAAATATATAATGTGCTTCAATATAAATATATAAAAATATATAATTGCTCCAATATAAATATAGAAAAAATATATAATTGCTCCAATATAAATATATAAAAAAAATATAATGTGCTCCAATATAAATATAAAAAAATATATAATTGCTCCAATATAAATATATAAAACAGATATAACGGGCTCGGATATAGTGAATCTGATATAACACGGAGCAGAATATATTCCGGATATAACCCCAGAATACAAAGTGTTGGTGGCAGCAGCAGCAGTAGCGTTGTACTGCGGGGCCTCTTCCCATCACTGGAGGGATCGGGATTACGTTGCATTGAAAGGCTGGAAGAGGATCAGAGGGTCGATTCAGCACCATTTTTTTGCCTTTTGTAGAGTTAATGCTTTTTCTCAAGGTTCTGTTTCCTCGGCACAATTCAGCACCATATGGGTCAATTCAGAACCAGGTGAGAATTCTCACTTCTTTCTTAGGAGAGAAAACTGCCATTTACTTTTATTGTCTACCTCTGGGCTGATTCAGAGCCAAGTGAGAATTTACACCTGGTAAAAAAAATGACAGTCAATGGCAGTTTTCACTCCTAAGAAGAAGTGAGTTTTCTTACCTGGCACGTCCCCATATTTAGCTGTAGAAAGATGTGCGCAGCTCAATATGGTGCTGAATCTCCCCCGTATTTAGCTGTAGAAAGATGTGAGCAGCTGAATTTGGTGCTGAATCGCTCCCGTATTTAGCTGTAGAAAGATGTGAGCAGCTGAATATGGTGCTGAATCGCCCCCGTATTTAGCTGTAGAAAGATGTGAGCAGCTCAATATGGTGCTGAATCGCCCCCGTATTTAGCTGTAGAAAGATGTGAGCAGCTCAATATGGTGCTGAATCGCCCCGTATTTAGCTGTAGAAAGATGTGAGCAGCTGAATTTGGTGCTGAATCGCCCCCATATTTAGCTGTAGAAAGATGTGAGCAGCTGAAGATGGTGCTGAATCGCCCCCTGTATTTAGCAATAGAAAGATGTGCGCAGCTCAATATGGTGCTGAATCGCTCCTGTATTTAGCAATAGAAAGATGTGCGCAGCTCAATATGGTGCTGAATCGCTCCTGTATTTAGCTGTAGAAAGATGTGAGCAGCTGAATTTGGTGCTGAATCGCCCCCATATTTAGCTGTAGAAAGATGTGAGCAACTGAATATGGTGCTGAATCGCTCCTGTATTAAGCCGTTGAAAGATGTGAGCAGCTGAATTTGGTGCTGAATCGCCCCCGTATTTAGCTGTAGAAAGATATGAGCAACTGAATTTGGTGCTGAATCGCTCCCGGATTTAGCTGTAGAAAGATGTGAGCAGCTGAATTTGGTGCTGAATCGCCCCCATATTTAGCTGTAGAAAGATGTGAGCAGCTGAATATGGTGCTGAATCGCCCCCGTATTTAGCTGTAGAAAGATGTGAGCAGCTGAATTTGGTGCTGAATCGCCCCCGTATTTAGCTGTAGAAAAATGTGCACAGCTCAATATGGTGCTGAATCGCCCCCGTATTTGGATGTAGAAAGATGTGAGCAGCTCAATATGGTGCTGAATCGCCCCGTATTTAGCTGTAGAAAGATGTGAGCAGCTGAATTTGGTGCTGAATCGCCCCCATATTTAGCTGTAGAAAGATGTGCGCAGCTGAATATGGTGCTGAATTGCCCCCTGTATTTAGCAATAGAAAGATGTGAGCAGCTCAATATGGTGCTTAATCGCTCCTGTATTTAGCTGTAGAAAGATGTGAGCAGCTGAATTTGGTGCTGAATCACCCCCGTATTTAGCTGTAGAAAGATGTGCGCAGCTGAATATGGTGCTGAATTGCCCCCTGTATTTAGCAATAGAAAGATGTGCGCAGCTCAATATGGTGCTGAATCGCTCCTGTATTTAGCAATAGAAAGATGTGCGCAGCTCAATATGGTGCTGAATCGCTCCTGTATTTAGCTGTAGAAAGATGTGAGCAGCTGAATTTGGTGCTGAATCGCCCCCATATTTAGCTGTAGAAAGATGTGAGCAACTGAATATGGTGCTGAATCGCTCCTGTATTAAGCCGTTGAAAGATGTGAGCAGCTGAATTTGGTGCTGAATCGCCCCCGTATTTAGCTGTAGAAAGATGTGTGCAGCTGAATATGGTGCTGAATCGCCCCCATATTTAGCTGTAGAAAGATGTGTGCAGCTGAATATGGTTCTGAATCGCCCCCATATTTAGCTGTAGAAAGATGTGTGCAGCTGAATATGGTTCTGAATCGCCCCCATATTTAGCTGTAGAAAGATGTGTGCAGCTGAATATGGTTCTGAATCGCCCCCATATTTAGCTGTAGAAAGATGTGTGCAGCTCAATATGGTGCTGAATCACACTGAGGGTAAAATCGGGAAAAATGCACTTTCCCTAAAAAAACAATACAGTGCTGAATCATATGTAAAACTCCAGGTCATGCCCCGTTTTAGAACTGCGCCCTTCACAGTCCTGGGTCTCCCTGCGGGGGCGTTGTCCTATCTGGTGATTCAGTAACAGTGACATTGCCTTTCATTATCTTCCTATCTGGTGATTCAGTAACAGCGCCATTGCCTTTCATTATCTTCCTAGCTGGTGATTCAGTAACAGTGCCATTGCCTTTCATTATCTTCCTAGCTGGTGATTCAGTAACGGTGCCATTGCCTTTCATTATCTTCCTAGCTGGTGATTCAGTAACAGTGCCATTGCCTTTCATTGTCTTCCTAGCTGGTGATTCAGCCATAGCTATAGCGCCAACATAGGCTGCGGTGCTGTACAAGGTAGAGCACCGCCTTATAATGTATACGACTGCCCTGTGTATTATAAGTGTGTTCCTGGCCCAGCCCTCCTGTCATTTATACTTTGTACAGCGCCACAGTCTATGACGGAGCTCTATAAATAAACTATAATCATATAGAGCCTTAGCTATAGCGCCATCATAGGCCGAGGCGCTGTACAAGATAGAGCACCGCCTGTCCAATGTGGCCCCCGACCGCCTGTCATTGCTGAATGTGGCCCCCCGACCGCCTGTCCAATGTGGCCCCCGACCGCCTGTCCAATGTGGCCCCCGACCGCCTGTCCAATGTGGCCCCCGACCGCCTGTCCAATGTGGCCCCCGACCGCCTGTCCAATGTGGCCCCCGACCGCCTGTCATTGCTGAATGTGGCCCCCGACCGCCTGTCATTGCTGAATGTGGCCCCCGACCGCCTGTCCAATGTGGCCCCCGACCGCCTGTCATTGCTGAATGTGGCCCCCCGACCGCCTGTCCAATGTGGCCCCCGACCGCCTGTCCAATGTGGCCCCCGACCGCCTGTCCAACATGGCCCCTGACCGCCTGTCCAACGTGGCCCCCGACCGTCTGTCCAATGTGGCCCCCGACCACCTGTCCAATGTGGCCCCCGACCACCTGTCCAATGTGGCCCCCTACCGCCTGTCCAATGTGGCCCCCGACCACCTGTCCAATGTGGCCCCCGACCGCCTGTCATTGCTGAATGTGGCCCCCGACCGCCTGTCCAATGTGGCCCCCGAATGCCTGTCCAATGTGGCCCCCGACCGCCTGTCCAATGTGGCCCCCGACCACCTGTCCAATGTGGCCCCCGACCGCCTGTCATTGCTAAATGTGGCCCCCGACCGCCTGTCCAACGTGGCCCCTGACCGCCTGTCCAACGTGGCTCCCGACCGCCTGTCCAATGTGGCCCCCAAACGCCTGTCCAACGTGGCCCCTGACCGCCTGTCCAATGTGGCCCTCGACCGCCTGTCCAATGTGGCCCCCGACCGCCTGTCCAATGTGGCCCCCGACCGCCTGTCCAATGTGGCCCCCTACCGCCTGTCCAATGTGGCCCCCGACCGCCTGTCATTGCTGAATGTGGCCCCCGACCGCCTGTCATTGCTGAATGTGGCCCCCGACCGCCTGTCCAATGTGGCCCCCGACCGCCTGTCATTGCTGAATGTGGCCCCCCGACCGCCTGTCCAATGTGGCCCCCCGACCGCCTGTCCAATGTGGCCCTTGACCGCCTGTCCAATGTGGCCCCGACCGCCTGTCATTGCTGAATGTGTCCCCCGACCGCCTGTCCAATGTGGCCTCCGACCGCCTGTCATTGCTGAATGTGGCCCCCCGACCGCCTGTCCAATGTGGCCCCCGACCACCTGTCATTGCTGAATGTGGCCCCCCGACCGCCTGTCCAATGTGGCCCCCCGACTGCCTGTCCAATGTGGCCCCCGACCGCCTGTCATTGCTGAATGTGGCCCCCCGACCGCCTGTCCAATGTGGCCCCCCGACCACCTGTCCAATGTGGCCCCCGACCGCCTGTCATTGCTGAATGTGGCCCCCCGACCGCCTGTCCAATGTGGCCCCCAACCGCCTGTCCAACATGGCCCCTGACCGCCTGTCCAACGTGGCCCCCGACCGTCTGTCCAATGTGGCCCCAGACCACCTGTCCAATGTGGCCCCCGACCACCTGTCCAATGTGGCCCCCGACCACCTGTCCAATGTGGCCCCCGACCACCTGTCATTGCTGAATGTGGCCCCCGACCGCCTGTCCAATGTGGCCCCCGACCGCCTGTCCAATGTGGCCCCCCGACCGCCTGTCCAACATGGCCCCCGACCGCCTGTCCAATGTGGCCCCCGACCACCTGTCCAATGTGGCCCCCGACCGCCTGTCATTGCTGAATGTGGCCCCCGACCGCCTGTCCAACGTGGCCCCTGACCGCCTGTCCAACGTGGCTCCCGACCGCCTGTCCAATGTGGCCCCCAAACGCCTGTCCAACGTGGCCCCTGACCGCCTGTCCAATGTGGCCCCCGACCGCTTGTCCAATGTGGCCCCCGACCACCTGTCCAATGTGGCCCCCGACCGCCTGTCCAATGTGGCCCCCGACCGCCTTTCCAATGTGGCCCCCGACCGCCTTTCCAATGTGGCCCCCGACCGCCTTTCCAATGTGGCCCCCGACCGCCTGTCCAATGTGGCCCCCCGACCTCCTGTCCAATGTGGCCCCCGACCACCTGTCCAATGTGGCCCCCGACCACCTGTCCAATGTGGCCCCCGACCACCTGTCCAATGTGGCCCCCGACCACCTGTCATTGCTGAATGTGGCCCCCGACCGCCTGTCCAATGTGGCCCCCGACCGCCTGTCCAATGTGGCCCCCCGACCGCCTGTCCAACATGGCCCCCGACCGCCTGTCCAATGTGGCCCCCGACCACCTGTCCAATGTGGCCCCCGACCGCCTGTCATTGCTGAATGTGGCCCCCGACCGCCTGTCCAACGTGGCCCCTGACCGCCTGTCCAACGTGGCTCCCGACCGCCTGTCCAATGTGGCCCCCAAACGCCTGTCCAACGTGGCCCCTGACCGCCTGTCCAATGTGGCCCCCGACCGCTTGTCCAATGTGGCCCCCGACCACCTGTCCAATGTGGCCCCCGACCGCCTGTCCAATGTGGCCCCCGACCGCCTTTCCAATGTGGCCCCCGACCGCCTTTCCAATGTGGCCCCCGACCGCCTTTCCAATGTGGCCCCCGACCGCCTGTCCAATGTGGCCCCCCGACCTCCTGTCCAATGTGGCCCCCGACCACCTGTCCAATGTGGCCCCCGACCGCCTGTCATTGCTGAATGTGGCCCCCGACCGCCTGTCCAACGTGGCTCCCGACCACCTGTCCAATGTGGCTCCCGACCACCTGTCCAATGTGGCCCCCGACCGCCTGTCCAACGTGGCCCCCGACCACCTGTCCAATGTGGCCCCCGACCACCTGTCCAATGTGGCCCCCGACCTCCTGTCATTGCTGAATGTGGCCCCCGAACGCCTGTCCAATGTGGCCCCCCACCGCCTGTCCAATGTGCCCCTGACCTCCTGTCCAATGTGGCCCCCGACCGCCTGTCCAATGTGGCCCCCGACCGCCTGTCCAATGTGGCCCCTGCGGTCAGTTAGGTGGTGGGGGGACCCCGAGATAGTGGCGGGCACGTGGGGCATCCCAAACCTGATGACATTAGAGTGTCAGCTCCTCTGCCTTTATGGGGGAACTCCGGAGGATGGAGACGCTGACACCCTACATACACTGACACCCACTATCGCCCTGTATTCAGCGCCCCCGCAATCCATCCCCTCATCCTGAAGATATGTGAGCCCCGATCCCGTAATGGCTGCCGCCCCATTGCCTGCGCAATCGCTCCATTCCATCCAATCACTGAGCTGCTTTCGTCTCACATCCATAGTAATGCATCAAGGCAACTGGACTCGCTGCCGGCTCTGACGCATCCCCCCGGACTCTGCACTGCTGCTGTGCGGCCACTAGAAAATACAGATCCCGTTGCCTTGGTTTGTTACTTCAGATGCATAAAGGGGAACCTCAAATTCTCATGTACACCTATAAGTCAAGGCAACCAGAGCTGCTGAGGGGGAAGGATGTCATCCATTCACCACAGTGTGCGCACCTCCTTCATTGTTCTCATTGGCTATTATTTATATTATATTATACATGGCGCCGACATATACCGCAGCGCTGTACAGAATACATAGCATTTGGCTCTATGGCCACCTCCAGCTATTCCGCCTCTTATAATAGAAACGTATATTGTATATGGCGCCGACCTATACCGCAGCGCTGTACAGAATACATAGCATTAGGCTCTATGGCCACTTCCAGCTATTCCGCCTCTTATAATAGAAACGTATATTGTATATGGTGCCGACATATACCGCAGCGCTGTACAGAATACATAGCATTAGGCTCTATGGCCACTTCCAGCTATTCCGCCTCTTATAATAGAAACGTATATTATACATGGCGCCGACATATACCGCAGCGCTGTACAGAATACATAGCATTAGGCTCTATGGCCACTTCCAGCTATTCCGCCTCTTATAATAGAAACGTATATTGTATATGGTGCCGACCTATACCGCAGCGCTGTACAGAATATAGAGGCGCTTTCCCATTAGGCCTCTTATAACAGGAACGTCTCAATCGATTCAGGAAACATTCATTTATTTCCGTTACTGTGTCCTAGGTTTATATTTATTCTATTGTCAGTATATCATATATAGTGCTGACATATACCGCAGCGATGTACAGAGCACATAGAAGTGTTCCTATTCTTCTCTTATGACCACTTCAGCTTTTTGCCATTTGTATTAGAAACATCTCAGAATCATTTTAGGAAACATTTATTTATTTTCTATAGTTCCTGTATATTATATCTATATCGGCAACATATACCGCAGCACTGTACATAGGAGCTTCACCATTAGGCCTTTATTTAAGAAGGGATAGCGTCAGGTAGCGGCTGGTTAATGAGAGGTAGCGACAGGTAGCGACTGGTGAACGCCGGACACGGCAGCAATTACACATTTATCAAGCGGAATCTATTTAGTGACTAGGATAGCGCCATGTAGCGTCTGATTCATCATTATCACAGCCTCAGCGAACAGCACCGGCGTTCAGCCTTGCACAGCGCCAGGTCTGACCTCTCGCTACCTGTCGCTCTCCCATACATTTCAATGGACGATCCTTTTCTTCTCTTTAAATGGGGTTTTTTTTTTTTTTTTTTTTTAAATCTCAAATAATTCTGTGACGTCTCCTGACATTGAAATAGCAGTTTTTTTTTTCACAATTTTTTCATGTTTTATATATTTCTTCAGCAATGACATCACAGCTCTGCCATTATAGTGTCATGTTACAATGTTGTTACAATGTAATTCCATATGTTTTCGCTTTGTTACTGGTGGATAGATGCTGAAAAACAGACTTTAATCACACAGCCTCCTGCGCTCTGGGCTTCAGAGAAGCATTTTTCAGCGCCAGAGATTTGTGAGGCTGTTTTTTTGCTGAATATGGTGTGAGTCGGTCGCTATGAGCAGTCGCTAACATGCGCTCCCATACAGCGCTGTACTGGTCAAATAGCGACTCCTCACAATGTATTCAACATTACTGGACAGCGACTGAGTCGCTATAAACTAGCGACCCACGGCCGAGCACAGCGACTACTAGCGGGCGCTCTGAAATGCCGCTACAGACGCTCATCTGTCGCTACCTGGCGTTAGTGATGAATCAGCCTGCCCGTCGCTATAAACTAGCGACCCACGGCCGAGCACAGCGACTACTAGCGGGCGCTCTGAAATGCCGCTACAGACGCTCATCTGTCGCTACCTGGCGTTAGTGATGAATCAGCCTGCCTGTCGCTATAAACTAGCGACCCACGGCCGAGCACAGCGACTACTAGCGGGCGCTCTGAAATGCCGCTACAGACGTTCATCTGTCGCTACCTGGCGTTAGTGATGAATCAGCCTGCCCGTCGCTATAAACTAGCGACCCACGGCCGAGCACAGCGACTACTAGCGGGCGCTCTGAAATGCCGCTACAGACGCTCATCTGTCGCTACCTGGCGTTAGTGATGAATCAGCCTGCCTGTCGCTATAAACTAGCGACCCACGGCCGAGCACAGCGACTACTAGCGGGCGCTCTGAAATGCCGCTACAGACGTTCATCTGTCGCTACCTGGCGTTAGTGATGAATCAGCCTGCCCGTCGCTATAAACTAGCGACCCACGGCCGAGCACAGCGACTACTAGCGGGCGCTCTGAAATGCCGCTACAGACACTCATCTGTCGCTACCTGGCGTTAGTGATGAATCAGCCGGCCTGTCGCTATGATGACTTTCAGCTATTCCGTCTCTTATAATAGGAACGTCTCTGTTTAGAAAACTATCAATTATTTCCTTTACATTGTCCTAGATTTATATTTATTTTATTATCAGTATATTATATATGGCGCCGACATATAGCAGAGCGCTGTACAGAGAATGTAGAAGCGTTCCTATTCATCTCTATGACCACTTCAGCGTTCTGTCATTATTATTATTAGGAACATCTCAGGAATCATTTTAGGATTTTCTTTTACTTTGTCTTCAGTTATTATTTATTTTATCCTTTGTATATTATATATGTCGCCGACCTATACCGGAGCGCAGTACAGAGCACATGGGAGCGTTCCCAATAATCTCTATGACAGGCTCCTCGGTCGCTGCTGCTGATTCCATTAGAAGTGAGAATCAGATAAAGAACAAATTGTTTTCCTCCGCCTTGTTCTCAGTGTTTCTGTTATATATATTGTAGATAGCGCTGACCTATACCGGAGCGCTGTACAGCGAATGTAGAAGCGTTCCTATTCGTCTCTATTACTACTTCAGACATCTGCCATTATTATTAGGAACGTTTCTGAATCATTTTAGGAAACAGGTTTTTCTTTTTCTTTGTCTTCAGTTATTATTTGTTTTATCTTCTGTATATTATATATATGTCGCCGACCTATACCGCAGCGCTGTACACAATACATAGCAGCTTTCCCATTAGTCTCTATGACCACTTTCCGCCTCTTATCATAGGAACGTCTCTCAATCATTTCACTCATTTATTTATTTCCTTTACTCTGTCCTAAAATGATATTTATTCTATTGTCAGTATATGGTATATAACGCCGACATATACTGGAGCGCAGTACAGAGAATGCCTTCCTATCACTCTCTATGACCACTTCCAGCTATCAGCTTCCTGTCATTAGTATTAGGAACATCTCAGGATCATTTTATTTCTTTATTTTCTATAGTTATTATTTATTTTATTTTCTGTATATTATATATATATGGCGCTGACCTATACCGGAGCGCAGTACAGAGAATGCCTTCCTACCTTCTCTATGACCACTTCCAGCTATCAGCTTCCTGTCATTAGAATTAGGAACATCTCAGGATCATTATATTTCTTTATTTTCTATAGTTATTATTTATTTTATCCTCTGTATATTATATATATGGCGCTGACCTATACCGGAGCGCTGTACAGAGTGTTCCCAATAATCTCTATGACAAGCTCCTCGGTCGCTGTTGCTGATTCCATTAGAAGTTTGAATCAGATAAAGAACGAATTGTTTTCCTCCGCCTTGTTCTCAGCGTTTCTGTTATATATAAATCATATATGGCTCTGACATATACCGCAGCGCTGTACAGGGCACTTGGAAGCATTCCTATCACTCTCCATGATCGGCCCGGAGCTGCTCGGCTATTGCGCCGCTACTATAGAGACGTCGCTGCTATTCGGCAAAACAAAAGAGATTCTTCCACTTTGTCCTCAGTTATTTATGGCGCCGCCCTATACCGTAGCGCTGTACAGAGAATATACAGGAGATTTCCCATTAGGCTCTGTCACCACTTCCAGCAATTCCACCTCTTATAATAGGAACGTCTCTGTTCAGGTCGCACTCAATTATTTATATCTTTCCCCCCTGTACATACAGATTGCCCACATTAATCCGGACCCTCACCCTGAATAAGAGCCTATCTTATATATTTCCCACACCCTGTACATACAGATTGTCCACATTAATCCGGACCCTCACCCTGAATAAGAGCCTATCTTATATGTTTCCCACACCCTGTACATACAGTTTGCTCACATTAATCCGGACCTTCACCCTGAATAAGAGCCTATCTTATATGTTTCCCACACCCTGTACATACAGATTGCACACATTAATCCGGACCTTCACCCTGAATAAGAGCCTATCTTATATGTTTCCCACACCCTGTACATACAGATTGCTCACATTAATCCGGACCCTCACCCTGAATAAGAGCCTATCTTATATGTTTCCCACACCCTGTACATACAGATTGCTCACATTAATCCGGACCCTCACCCTGAATAAGAGCCTATCTTATATATTTCCCACACCCTGTACATACAGATTGCCCACATTAATCCGGACCCTCACCCTGAATAAGAGCCTATCTTATATATTTCCCACACCCTGTACATACAGATTGTCCACATTAATCCGGACCCTCACCCTGAATAAGAGCCTATCTTATATGTTTCCCACACCCTGTACATACAGATTGCTCACATTAATCCGGACCTTCACCCTGAATAAGAGCCTATCTTATATGTTTCCCACACCCTGTACATACAGATTGCTCACATTAATCCGGACCTTCACCCTGAATAAGAGCCTATCTTATATGTTTCCCACACCCTGTACATACAGATTGCTCACATTAATCCGGACCTTCACCCTGAATAAGAGCCTATCTTATATATTTCCCACACCATGTACATACAGATTGCTCACATTAATCCGGACCTTCACCCTGAATAAGAGCCTATCTTATATGTTTCCCACACCCTGTACATACAGATTGCTCACATTATTCCGGACCCTCACCCTGAATAAGAGCCTATCTTATATATTTCCCACACCCTGTACATACAGATTGTCCACATTAATCCGGACCCTCACCCTGAATAAGAGCCTATCTTATATGTTTCCCACACCCTGTACATACAGATTGCTCACATTAATCCGGACCTTCACCCTGAATAAGAGCCTATCTTATATGTTTCCCACACCCTGTACATACAGATTGCTCACATTAATCCGGACCTTCACCCTGAATAAGAGCCTATCTTATATGTTTCCCACACCCTGTACATACAGATTGCTCACATTAATCCGGACCTTCACCCTGAATAAGAGCCTATCTTATATGTTTCCCCCCTGTACATACAGATTGCCCACATTAATCCGGACCTTCACCCTGAATAAGAGCCTATCTTATATGTTTCCCCCCTGTACATACAGATTGCCCACATTAATCCGGACCTTCACCCTGAATAAGAGCCTATCTTATATGTTTCCCCCCTGTACATACAGATTGCCCACATTAATCCGGACCTTCACCCTGAATAAGAGCCTATCTTATATGTTTCCCACACCCTGTACATACAGATTGCCAACATTAATCCGGACCTTCACCCTGAATAAGAGCATATCTTATATGTTTCCCCCCTGTACATACAGATTGCCCACATTAATCCGGACCTTCACCCTGAATAAGAGCCTATCTTATATGTTTCCCACACCCTGTACATACAGATTGTCCACATTAATCCGGACCCTCACCCTGAATAAGAGCCTATCTTATATGTTTCCCACACCCTGTACATACAGATTGCCCACATTAATCCGGACCTTCACCCTGAATAAGAGCCTATCTTATATGTTTCCCACACCCTGTACATACAGATTGCTCACATTAATCCGGACCCTCACCCTGAATAAGAGCCTATTTTATGTTTCCCACACCCTGTACATACAGATTGCTCACATTAATCCGGACCTTCACCCTGAATAAGAGCCTATCTTATATGTTTCCCCCCTGTACATACAGATTGCCCACATTAATCCGGACCTTCACCCTGAATAAGAGCCTATCTTATATGTTTCCCCCCTGTACATACAGATTGCCCACATTAATCCGGACCCTCACCCTGAATAAGAGCCTATCTTATATGTTTCCCCCCTGTACATACAGATTGCCCACATTAATCCGGACCTTCACCCTGAATAAGAGCCTATCTTATATGTTTCCCCCCTGTACATACAGATTGCCCACATTAATCCGGACCTTCACCCTGAATAAGAGCCTATCTTATATGTTTCCCACACCCTGTACATACAGATTGCCCACATTAATCCGGACCTTCACCCTGAATAAGAGCCTATCTTATATGTTTCCCCCCTGTACATACAGATTGCCCACATTAATCCGGACCTTCACCCTGAATAAGAGCCTATCTTATATGTTTCCCACACCCTGTACATACAGATTGCCCACATTAATCCGGACCTTCACCCTGAATAAGAGCATATCTTATATGTTTCCCCCCTGTACATACAGATTGCCCACATTAATCCGGACCTTCACCCTGAATAAGAGCCTATCTTATATGTTTCCCACACCCTGTACATACAGATTGTCCACATTAATCCGGACCCTCACCCTGAATAAGAGCCTATCTTATATGTTTCCCACACCCTGTACATACAGATTGCCCACATTAATCCGGACCTTCACCCTGAATAAGAGCCTATCTTATATGTTTCCCACACCCTGTACATACAGATTGCTCACATTAATCCGGACCCTCACCCTGAATAAGAGCCTATTTTATGTTTCCCACACCCTGTACATACAGATTGCTCACATTAATCCGGACCTTCACCCTGAATAAGAGCCTATCTTATATGTTTCCCCCCTGTACATACAGATTGCCCACATTAATCCGGACCTTCACCCTGAATAAGAGCCTATATTATATGTTTCCCCCCTGTACATACAGATTGCCCACATTAATCCGGACCCTCACCCTGAATAAGAGCCTATCTTATATGTTTCCCCCCTGTACATACAGATTGCCCACATTAATCCGGACCTTCACCCTGAATAAGAGCCTATCTTATATGTTTCCCCCCTGTACATACAGATTGCCCACATTAATCCGGACCTTCACCCTGAATAAGAGCCTATCTTATATGCTTCCCACACCCTGTACATACAGATTGTCCACATTAAAAATCATCCTACCTGCATCTACTGCATGTTATAAGCCTTTAAACATCCAAGATGGCGGCTCATGGAGCATCAGGCAGCCTGCAAATAGGAAGTGTCTTCTGACTGTGCTGCTCTGCATTCTGGGATTGCTGACCTTTTCCTGACCCCAGCTCTGCTCTGTCTGAGCAAAGCACAGCTATAACCCCGCCCCCTGCACTTTATCCCACTCTCCTCTCCTCAGTAAGTGATGCTTCTGAGTCAAGATGGCGGCGACTAAGTGACTAAACTATAAAATATATTAATGTGAGATGCTGGGGAATCAGTTTATAAGGATTGGGTCCGGGGGAAGCGTTGCTCATGACGTGCCAGGTGATGCGCACAATGGCGGCGGGTCCTTGTCATTGGTGGGCTCTCTCCCGTCGGCTCCATTATGGCGACTTAGTCGTTATTTTCCGGACGATTTAACAGATTTCTTCCGTGAATAATCTCAGATTGCTTAACAAAGCGCAAACAATGGCGGGTGCGCGGCGCGCGTCTGCAGGAGCCGCCGGTGATTTATGGCGTGTGGCGGAGAATTGATATTCGTCTTTTATTCACTCGCTGCGGCAAAAAAACGTGGACCAAACTATAAAAGATTCCAGGGCTGGCCAATTACACGTCCATTCTTCCTCTTTTCTCATCTTATCCCCCCACTTTCCTCCTCTTCCACTTCTTCCTCCTCCTTTTATCCCTCTTCCACTTCTCCTTCCTCCTCCTCTTATCCCTCTTCCACTTCTCCTTCCCCCTCCTCTTATCCCTCTTCCACTTCTCCCTCCTCCTCCTCTTATCCCTCTTCCACCTCTCCTTCCTCCTCCTCTTATCCCTCTTCCACTTCTCCTTCCTCCTCCTCTTATCCCTCTTCCACTTCTCCTTCCTCCTCCTCTTATCCCTCTTCCACTTCCTTCCTCCTCCTCTTATCCCTCTTCCACTTCTCCTCCCCCCTCCTCTTATCCCTCTTCCACTTCTCCTTCCCCCTCCTCTTATCCCTCTTCCACTTCTCCTTCCCCCTCCTCTTATCCCTCTTCCACCTCTCCTTCCTCCTCCTCTTATCCCTCTTCCACTTCTCCTTCCCCCTCCTCTTATCCCTCTTCCACTTCTCCTTCCCCCTCCTCTTATCCCTCTTCCACTTCTCCTTCCCCCTCCTCTTATCCCTCTTCCACCTCTCCTTCCTCCTCCTCTTATCCCTCTTCCACTTCTCCTTCCCCCTCCTCTTATCCCTCTTCCACTTCTCCTTCCCCCTCCTCTTATCCCTCTTCCACTTCTCCTTCCCCCTCCTCTTATCCCTCTTCCACTTCCTTCCTCCTCCTCTTATCCCTCTTCCACTTCTCCTCCCCCCTCCTCTTATCCCTCTTCCACTTCTCCTCCTTCTCTTATCCCTCTTCCACTTCTCCTTCCCCCTCCTCTTATCCCTCTTCCACTTCTCCTTCCCCCTCCTCTTATCCCTCTTCCACTTCTCCTTCCCCCTCCTCTTATCCCTCTTCCACCTCTCCTTCCCCCTCCTCTTATCCCTCTTCCACTTCTCCTTCCCCCTCCTCTTATCCCTCTTCCACCTCTCCTTCCTCCTCCTCTTATCCCTCTTCCACTTCTCCTTCCCCCTCCTCTTATCCCTCTTCCACTTCTCCTTCCCCCTCCTCTTATCCCTCTTCCACTTCTTCTTCCTTCTCCTCTTATCCCTCTTCCACTTCTCCTTCCTCCTCCTCTTATCCCTCTTCCACTTCTCCTTCCCCCTCCTCTTATCCCTCTTCCACTTCTCCTTCCCCCTCCTCTTATCCCTCTTCCACTTCTTCTTCCTTCTCCTCTTATCCCTCTTCCACTTCTCCTTCCTCCTCCTCTTATCCCTCTTCCACTTCTCCTTCCCCCTCCTCTTATCCCTCTTCCACTTCTCCCTCCTCCTCCTCTTATCCCTCTTCCACCTCTCCTTCCTCCTCCTCTTATCCCTCTTCCACTTCTCCTTCCTCCTCCTCTTATCCCTCTTCCACCTCTCCTTCCTCCTCCTCTTATCCCTCTTCCACTTCTCCTTCCTCCTCCTCTTATCCCTCTTCCACTTCTCCTTCCTCCTCCTCTTATCCCTCTTCCACTTCTCCTTCCTCCTCCTCTTATCCCTCTTCCACTTCTCCTTCCTCCTCCTCTTATCCCTCTTCCACTTCCTTCCTCCTCCTCTTATCCCTCTTCCACTTCTCCTCCCCCCTCCTCTTATCCCTCTTCCACTTCTCCTCCTTCTCTTATCCCTCTTCCACTTCTCCTTCCCCCTCCTCTTATCCCTCTTCCACCTCTCCTTCCTCCTCCTCTTATCCCTCTTCCACTTCTCCTTCCCCCTCCTCTTATCCCTCTTCCACCTCTCCTTCCTCCTCCTCTTATCCCTCTTCCGCTTCTCCTTCCCCCCCCTCTTATCCCTCTTCCACTTCTCCTTCCCCCTCCTCTTATCCCTCTTCCACTTCTCCTTCCCCCTCCTCTTATCCCTCTTCCACTTCTCCTTCCCCCTCCTCGTATCCCTCTTCCACTTCTCCTTCCTCCTCCTCTTATCCCTCTTCTTCTTCCTCCTCCTCTTATCCCTCTTCCACTTCTTCTCCTTCCCCCTCCTCTTATCCCTCTTCCACTTCTCCTTCCTCCTCCTCTTATCCCTCTTCTTCCTCCCCCTCCTCTTATCCTTCTTCCACTTCTCCTTCCCCCTCCTCTTATCCCTCTTCCACTTCTCCTTCGTCCTCCTCTTATCCCTCTTCTTCTTCCTCCTCCTCTTATCCCTCTTCCACTTCTTCTCCTTCCCCCTCCTTTTATCCCTCTTCCACTTCTTCTTCCTCCTCCTCTTATCCCTCTTCTTCTTCCTCCCCCTCCTCTTATCCCTCTTCCACTTCTTCTTCCTCCTCCTCTTATCCCTCTTCTCCTTCCTCCTCCTCTTATCCCTCTTCCACTTCTCCTTCCCCCTCCTCTTATCCCTCTTCCACTTCTCCCTCCTCCTCCTCTTATCCCTCTTCCACCTCTCCTTCCTCCTCCTCTTATCCCTCTTCCACCTCTCCTTCCTCCTCCTCTTATCCATCTTCCACCTCTCCTTCCTCCTCCTCTTATCCCTCTTCCACTTCTCCTTCCTCCTCCTCTTATCCCTCTTCCACTTCTCCTTCCTCCTCTTCTTATCCCTCTTCCACTTCTCCTTCCTCCTCCTCTTATCCCTCTTCTCCTTCCTCCCCCTCCTCTTATCCTTCTTCCACTTCTCCTTCCTCCTCCTCTTATCCCTCTTCCACTTCTCCTTCCCCCTCCTCTTATCCCTCTTCCACTTCTCCCTCCTCCTCCTCTTATCCCTCTTCCACCTCTCCTTCCTCCTCCTCTTATCCCTCTTCCACCTCTCCTTCCTCCTCCTCTTATCCCTCTTCCACTTCTCCTTCCTCCTCCTCTTATCCCTCTTCCACTTCTCCTTCCTCCTCCTCTTATCCGTCTTCCACTTCTCCTTCCCCCTCCTCTTATCCCTCTTCCACTTCTCCTTCCCCCTCCTCTTATCCCTCTTCCACTTCTCCTTCCCCCTCCTCTTATCCCTCTTCCACTTCTCCTTCCCCCTCCTCTTATCCCTCTTCCACTACTCCTTCCTCCTCCTCTTATCCCTCTTCCACTTCTCCTTTCCCCTCCTCTTATCCCTCTTCCACCTCTCCTTCCTCCTTCTCTTATCCCTCTTCCACTTCTCCTTCCCCCTCCTCTTATCCCTCTTCCACTACTCCTTCCTCCTCCTCTTATCCCTCTTCCACTTCTCCTTTCCCCTCCTCTTATCCCTCTTCCACCTCTCCTTCCTCCTTCTCTTATCCCTCTTCCACTTCTCCTTCCCCCTCCTCTTATCCCTATTCCACCTCTCCTTCCCCCTCCTCTTATCCCTCGTCCACTTCTCCTTCCTCCTCCTCTTATTCCTCTTCCACTTCTCCTTCCTCCTTCTCTTATCCCTCTTCCACTTCTCCTTCCTCCTCCTCTTATCCCTCTTCCACCTCTCCTTCCCCCTCCTCTTATTCCTCTTCCACTTCTCCTTCCTCCTCCTCTTATCCCTCTTCCACTTCTCCTTCCTCCTCCTCTTATCCCTCTTCCACTTCTCCTTCCCCCTCCTCTTATCCCTCTTCCACTTCTCATTCCTCCTCCTCTTATCCCTCTTCCACTTCTCCTTCCTCCTTCTCTTATCCCTCTTCCACTTCTCCTTCCTCCTCCTCTTATCCCTCTTCCGCTTCTTCTTCCTCCTCTTATCCCTCTTCCATTTCTTCTCCTTCCTCCTCCTCTTATTCCTCTTCCACTTCTCTTTACTCCTCCTCTTATCCCTCTTCCACTTCTCCTTCCTCCTCCTCTTATCCCTCTTCCACTTCTCCTTCCTCCTTCTCTTATCCCTCTTCCACTTCTCTTTCCTCCTCCTCTTATCCCTCTTCTGCTTCTTCTTCCTCCTCTTATCCCTCTTCCATTTCTTTTCCTTCCTCCTCCTCTTATACCTCTTCCACTTCTCCTTCCTCCTCCTCTTATCCCTCTTCCACTTCTCCTTCCTCCTCCTCTTATCCCTCTTCCACCTCTCCTTCCTCCTCCTCTTATTGCTCTTCCACTTCTCCTTCCGCCTCCTCTTATCCCTCTTCTGCTTTTTCTTCCTCCTCTTATCCCTCTTCCATTTCTTCTCCTTCCTCCTTCTCTTATCCCTCTTCCATTTCTTCTCCTTCCTCCGCCTCTTATACCTCTTCCACTTCTCCTTCCTCCTCCTCTTATCCCTCTTCTGCTTCTTCTTCCTCCTCTTATCCCTCTTCTGCTTCTTCTTCCTCCTCTTATCCCTCTTCCATTTCTTCTCCTTCTTCCTCCTCCTATCCCTCTTCTCCTTCCTCTGCCTCTTATACCTCTTCCACTTCTCCTTCCTCCTCCTCTTATCCCTCTTCTGCTTCTTCTTCCTCCTCTTATCCCTCTTCCATTTCTTCTCCTTCTTCCTCCTCTTTTCCAATTCTACTTCCTTTTTTCCCTCTTGCACTCCTTCCTCTTCATCCTCTTTTCCTTCCTCCTCCTCCTATCCCTCTTCTCCTTCCTCTGCCTCTTATTCCTCTTCCACTTCTCTTTACTCCTCCTCTTATCCCTCTTCCACTTCTCCTTCCTCCTCCTCTTATCCCTCTTCCACTTCTCCTTCCTCCTTCTCTTATCCCTCTTCAACTTCTCATTCCTCCTCTTATACCTCCTTCCACCTCCTCTTATCCCTCTTCTTCCTCCCCCTCCTCTTATCCCTCTTCTTCCTCCCCCTCCTCTTATCCCTCTTCCACTTTTTCTCCTTCCTCCTCCTCTTATCCCTCTTCTTCCTCCCCCTCCTCTTATCCCTCTTCCACTTTTTCTCCTTCCTCCTCCTCTTATCCCTCTTCCACTTCTTCTTCCTCTTCCTCCTCCTATCCCTCTTCTTCTTCCACATCCTCTTATCCCTCTTCCACTTCTTCTTCCTCTTCCTCCTCCTATCCCTCTTCTTCTTCCACATCCTCTTATCCCTCTTCCACTTCTTCTTCCTCCTCTTATCCCTCTTCTCCTTCCTCCTCCTCCTCTTATCCCTCTTCCACTTCTTCTTCCTCCTCTTATCCCTCTTCCACTTCTTCTTCCTCCTCTTATCCCTCTTCTCCTTCCTCCTCCTCCTCTTATCCCTCTTCTACTTCTTCTTCCTCCTCTTATCCCTCTTCTACTTCTTCTTCCTCTTACTCCTCCTATCCCTCTTCTTCTTCCACATCCTCTTATCCCTCTTCTACTTCTTCTTCCTTCTCTTATCCCTCTTCCACTTTTTCTCCTTCCTCCTCCTCTTATCCCTCTTGCTCCTCTGGGGGGTATAACCACGCCCCGGCATATGTTGGCGCCATATCGGGAGCAGCTTCCCCCAGATCCCCGCTATTCACTAACCTTTCCTCAGCCCAATGGAATGAGAGCAGCTGCATCCCCGGGCTGTGCGCGCCCCCGCCCCAGACACTCAGACTGGCCGGGGGCGTGTCCTGCAAGGGAAGCCAATCAGAGCCGCTTCATAAATGACATAGTCACAGCAATCGCCTCTGATTGGACGAGAGCCCGCACATGTGCCCTGCACCCGGGAAGAGGTGAGTTGTGGGGGGTTTCCCAAAGTGGAGGCGTCACAGTCAAAATCCCGGGTTTTGTTCCACTTCAATCAGCCAGCCCTGGAGTGTTTTAGACTCCAGGGCTGGCAGGTTACGCACCCCTAAATCCCATCCTCATGGAAGCCTGGCATTTATCGAAGCCTGGCACACTCAATGTTTGAAAGCACTTGAGATGGCAATGAGACCCATAGAGGATATTTGCATAGCTCCGCCTACTCTCTAGGGTTGATGGGTAAGGTGAGACACTGGGAGGCGGCTCTGCTCATTGCAGCAATTTGTCCCATAACAAATCCCGACGTTTCGGGACCAGATTCCAGGGTGGTCCAGTCTGGATCATTTTTCTCTATCCAGCCCTGGAGTCTTTTTTCTCTATCCAGCCCTGGAGTCTTTTGTCCCATAACAAATCCCGACGTTTCGGGACCAGATTCCAGGGTGGTCCAGTCTGGATCGTTTTTCTCTATCCAGCCCTGGAGTCTTTTTTCTCTATCCAGCCCTGGAGTCTTTTGTCCCATAACAAATCCCGACGTTTCGGGACCAGATTCCAGGGTGGTCCAGTCTGGATCGTTTTTCTCTATCCAGCCCTGGAGTCTTTTTTCTCTATCCAGCCCTGGAGTCTTTTGTCCCATAACAAATCCCGACGTTTCGGGACCAGATTCCAGGGTGGTCCAGTCTGGATCGTTTTTCTCTATCCAGCCCTGGAGTCTTTTTTCTCTATCCAGCCCTGGAGTCTTTTGTCCCATAACAAATCCCGACGTTTCGGGACCAGATTCCAGGGTGGTCCAGTCTGGATCGTTTTTCTCTATCCAGCCCTGGAGTCTTTTTTCTCTATCCAGCCCTGGAGTCTTTTGTCCCATAACAAATCCCGACGTTTCGGGACCAGATTCCAGGGTGGTCCAGTCTGAATCGTTTTTCTCTATCCAGCCCTGGAGTCTTTTTTCTCTATCCAGCCCTGGAGTCTTTTGTCCCATAACAAATCCCGACGTTTCGGGACCAGATTCCAGGGTGGTCCAGTCTGGATCGTTTTTCTCTATCCAGCCCTGGAGTCTTTTTTCTCTATCCAGCCCTGGAGTCTTTTGTCCCATAACAAATCCCGACGTTTCGGGACCAGATTCCAGGGTGGTCCAGTCTGGATCGTTTTTCTCTATCCAGCCCTGGAGTCCTGGAGTCTTTTTTCTCTATCCAGCCCTGGAGTCTTTTGTCCCATAACAAATCCCGACGTTTCGGGACCAGATTCCAGGGTGGTCCGGTCTGGATCATTTTTCTCTATCCAGCCTTGCAGTTTATTAGACTCCAGGGCTGGCAGATTAAGCACCGCTAAGACCAGAATCAGGATGAATCGCTGAAAATATCGAAGCTTGGCATTTATCGAAGCCTGGCATTTATTGAAGCCTGACATTTATTGAAGCCTGGCATTTATTGAAGCCTGGCATTTATCGAACCTGGCATTTATCGAAGCCTGGCATTTATCGAATCCTGGCATTTATCGAAGCCTGGCATTTATCAAAGCCTGACATTTATCGAAGCCTGGCATTTATCGAAGCCTGACATTTATCGGAGCCTGGCATTTATCGAAGCCTGACATTTATCGAATCCTGACATTTATCGAATCCTGACATTTATCAAAGCCTGACATTTATCGAAGCCTGGCATTTATCGAAGCCTGACATTTATCGGAGCCTGGCATTTATCGAAGCCTGGCATTTATCGAAGCCTGGCATTTATCGAAGCCTGACATCTATCGAAGCCTGACATTTATCGGAGCCTGGCATTTATCGGAGCCTGGCATTTATCGAATCCTGGCATTTATCGAAGCCTGGCATTTATCGAAGCCTGACATCTATCGAAGCCTGACATCTATCGAAGCCTGACATTTATCGGAGCCTGGCATTTATCGAATCCTGGCATTTATCGAAGCCTGGCATTTATCGAAGCCTGGCATTTATCGAAGCCTGACATTTATCGAATCCTGACATTTATCGAATCCTGGCATTTATCGGAGCCTGGCATTTATCGAAGCCTGACATTTATCGAAGCCTGGCATTTATCGAAGCCTGGCATTTATCGAAGCCTGGCATTTATCGAAGCCTGGCATTTATCGAAGCCTGGCATTTATCGAAGCCTGGCATTTATCGAAGCCTGGCATTTATCGGAGCCTGGCATTTATCGAAGCCTGACATTTATCGAACCTGACATTTATCGGAGCCTGGCATTTATCGAAGCCTGGCATTTATCGAACCTGACATTTATCGGAGCCTGGCATTTATCGGAGCCTGGCATTTATCGAAGCCTGACATTTATCGAACCTGACATTTATCGAAGCCTGACATTTATCGAAGCCTGACATTTATCGAAGCCTGGCATTTATCGGAGCCTGACATTTATCGAACCTGACATTTATCGGAGCCTGGCATTTATCGAAGCCTGACATTTATCGAAGCCTGACATTTATCGGAGCCTGGCATTTATCGAAGCCTGACATTTATCGGAGCCTGGCATTTATCGAAGCCTGGCATTTATCGAAGCCTGGCATTTATCGAAGCCTGACATTTATCGGAGCCTGGCATTTATCGAAGCCTGGCATTTATCAAAGCCTGACATTTATCGAAGCCTGGCATTTATCGAAGCCTGGCATTTATCGAAGCCTGGCATTTATTGAAGCCTGGCATTTATCGAACCTGACATTTATCGGAGCCTGGCATTTATCGAAGCCTGACATTTATCGAAGCCTGGCATTTATCGGAGCCTGGCATTTATCGAAGCCTGACATTTATCGAACCTGACATTTATCGAAGCCTGACATTTATCGAAGCCTGACATTTATCGAAGCCTGGCATTTATCGGAGCCTGACATTTATCGAACCTGACATTTATCGGAGCCTGGCATTTATCGAAGCCTGACATTTATCGAAGCCTGGCATTTATCGGAGCCTGGCATTTATCGAAGCCTGACATTTATCGGAGCCTGGCATTTATCGAAGCCTGGCATTTATCGAAGCCTGGCATTTATCGAAGCCTGACATTTATCGAAGCCTGGCATTTATCGAAGCCTGACATTTATCGAATCCTGGCATTTATCGAAGCCTGGCATTTATCAAAGCCTGACATTTATCGAAGCCTGGCATTTATCGAAGCCTGGCATTTATCGAAGCCTGACATTTATCGGAGCCTGGCATTTATCGAAGCCTGGCATTTATCGAAGCCTGGCATTTATCGAAGCCTGACATTTATCGAAGCCTGGCATTTATCGAAGCCTGGCATTTATCGAAGCCTGGCATTTATCGAAGCCTGGCATTTATCGAAGCCTGGCATTTATCGAAGCCTGACATTTATCGAACCTGACATTTATCGGAGCCTGGCATTTATCGAAGCCTGGCATTTATCGAACCTGACATTTATCGGAGCCTGGCATTTATCGAAGCCTGGCATTTATCGAAGCCTGACATTTATCGAAGCCTGGCATTTATCGAATCCTGACATTTATCGAAGCCTGGCATTTATCGAATCCTGGCATTTATCGAAGCCTGACATTTATCGAAGCCTGGCATTTATCGGAGCCTGGCATTTATCGAAGCCTGACATTTATCGAACCTGACATTTATCGAAGCCTGACATTTATCGAAGCCTGACATTTATCGAAGCCTGACATTTATCGAAGCCTGGCATTTATCGGAGCCTGGCATTTATCGAAGCCTGGCATTTATCGAAGCCTGACATTTATCGAAGCCTGGCATTTATCGAAGCCTGGCATTTATCGGAGCCTGGCATTTATCGAAGCCTGACATTTATCGAAGCCTGACATTTATCGAAGCCTGGCATTTATCGGAGCCTGGCATTTATCGAAGCCTGGCATTTATCGAAGCCTGACATTTATCGAAGCCTGGCATTTATCGAATCCTGACATTTATCGAAGCCTGGCATTTATCGAATCCTGGCATTTATCGAAGCCTGACATTTATCGAAGCCTGACATTTATCGAATCCTGACATTTATCGAAGCCTGGCATTTATCGAAGCCTGACATTTATCGAATCCTGACATTTATCGAAGCCTGGCATTTATCGAAGCCTGACATTTATCGAAGCCTGGCATTTATCGAATCCTGACATTTATCGAAGCCTGGCATTTATCGAAGCCTGACATTTATCGAAGCCTGACATTTATCGAATCCTGGCATTTATCGAAGCCTGGCATTTATCGAAGCCTGACATTTATCGAAGCCTGACATTTATCGAATCCTGACATTTATCGAATCCTGGCATTTATCGAAGCCTGGCATTTATCGAATCCTGGCATTTATCGAAGCCTGGCATTTATCGAATCCTGGCATTTATCGAAGCCTGGCATTTATCGAAGCCCGGCATTTATCGAATCCTGGCATTTATCGAAGCCTGGCATTTATCGAAGCCTGGCATTTATCGAATCCTGACATTTATCGAAGCCTGACATTTATCGAATCCTGACATTTATCAAAGCCTGGCATTTATCGAATCCTGGCATTTATCGAATCCTGGCATTTATCGAATCCTGACATTTATCGAAGCCTGGCATTTATCGAAGCCTGACATTTATCGAAGCCTGACATTTATCGAATCCTGACATTTATCAAAGCCTGACATTTATCGAAGCCTGGCATTTATCGAATCCTGACATTTATCGAATCCTGACATTTATCGAATCCTGGCATTTATCGAATCCTGGCATTTATCGAATCCTGGCATTTATCGAATCCTGGCATTTATCGAATCCTGACATTTATCGAATCCTGGCATTTATCGAATCCTGACATTTATCGAATCCTGACATTTATCGAATCCTGGCATTTATCGAATCCTGACATTTATCGAAGCCTGGCATTTATCGAAGCCTGACATTTATCGAAGCCTGACATTTATCGAATCCTGACATTTATCGAAGCCTGGCATTTATCGAAGCCTGGCATTTATCGAAGCCTGACATTTATCGAAGCCTGACATTTATCGAATCCTGACATTTATCGAAGCCTGACATTTATCGAAGCCTGGCATTTATCGAATCCTGACATTTATCGAAGCCTGGCATTTATCGAATCCTGACATTTATCGAAGCCTGGCATTTATTGAAGCCTGGCATTTATTGAAGCTTGGCTCACTCAGCAGTTCGAAAGCGCTTAAGATGGCAATGAGAGCCATAAAGAGAATATTTGCATAGCTCCGCCTCCTCACTAGGATTGATGGGTAAACCTGTTATGCTTTGCGCATAGGCGGCAGGTGAGACACTGGGAGGCGGCTCTGCTCATTGCAGCAATTTGCCCCATAACAAATTCCGACGTTTCGGGACCAGATTCCAGGGTGGTCCAGTCTGGATCGTTTTTCTCTATCCAGCCCTGGAGTCTTTTTTTCTCTATCCAGCCCTGGAGTCTTTTTTCTCTATCCAGCCCTGGAGTCTTTTTTCTCTATCCAGCCCTGGAGTCTTTTTCTCTGTCCAGCCCTGGAGTCTTTTTTTCTCTATCCAGCCCTGGAGTCTTTTTTCTCTATGCAGCCCTGGAGTCTTTTTCTCTGTCCAGCCCTGGAGTCTTTTTTCTCTATCCAGCCCTGGAGTCTTTTTCTCTGTCCAGCCCTGGAGTCTTTTTTCTCTATCCAGCCCTGGAGTCTTTTTCTCTGTCCAGCCCTGGAGTCTTTTTTCTCTATCTAGCCCTGGAGTCTTTTTTCTCTATCCAGCCCTGGAGTCTTTTTTCTCTATCCAGCCCTGGAGTCTTTTTTCTCTATCCAGCCCTGGAGTCTTTTTTCTCTATCCAGCCCTGGAGTCTTTTTTCTCTATCCAGCCCTGGAGTCTTTTTTCTCTATCCAGCCCTGGAGTCTGTTCCATAATAAATCCCGACGTTTCGGTACCAGATTCCCAGATTACTTTCTATTGGCTGCTGCATAATAACTGGGGGCCGGTTGGGGCCGGATCGGGCTCATTGGGCCGGCAGCCGCCACGCCCCCGCATCTCTCCCTCGTTGTGATAGAGTGTCAGCTTCTTGGCCAAGTCTTTGTCTTGTAGGAGCAGAGAACAATAGTGACCGGGCGCCATTCACAATACAGGGCCCCTCCCCCATCATAGAGTGTCAGCTCCTCTGTCCAGGGGCGTTAGTGTGAGCGGCGCGGGGCCGGGGTGTCTGGAGCCCAACAAAATGTCATGGGGCCCCGGTGCATGAAATGTTTCTCATACTGTAACACTTTCAAGCAGAACAAAACCCTGTGCAGCCGGCCCTGGAATCTAAAAGGCCATCACATTATAGGTTATAGGGGCCCAGCCATCACATTATAGGTTATAGGGGCCCAGCCATCACATTATAGGTTATAGGGGCCCAGCCATCACATTATAGGTTATAGGGGCCCAGCCATCACATTATAGGTTATAGGGGCCCAGCCATCACATTATAGGTTATAGGAGGCCCAGCCATCACATTATAGATTATAGGGGCCCAGCCATCACATTATAGATTATATGGGGCCCAGCCATCACATTATAGGTTATAGGGGCCCAGCCATCACATTATAGGTTATAGGGGCCCAGCCATCACATTATAGGTTATAGGGGCCCAGCCATCACATTATAGGTTATAGGGGCCCAGCCATCACATTATAGGTTATAGGGACCCAGCCATCACATTATAGGTTATAGGGGCCCAGCCATCACATTATAGGTTATAGGGGCCCAGCCATCTCATTATAGGATATAGGGGCCCAGCCATCACATTATAGGTTATAGGGGCCCAGCCATCACATTATAGGTTATGAGGGGCCCAGCCATCACATTATAGGTTATAGGGGCCCAGCCATCACATTATAGGTTATAGGGACCCAGCCATCACATTATAGGTTATAGGGGCCCAGCCATCACATTATAGGTTATATGGGGCCCCGCCATCACATTATAGGTTATAGGGGCCCAGCCATCACATTATAGGTTATAGGGGCCCAGCCATCACATTATAGGTTATAGGGGCCCAGCCATCACATTATAGGTTATGAGGGGCCCAGCCTTCACATTATAGGTTATAGGGGCCCAGCCATCACATTATAGGTTATAGGGGCCCAGCCATCACATTATAGGTTATAGGGGCCCAGCCATCACATTATAGGTTATAGGGGCCCAGCCATCACATTATAGGTTATAGGGGCCCATCCATCACATTATAGGTTATAGGGGCCCAGCCATCACATTATAGGTTATAGGGGCCCAGCCATCACATTATAGGTTATAGGGGCCCGGCCATCACATTATAGGTTATAGGGGCCCAGCCATCACATTATAGGTTATAGGGGCCCAGCCATCACATTATAGGTTATAGGGGCCCAGCCATCACATTATAGGTTATAGGGGCCCAGCCATCTCATTATAGGATATAGGGGCCCAGCCATCACATTATAGGTTATAGGGGCCCAGCCATCACATTATAGGTTATAGGGGCCCAGCCATCACATTATAGGTTATAGGGGCCCAGCCATCACATTATAGGTTATAGGGGCCCAGCCATCACATTATAGGTTATAGGGGCCCAGCCATCTCATTATAGGATATAGGGGCCCAACCATCACATTATAGGTTATAGGGGCCCAGCCATCACATTATAGGTTATGAGGGGCCCAGCCATCACATTATAGGTTATAGGGGCCCAGCCATCACATTATAGGTTATAGGGGCCCAGCCATCACATTATAGGTTATAGGGGCCCAGCCATCACATTATAGGTTATAGGGGCCCAGCCATCACATTATAGGTTATAGGGGCCCAGCCATCACATTATAGGTTATAGGGGCCCAGCCATCACATTATAGGTTATAGGGACCCAGCCATCACATTATAGGTTATAGGGGCCCAGCCATCACATTATAGGTTATAGGGGCCCAGCCATCTCATTATAGGATATAGGGGCCCAGCCATCACATTATAGGTTATAGGGGCCCAGCCATCACATTATAGGTTATGAGGGGCCCAGCCATCACATTATAGGTTATAGGGGCCCAGCCATCACATTATAGGTTATAGGGACCCAGCCATCACATTATAGGTTATAGGGGCCCAGCCATCACATTATAGGTTATAGGGGCCCAGCCATCACATTATAGGTTATGAGGGGCCCAGCCATCACATTATAGGTTATAGGGGCCCAGCCATCACATTATAGGTTATAGGGGGCCCAGCCATCACATTATAGGTTATGAGGGGCCCAGCCATCACATTATAGGTTATGAGGGGCCCAGCCATCACATTATAGGTTATGAGGGGCCCAGCCATCACATTATAGGTTATAGGGGCCCAGCCATCACATTATAGGTTATAGGGGGCCCAGCCATCACATTATAGGTTATGAGGGGCCCAGCCATCACATTATAGGTTATGAGGGGCCCAGCCATCACATTATAGGTTATAGGGGCCCAGCCATCACATTATAGGTTATAGGGGCCCAGCCATCACATTATAGGTTATAGGGGCCCAGCCATCACATTATAGGTTATAGGGGCCCAGCCATCACATTATAGGTTATAGGGGCCCAGCCATCACATTATAGGTTATAGGGGCCCAGCCATCACATTATAGGTTATAGGGGCCCAGCCATCACATTATAGGTTATAGGGGCCCAGCCATCACATTATAGGTTATAGGGGGCCCAGCCATCACATTATAGGTTATGAGGGGCCCAGCCATCACATTATAGGTTATGAGGGGCCCAGCCATCACATTATAGGTTATAGGGGCCCAGCCATCACATTATAGGTTATAGGGGCCCAGCCATCATATTATAGGTTATAGGGGCCCAGCCATCACATTATAGGTTATGAGGGGCCCAGCCATCACATTATAGGTTATAGGGGCCCAGCCATCACATTATAGGTTATAGGGGCCCAGCCATCACATTATAGGTTATAGGGGCCCAGCCATCACATTATAGGTTATGAGGGGCCCAGCCATCACATTATAGGTTATATGGGGCCCAGCCATCACATTATAGGTTATAGGGGCCCAGCCATCACATTATAGGTTATATGGGGCCCAGCCATCACATTATAGGTTATAGGGACCCAGCCATCACATTATAGGTTATGGGGGGGTTACAGGATGAGCGCACATTGGAAAGCGCCAATCTCCCCACAAGCGTTTCCCAGCAGCTGTGAAGTGTTTGTTTTTCCGGAATTCGGCAGAAGGGTCATTAATGAGGATTTTGCCCCCAATAGAAGGTTCTAGAAGCGGTGGTGGGAGTACGACAAATATGGCGGCTGCCGTCCAAGGCAATTAGTTTCCCATGGAATCAGATTAACTTGTGCCGCCAGCTTGCGCCAAACCCAACTTCCTGCTTTCCCAAGGTTCTGGCACGTGAAGGGGACGCATGCTCCCAGCCAATCAGATAAGCCGAGGATGGGAGCGCGCCTCACTGCGCAGGGAGACCGGGGATGGTCCGGCATTAATGTATGTGGAGCACAGCACTGATACTGGACCTTCGGGGGCATCCCAAATTAGGATGATATATATATAGAGCATGGCCACACCCCCTCAGGCTCCTCCCATAATTTGCATTATTTTTGTATTCTGAGCCGGGGCATCCCGTACGGATCCAGGGAGCCTCTGTGCTGCTCTGAGGGGGTTGGGGAGTGTCAGATGGCACATAGAAGGCAGCACTAGGCATACCTGGGCCCCTGCACCCTGAGGGGCCCCTGCGCAGGACACATGGCCGTGGGGCCCAGGACTAAGGACTGTGGCCATTGGGAGAGCCTTTCTTTCTGTCCTGATTTTTGTTTCTCTCCTTCTATTCTTTCTTTCTTCTGTTCGTCCTGCTATTCTTTTTCTGTCTTTGTTCCTTTTTCTTGCTTTTATCTTTCTTCTTTCCTTCTAATATTTGTTTATCTGTCAGTCCTTCTATTCTGTCTTTCCTCCTTTCTCTTCTGTTTTTTTCTCCCATTCCCTTCTCTCTGTCTTTCCTGTTTTTCTTTCTTTCTGTCTGTCATTTCCTTCTTTCTTTCTGTTATTTTTCCTTCTTTCTTTCTGTTATTTTTCCTTCTTTCTTTCTGTTATTTTTCCTTCTTTCTTTCTGTTATTTTTCTTTCTTTCTTTCTTTCTTTCTTTCTTTCTGTTATTTTTCCTTCTTTCTTTCTGTTATTTTTCCTTCTTTCTTTCTGTTATTTTTCCTTCTTTCTTTCTTACTGTTATCTTTCTTTCTTTCTTTCTTTCTTTCTTTCTTTCTTTCTTTCTTTCCTTCTTTCTTTCCTTCTTTCTTTCTTTCTGTTATCTTTCTTTCTTTCTTTCTTTCTTTCTTTCTTTCTTTCTTTCTGTTATTTTTCTTTCTTTCTTTCTTTCTTTCTTTCTTTCTTTCTTTCCTTCTTTCTGTTATTTTTCTTTCTTTCTTTCTTTCTTTCTTTCTTTCTTTCTTTTATCTTTCTTTCTTTCTTTCTTTCTTTCTTTCCGTCTTTTATCTTTCTTTCTTTCTTTCTTTCCGTCTGTTATCTTTCTTTCTTTCTTTCTTTCTTTCCTTCTTTCTTTCTTTCTGTTATTTTTCTTTCTTTCTTTCTTTCTTTCTTTCTTTCTTTCTTTCTTTTATCTTTCTTTCTTTCTTTCTTTCTTTCTTTCTTTCCGTCTGTTATCTTTCTTTCTTTCTTTCTTTCTTTCCTTCTTTCTTTCTTTCTGTTATTTTTCTTTCTTTCTTTCATTCTTTCTTTCTTTCTTTCCTTCTTTCTTTCTTTCTGTTATCTTTCTTTCTTTCTTTCTGTTATTTATCTTTCTTTCTCTTTAGTTCTGTATATTTCCTTTTTTTAAAATATTTTATATTCATAAATACAAATGTTATCACTATATTTGAGGAATGATCGCACAGCAGCAAGGGGCCACTAAGATTGTACCGCCCAGGGGCCCCGCATAACCCTGGAGCCGGCCCTGGAGGGCAGGTAAGAGAGACGAGAGGTGAAAGTGCCGTAAGCTGATTGGTCTGTAGCTCTACGCTTCTAATGATTGGCTGGGGCCAGGCTCACACTGGTCCACAGGGTTGCCGGGAAATTCCCCGGTGGGCCCCTGGTACATTACCAAAGCCTGAGCCATGTACAGCTTATTTGTGGCATCCCGAGCGCATGCACCTAAAAATAATAAAATAAAAGTCTGGCATCATGTTCCTGAGCTGAATGTCACCAAATGTGGGCCTCAGACATCGACCCGGGTCAGGTAAGTATTAGGGAGCAGCTGTGGTGACAGGTAAGTGCGTCTGCTAATGGTCGGTGGGTTTAGAATCGCTGACATTCCCCGGATACCGCGGGGGCGGGGCATTGGGGGCGCGGGGGCGGGGCTTGTTCTGATTACCTGCAGAGATCCCCCGACGTGTTGTAAACTCTCCGATAATAGCGGCTCTCCACACCGGCGAGATAACCCCCGGGGTCACCTATCTCTATATAGCACCCACCTATACTGTGGCGTAGGGCTGATCATACAGCGGCGACACCTTCCCATCACCGATCAGGCCAAGAATAACAGGATTTCCCATCACTCCTAGCGAGTAGGCGGAGCCATGCAAATCATCTCCATAATATTAACTCTTTTGTGGACAGAATTACCCATGATGCTCAGTGAGGCAGAGCAGTTCCGGGGGCAGCGCCAGGTTCTGATTGGTGGGTTTTTTTTCCATGAGATTTAGTGGTTGGCCTGGTGTTTGTTCTGCAAAGTCTCTGACGTGAGACGCGGATCAAACTCTGCTGTTTCCCCTCATTGCGGCGCCGGGAACGCGGGACGCAATGTCAGCGACTGCGCACGCCACCACCATCAGGACATCACCGGGGTCACATGACGCACAATATTAAAGCATTGCTAAACCTGCCGCATCCCGGCACCTTATATATCAAGGCATAGCGCCAGAGAGCGACAGGTGAGCGCCGGACATGGCAGCAATTACACATTTATAAAGCCGAATCTGGTGAGCGACTGGAACAGCGCCATGTAGCGTCCGATTCATCATTATCCCAGGCTCAGCGCTCACCCTGTACATACACATTGCTCACATTAATCCGGACCTTCACCCTGAATAAGAGCCTATCTTATATGTTTCCCACACACTGTACATACAGATTGCCCACATTAATCCGGACCCTCACCCTGAATAAGAGCCTATCTTATATGTTTCCCACACCCTGTACATACAGATTGCCCACATTAATCCGGACCTTCACCCGGAATAAGAGCCTATCTTATATGTTTCCCACACCCTGTACATACAGATTGCCCACATTAATCCGGACCTTCATCCTGAATAAGAGCCTATCTTATATGTTTCCCACACCCTGTACATACAGATTGCCCACATTAATCCGGACCTGCACCCTATCTTGTATGTTCCAGCACTGTCCACCATGAAGCTGCAGGGCTCTGATATGACCTCTCGCTACATGGCGATATCAGCACAGAAGGTCAGGGGGCCCCAGAGGAGGCTCCTGAGGGCCACACGTTGAGTTTAGGGACTGGAATGCCTCTGCTGAAATGATATTTGGCCTCTAAGCTCATTAAAGCTGCCGGCCCTGGAGATCTCCTGGATAATTGCGTGCCAGTGGCCTGTCCTCAGAATAGATTGTAAGCTCCTGGGACTGAGCCACGTGTTGATTAGGCCATTGTTTTAGAAAGCAGATTGCAGAGGGGTTAATGGCGGGGGGGGGCAGGTAATTAGCCCCAGGTTGGTGCCCCCGGGGGGGGGGGGGGCAGGTAATTAGCCCCAGGTTGGTGCCCCCGGGGGGGGGGCAGGTAATTAGTCCCAGGTTGGTGCCCCCGGGGGGGGGGGCAGGTAATTAGCCCCAGGTTGGTGCCCCCGGGGGGGGGCAGGTAATTAGCCCCAGGTTGGTGCCCCCGGGGGGGGGCAGGTAATTAGCCCCAGGTTGGTGCCCCGAGGGGGGCAGGTAATTAGCCCCAGGTTGGTGCCCCCGGGGGGGGGGGGCAGGTAATTAGCCCCAGGTTGGGGTTGGTGCCCCCGGGGGGGGGGCAGGTAATTAGCCCCAGGTTGGGGTTGGTGCCCCCGGGGCGGGGGCAGGTAATTAGCCCCAGGTTGGTGCCCCCGGGGGGGGGGCAGGTAATTAGCCCCAGGTTGGGGTTGGTGCCCCCGGGGGGGGGGGGGCTGGTGACGTGTTTTGCATTCGCCCATTTTCCCCTCTGGAGACAACGTATTTGTGTAACTGCGGCGTGTGCCCACCTGTATCTGCACCTGTGGGCACAGCAGTAGGGTAAGCCATTAGGGGGACCTGTGGGCACAGCAGTGGGGTAAGCCATTAGGGGGACCTGTGGGTACAGCAGTGGGGTAAGCCATTAGGGGGACCTGTGGGTACAGCAGTGGGGTAAGCCATTAGGGGGACCTGTGGGTACAGCAGTGGGGTAAGCCATTAGGGGGACCTGTGGGTACAGCAGTGGGGTAAGCCATTAGGGGGACCTGTGGGCACAGTAGTGGGGTAAGCCATTAGGGGGACCTGTGGGCACAGCAGTGGGGTAAGCCATTAGGGGGACCTGTGGGCACAGCAGTAGGGTAAGCCATTAGGGGGACCTGTGGGTACAGCAGTAGGGTAAGCCATTAGGGGGACCTGTGGGCACAGCAGTGGGGTAAGCCATTAGGGGGACCTGTGGGCACAGCAGTGGGGTAAGCCATTAGGGGGACCTGTGGGTACAGCAGTAGGGTAAGCCATTAGGGGGACCTGTGGGCACAGCAGTGGGGTAAGCCATTAGGGGGACCTGTGGGCACAGCAGTGGGGTAAGCCATTAGGGGGACCTGTGGGCACAGCAGTGGGGTAAGCCATTAGGGGGACCTGTGGGTACAGCAGTAGGGTAAGCCATTAGGGGGACCTGTGGGCACAGCAGTGGGGTAAGCCATTAGGGGGACCTGTGGGCACAGCAGTGGGGTAAGCCATTAGGGGGACCTGTGGGCACAGCAGTAGGGTAAGCCATTAGGGGGACCTGTGGGCACAGCAGTAGGGTAAGCCATTAGGGGGACCTGTGGGTACAGCAGTGGGGTAAGCCATTAGGGGGACCTGTGGGTACAGCAGTGGGGTAAGCCATTAGGGGGACCTGTGGGTACAGCAGTGGGGTAAGCCATTAGGGGGACCTGTGGGCACAGTAGTGGGGTAAGCCATTAGGGGGACCTGTGGGCACAGCAGTGGGGTAAGCCATTAGAGGGACCTGTGGGCACAGCAGTAGGGTAAGTCATTAGAGGGACCTGTGGGCACAGCAGTAGGGTAAGCCATTAGGGGGACCTGTGGGTACAGCAGTGGGGTAAGCCATTAGGGGGACCTGTGGGTACAGCAGTGGGGTAAGCCATTAGGGGGACCTGTGGGCACAGTAGTGGGGTAAGCCATTAGGGGGACCTGTGGGCACAGCAGTGGGGTAAGCCATTAGGGGGACCTGTGGGCACAGCAGTGGGGTAAGCCATTAGGGGGACCTGTGGGCACAGCAGTAGGGTAAGCCATTAGGGGGACCTGTGGGTACAGCAGTAGGGTAAGCCATTAGGGGGACCTGTGGGCACAGCAGTGGGGTAAGCCATTAGGGGGACCTGTGGGCACAGCAGTGGGGTAAGCCATTAGGGGGACCTGTGGGTACAGCAGTAGGGTAAGCCATTAGGGGGACCTGTGGGCACAGCAGTGGGGTAAGCCATTAGGGGGACCTGTGGGCACAGCAGTGGGGTAAGCCATTAGGGGGACCTGTGGGCACAGCAGTGGGGTAAGCCATTAGGGGGACCTGTGGGTACAGCAGTAGGGTAAGCCATTAGGGGGACCTGTGGGCACAGCAGTGGGGTAAGCCATTAGGGGGACCTGTGGGCACAGCAGTGGGGTAAGCCATTAGGGGGACCTGTGGGCACAGCAGTAGGGTAAGCCATTAGGGGGACCTGTGGGCACAGCAGTAGGGTAAGCCATTAGGGGGACCTGTGGGCACAGCAGTAGGGTAAGCCATTAGGGGGACCTGTGGGCACAGCAGTAGGGTAAGCCATTAGGGGGACCTGTGGGCACAGCAGTGGGGTAAGCCATTAGGGGGACCTGTGGGCACAGCAGTGGGGTAAGCCATTAGGGGGACCTGTGGGCACAGCAGTAGGGTAAGCCATTAGGGGGACCTGTGGGCACAGCAGTGGGGTAAGCCATTAGGGGGACCTGTGGGCACAGCAGTAGGGTAAGCCATTAGAGGGACCTGTGGGCACAGCAGTGGGGTAAGCCATTAGGGGGACCTGTGGGCACAGCAGTGGGGTAAGCCATTAGGGGGACCTGTGGGCACAGCAGTAGGGTAAGCCATTAGGGGGACCTGTGGGCACAGCAGTAGGGTAAGCCATTAGGGGGACCTGTGGGCACAGCAGTAGGGTAAGCCATTAGGGGGACCTGTGGGCACAGCAGTGGGGTAAGCCATTAGGGGGACCTGTGGGCACAGCAGTAGGGTAAGCCATTAGAGGGACCTGTGGGCACAGCAGTGGGGTAAGCCATTAGGGGGACCTGTGGGCACAGCAGTGGGGTAAGCCATTAGGGGGACCTGTGGGCACAGCAGTGGGGTAAGCCATTAGGGGGACCTGTGGGCACAGCAGTAGGGTAAGCCATTAGGGGGACCTGTGGGCACAGCAGTGGGGTAAGCCATTAGGGGGACCTGTGGGCACAGCAATAGGGTAAGCCATTAGGGGGACCTGTGGGCACAGCAGTGGGGTAAGCCATTAGGGGGACCTGTGGGCACAGCAGTAGGGTAAGCCATTAGGGGGACCTGTGGGCACAGCAGTAGGGTAAGCCATTAGGGGGACCTGTGGGCACAGCAGTAGGGTAAGCCATTAGGGGGACCTGTGGGCACAGCAGTAGGGTAAGCCATTAGGGGGACCTGTGGGCACAGCAGTAGGGTAAGCCTTTAGGGGGACCTGTGGGCACAGCAGTAGGGTAAGCCATTAGGGGGACCTGTGGGCACAGCAGTAAGGTAAGCCATTATGGGGACCTGTAGACACAGCAGTAGGGTAAGCCATTAGGGGGACCTGTGGGCACAGCAGTTGGGTAAGCCATTAGAGGGACCTGTGGGCACAGCAGTGGGGTAAGCCATTAGGGGGACCTGTGGGCACAGCAGTGGGGTAAGCCATTAGGGGGACCTGTAGACACAGCAGTGGGGTAAGCCATTAGGGGGACCTGTGGGCACAGCAGTGGGGTAAGCCATTAGGGGGACCTGTGGGCACAGCAGTGGGGTAAGTCATTAGGGGGACCTGTGGGCACAGCAGTAAGGTAAGCCATTAGGGGGACCTGTAGACACAGCAGTAGGGTAAGCCATTAGGGGGACCTGTGGGCACAGCAGTGGGGTAAGCCATTAGGGGGACCTGTGGGCACAGCAGTGGGGTAAGCCATTAGGGGGACCTGTAGACACAGCAGTAGGGTAAGCCATTAGGGGGACCTGTAGACACAGCAGTGGGGTAAGCCATTAGGGGGACCTGTGGGCACAGCAGTGGGGTAAGTCATTAGGGGGACCTGTGGGCACAGCAGTAGGGTAAGCCATTAGGGGGACCTGTGGGCACAGCAGTAGGGTAAGCCATTAGGGGGACCTGTAGACACAGCAGTGGGGTAAGCCATTAGGGGGACCTGTGGGCACAGCAGTAGGGTAAGCCATTAGGGGGACCTGTGGGTACAGCAGTAGGGTAAGCCATTAGGGGGACCTGTAGACACAGCAGTGGGGTAAGCCATTAGGGGGACCTGTGGGCACAGCAGTAGGGTAAGCCATTAGGGGGACCTGTGGGCACAGCAGTAGGGTAAGCCATTAGGGGGACCTGTAGACACAGCAGTGGGGTAAGCCATTAGGGGGACCTGTGGGCACAGCAGTAGGGTAAGCCATTAGGGGGACCTGTGGGTACAGCAGTAGGGTAAGCCATTAGGGGGACCTGTAGACACAGCAGTGGGGTAAGCCATTAGAGGGACCTGTGGGCACAGCAGTAGGGTAAGCCATTAGGGGGACCTGTGGGCACAGTAGTAGGGTAAGCCATTAGGGGGACCTGTAGACACAGCAGTGGGGTAAGCCATTAGGGGGACCTGTGGGCACAGCAGTGGGGTAAGCCATTAGGGGGACCTGTGGGCACAGCAGTGTGGTAAGCCATTAGGGGGACCTGTGGGCACAGCAGTGGGGTAAGTCATTAGGGGGACCTGTGGGCACAGCAGTAAGGTAAGCCATTAGGGGGACCTGTAGACACAGCAGTAGGGTAAGCCATTAGGGGGACCTGTGGGCACAGCAGTGGGGTAAGCCATTAGGGGGACCTGTGGGCACAGCAGTGGGGTAAGCCATTAGGGGGACCTGTAGACACAGCAGTAGGGTAAGCCATTAGGGGGACCTGTAGACACAGCAGTGGGGTAAGCCATTAGGGGGACCTGTGGGCACAGCAGTGGGGTAAGTCATTAGGGGGACCTGTGGGCACAGCAGTAGGGTAAGCCATTAGGGGGACCTGTGGGCACAGCAGTAGGGTAAGCCATTAGGGGGACCTGTAGACACAGCAGTGGGGTAAGCCATTAGGGGGACCTGTGGGCACAGCAGTAGGGTAAGCCATTAGAGGGACCTGTGGGCACAGCAGTGGGGTAAGCCATTAGGGGGACCTGTAGACACAGCAGTGGGGTAAGCCATTAGGGGGACCTGTGGGCACAGCAGTAGGGTAAGCCATTAGGGGGACCTGTGGGCACAGCAGTGGGGTAAGCCATTAGAGGGACCTGTGGGCACAGCAGTAGGGTAAGCCATTAGGGGGACCTGTGGGCACAGCAGTTGGGTAAGCCATTAGGGGGACCTGTGGGCACAGCAGTAGGGTAAGCCTTTAGGGGGACCTGTGGGCACAGCAGTAGGGTAAGCCATTAGGGGGACCTGTGGGCACAGCAGTGGGGTAAGCCATTAGGGGGACCTGTAGACACAGCAGTAGGGTAAGCCATTAGGGGGACCTGTGGGCACAGCAGTGGGGTAAGCCATTAGGGGGACCTGTGGGCACAGCAGTGGGGTAAGCCATTAGAGGGACCTGTGGGCACAGCAGTAGAGTAAGCCATTAGGGGGACCTGTGGGCACAGCAGTGGGGTAAGCCATTAGGGGGACCTGTGGGCACAGCAGTTGGGTAAGCCATTAGGGGGACCTGTGGGCACAGCAGTAGGGTAAGCCATTAGGGGGACCTGTGGGCACAGCAGTTGGGTAAGCCATTAGAGGGACCTGTGGGCACAGCAGTAGGGTAAGCCATTAGGGGGACCTGTGGGCACAGCAGTAGGGTAAGCCATTAGGGGGACCTGTGGGCACAGCAGTAGGGTAAGCATTTAGGGGGACCTGTGGGCACAGCAGTAGGGTAAGCCATTAGGGGGACCTGTGGGCACAGCAGTTGGGTAAGCCATTAGGGGGACCTGTGGGCACAGCAGTAGGGTAAGCCATTAGGGGGACCTGTGGGCACAGCAGTTGGGTAAGCCATTAGAGGGACCTGTGGGCACAGCAGTAGGGTAAGCCATTAGGGGGACCTGTGGGCACAGCAGTAGGGTAAGCCATTAGGGGGACCTGTGGGCACAGCAGTTGGGTAAGCCATTAGAGGGACCTGTGGGCACAGCAGTAGGGTAAGCCATTAGGGGGACCTGTGGGCACAGCAGTTGGGTAAACCATTAGAGGGACCTGTGGGCACAGCAGTAGGGTAAGCCATTAGGGGGACCTGTGGGCACAGCAGTAGGGTAAGCCATTAGGGGGACCTGTGGGCACAGCAGTAGGGTAAGCCATTAGGGGGACCTGTGGGCCCGGGTGGGGAAGGTAAGTAATCTCCCTGTGGTCCCGGGTGGGGAAGGTAAGTAATCTCCCTGTGGTCCCGGGTGGGGAAGCTAAGTAATCGCCCTGTGGTCCCGGGTGGGGAAGGTAAGTAATCTCCTCTGGTCCCGGGTGGGGAAGCTAAGTAATCTCCCTGTGGTCCCGGGTGGGGAAGTTAAGTAATCTCCCTGTGGTCCCGGGTGGGGAAGGTAAGTAATCTCCTCTGGTCCCCGGCTGATGTTTCTCCGGCTCTTTTCACGCTGAAGTTTTTGGATTATGGCGACATCTGCTCCAGTCATTAGGACTAAGCCCCGCCCACATTCCCTGCTCGCCCTTTGTACCCTGTGTTTCCCTATGGGACCCCGGCTCCTCCCCCTCCCCCCCCCATGACATTCCCGGCCAATAGAAAATGTTTCCAGAGGATGAGCGGGATGGAGGGGCCCCATCATGTGTCTGTGTCAGTATCACTGGGATGAGGAAAACAGGAGCTGACAGCAGGCGGAGGCCACCTGCCCCCTAAACTGGACCTTACTCACCTGTCCCATAACCTGAATGTCAGTCACCTGCCCCATAACCTAGATGTCAGTCACCTGCCCCATAACCTGAATGTCTGTCACCTGTCCCCCTAAACTAGGCCTTACTCACCTGTCCCCATAACCTGAATATCAGTCACCTGCTCCATAACCTGAATATCAGTCACCTGCCCCATAACCTGAATATCAGTCACCTGCCCCATAACCTGAATATCAGTCACCTGCCCCATAACCTGAATATCAGTCACCTGCCCCATAACCTGAATGTCAGTCACCTGCCCCATAACCTGAATATCAGTCACCTGCCCCATAACCTGAATGTCAGTCACCTGCCCCATAACCTGAATGTCAGTCACCTGCCCCATAACCTGAATATCAGTCACCTGCCCCATAACCTGAATGTCAGTCACCTGCCCCATAACCTGAATATCAGTCACCTGCCCCATAACCTGAATATCAGTCACCTGCCCCATAACCTGAATATCAGTCACCTGCCCCATAACCTGAATGTCAGTCACCTGCCCCATAACCTGAATGTCAGTCACCTGCCCCATAACCTGAATATCAGTCACCTGCCCCATAACCTGAATGTCAGTCACCTGCCCCATAACCTGAATGTCAGTCACCTGCCCCATAACCCGAATATCAGTCACCTGCCCCATAACCTGAATGTCAGTCACCTGCCCCATAACCTGAATATCAGTCACCTGCCCCATAACCTGAATGTCAGGCACCTGCCCCATAACCTGGATGTCACTCACCTGCTCTATAACCTGAATGTCAGTCACCTGCCCCATAACCTGAATATCAGTCACCTGCCCCATAACCTGAATGTCATTCACCTGCCCCATAACCTGAATATCAGTCACCTGCCCCATAACCTGAATATCAGTCACCTGCCCCATAACCTGAATGTCAGTCACCTGCCCCATAACCTGAATATCAGTCACCTGCCCCATAACCTGAATGTCAGTCACCTGCCCCATAACCTGAATATCAGTCACCTGCCCCATAACCTGAATATCAGTCACCTGACCCATAACCTGAATATCAGTCACCTGCCCCATAACCTGAATGTCAGTCACCTGCCCCATAACCTGAATGTCACTCACCTGCCCCATAACCTGAATGTCACTCACCTGACCCATAACCTGAATATCAGTCACCTGCCCCATAACCTGAATATCAGTCACCTGCCCCATAACCTGGATGTCACTCACCTGCCCCATAACCTGAATATCAGTCACCTGCCCCATAACCTGAATATCAGTCACCTACCCCATAACCTGAATGTCAGTCACCTGCCCCATAACCTGAATATCAGTCACCTACCCCATAACCTGAATATCAGTCACCTACCCCATAACCTGAATATCAGTCACCTGCCCCATAACCTGAATATCAGTCACCTGCCCCATAACCTGAATCTCAGTCACCTGCCCCATAACCTGAATATCAGTCACCTGCCCCATAACCTGAATATCAGTCACCTGCCCCATAACCTGAATGTCAGTCACCTGCCCCATAACCTGAATATCAGTCACCTGCCCCATAACCTGAATGTCAGTCACCTGCCCCATAACCTGAATATCAGTCACCTGCCCCATAACCTGAATGTCAGTCACCTGCCCCATAACCTGAATATCAGTCACCTACCCCATAACCTGAATGTCAGTCACCTGCCCCATAACCTGAATATCAGTCACCTGCCCCATAACCTGAATATCAGTCACCTGCCACATAACCTGAATATCAGTCACCTGCCACATAACCTGAATGTCAGTCACCTGCCCCATAACCTGAATATCAGTCACCTGCCCCATAACCTGAATATCAGTCACCTGCCCCATAACCTGGATGTCAGTCACCTGACCCATAACCTGAATATCAGTCACCTGCCCCATAACCTGAATGTCAGTCACCTGCCCCATAACCTGGATGTCGGTCACCTGCCCCATAACCTGGATGTCAGTCACCTGCCCCATAACCTGAATGTCAGTCACCTGCCCCATAACCTGAATATCAGTCACCTGCCCCATAACCTGAATGTCAGTCACCTGCCCCATAACCTGAATGTCAGTCACCTGCCCCATAACCTGAATATCAGTCACCTGCCCCATAACCTGAATGTCAGTCACCTGACCCATAACCTGAATGTCAGTCACCTGCCCCATAACCTGAATATGAGTCACCTGACCCATAACCTGAATATCAGTCACCTGACCCATAACCTGAATGTCAATCACCTGACCCATAACCTGGATGTCAGTCACCTGCCCCATAACCTGAATATCAGTCACCTGACCCATAACCTGAATGTCAGTCACCTGCCCCATAACCTGAATGTCAATCACCTGACCCATAACCTGGATGTCAGTCACCTGCCCCATAACCTGAATATCAGTCACCTGCCCCATAACCTGAATATCAGTCACCTGCCCCATAACCTGAATGTCAGTCACCTGCCCCATAACCTGAATGTCAGTCACCTGCCCCATAACCTGAATGTCAGTCACCTGCCCCATAACCTGAATATCAGTCACCTGCCCCATAACCTGAATGTCCGTCACCTGCCCCATAACCTGAATATCAGTCACCTGCCCCATAACCTGAATGTCAGTAACCTGCCCCATAACCTGAATATCAGTCACCTGCCCCATAACCTGAATGTCCGTCACCTGCCCCATAACCTGAATGTCCGTCACCTGCCCCATAACCTGAATATCAGTCACATGCCCCATAACCTGAATATCAGTCACCTGCCCCATAACCTGAATGTCAGTCTCCTGCCCCATAACCTGAATGTCAGTCACCTGACCCATAACCTGTCAGTCAGTTACAGTGTAACACCAAGATCATCCTAATAAGGCCACAGTTCCATTATAAGACACATTTAGGGTCTTTGGTGACATCACTGATACATGTGACCACCCTCCCCCATGATGCACTGCTCTCCATGCTGAGCCCCTTTATTGTCTCCTGCATTACACCTGCCGCCCGCCCCGCAGCGATGTCAGTACAGAAGACAGAAGCTGGGGGAACAATTCCTCATTGTGGGGTTTGGAAGGGTCTGAATCGCCCCATTGTTCCTCCCGCCTCCCCCGCGGGCGCCGGGTGCCGCGTCTTTCTCAAAGATGGATTTTCCTGGTTTAGGCAAATGGGAACACGTGTCGGCAATTAGCCTCTACAGCCCGCAGGCACCCTGGGCTTTCCATTAATCCCCATTGCAACCGCGGCAACGCAAAGCGCAGCCAAACCTTTTCTATCTATGCCTCTACCCTGGTGCTGGATCATCAGCCTGGACCAGCTCTGCTCTGTCTGTGTAAAGCACAGCTATAACCCTGCCCCCTGCCCTTTATCCCGCTCTCCTCTCGTCAGTAAGTGTGATGCTTCTGAGGCAAGATGGCAGCGCACGTATCCTAGAGTCCTGAACAGAGTAATAATAATAATAATAATAAGTAGTAATAATAATAAGTAATAATAATAATTAATAATAATAATAAGTAGTAATAATAAGTAATAATAATAAGTAATAGTAACAATAATAATATTATTAATAATAAGTAATAATAATAATAATAGGTAATAATAATAATAAGCAATAATAATAAGTAATAATAATAATAAGTAGTAATAATAACTAATATTAATAATAATAATAATAATAATAAGTAGTAATAATAATAATAAGTAATAATAATAATAATAAGTTGTAATAATAAGTTGTAATAATAATAATAATAAGTTGTAATAATAAGTTGTAATAATAATAATAATAATAATAAGTTGTAATAATAATAATAATAATAATAATAAGTTGTAATAGTAATAAGTAATAATAATAATAAGTTGTAATAATAATAAGTTGTAATAATAATAATAATAATAATAAGCAATTATAATAAGTAATAATTATAATAAGTAATAATAATAATAAGCAATAATAATAATAATAATAATAAGTAATAATAATAATAAGTAAGTGACTAAAAACTTAAAATATATTAAATATTAGATGCCGGGTAATAGTTTTTTAAGGGTTTGGGCTTCTCAGTAAATGTAGGTCGGCTTTACAAAATGTGGCGAATCAGGGCCTTTGGTCGGCAGCCATTGTCCTGTGTATTAATGGTCGGGGTCACATGACTCGTTGCCCCCTGAACTTGCTGCATTTGCTGTCATGGTCGGAGTCACATGACCCGGTGGCCCCCTGAGCTTGCTGCGTTCGCTTGACCCTGATGGAAGGCGTCCACTTGTTCATGGTCGGTGTCACATGACCCGGTGGCCCCCTGAGCTGGCTGCGTTCACCTGACCCTGATCCACTTATTCATGTTTGTGGTCACATGACCCGGTGGCACCTGAGCTTTGCCTGACCCTGATGGAAGGCATCCACTTGTTCATGGTCGGGGGTCACATGACCCGGTGGCTCCCTGAGCTTTGCCTGACCCTGATGGAAGGCGTCCACTTGTTCATGGTCGGGGGTCACATGACACGGTGACCCCCTGAGCTTTGCCTGACCCTGATAGAAGGTGTCCACTTGTTCATGGTCGGGGGTCACATGACCCAGCAGCCCCTGAGCTTGCTGCATATGCTGTCATGGTCGGGGTCACATGACCCGTTGCCCCCTGATCTTGCTGCGTTTGTCTGACCCTGATGGAAGGCGTCCACTTGATCATGGTCAGGGTCACATGACCCGGTGGCCCCTGAGCTTTGCTTGACCCTGATGGAAGGTGTCCACTTGTTCATGGTTGGGGGTCACATGACCCGGTTTCCCACTGAGCTTTGCCTGACCCTGATGGAAGGCGTCCACTTGTTCATGGTCAGAGGTCACATGACCCGGTGGCCCCCGGAGCTTTGCCTGACTCTGATGGAAGGCGTCCACTTGTTCATGTTTGGGGTCACATGACCCGGTGGCCTCTGAGCTTTGCCTGACCCTGATGGAAAGCGTCCACTTGTTCATGGTCGGGGGTCACATGACCGGAGGCTCCCTGAGGTTTGCCTGATCCTGATGGAAAGCGCCCACTTGTTCATGGTCGGGGTCACATGACCCAGTGGCTCCCTGAGCTTTGCCTGACCCTGATGGAAGGTGTCCACTTGTCCATGGTTGGGGGTCACGTGTCACATGTGACCCCCATGACCCGGTGGCCCCTGAGCTTGCTGTGTTTGCTGTCATGGTTGGTGGTCACATGACCCGGTGGCCCCTGATCTTGCTGCATCAGCCTGACCCTGATGGAAGGTGTACACTTTTCATGGTCGGGGGTCACGTGACCCGGTGGCCCCTGAGCTTGCTGCATTTGCTGTCATGGTTGGGGGTCACATGACCCGGCGGCCCCTGATCTTGCTGCATCAGCCTGACCCTGATGGAAGACGTCCACTTGTTCATGGTCGGGAGTCACTTGACCTGGTGGCCCCCTGAGCTTTGCCTGGCCCTGATGGAAGGCATCCACTTGTTCATGGTCGGGGTCACATGACCTGGTGGCCCCTGAGCTTACTGCATCAGCCTGACCCTGATGGAAGGAGTCCGCTTATTATTGTCACATAGCTTCACCAAATCCTGCGAATCGCATTCCTCGCCCGACAACCTGAGAAACAAAGGCGGAACATTCCAGAAGGCCGCAGAGCTCGTCACCCTCTTCTCCGGCTGAATGTGTTGCCCCCCGGCTCTAGGGTCCCAGCAGACGCTTGTGGTTTAACCCCAGCGGGAGGCGGGTGGAGGGTTCTGGCATCACTTCTCCCCCTTCCAGGTGCGTGAAACAAAGGCGAACGTCTGTGAGGTGAAAAATTACCCCCCGACAATGGGCCGCGGTGTTCAACTCCTGCGCAAACAATGTCGCATTGTGCCGCCACCGCGCATCAAGGTGTTCTGAGGGGGCGTGGCTTCGTACATTCCTCAATGAGGGGGCGTGGCTTCGTACATTCCTCAATGAGGGCCTGGGGCTTCATTTACATATTGTCCCTCTTTGAGGTGTAACATACAGATCTGCAGCAATAAATGATTCATTTGCCTATAAAAAGTGTTTCTATTGTTGTAACTGTCACAATGTATCTCCTATCCATCCCTCAATGAGGGGGCGTGGCTTCATCTATCCCTCAATGAGAGAGTGTGGCTTCATCTATCCCTCAATGAGAGAGTGTGGCTTCATCTATCCCTCAATGATATAGCGTGGCTTCATCTATCCCTCAATGAGGGGGAGTGGCTTCATCTATCCCTCAATGAGAGAGTGTGGCTTCATCTATCCCTTAATGAGGGGGTGTGGCTTCATCCATCACTCAATGAGAGAGTGTGGCTTCATCTATCCCTCAATGAGAGAGTGTGGCTTCATCTATCCCTCAATGAGAGAGTGTGGCTTCATCTATCCCTCAATGATATAGCGTGGCTTCATCTATCCCTCAATGAGGGGGAGTGGCTTCATCTATCCCTCAATGAGAGAGTGTGGCTTCATCCATCCCTCAATGAGAGAGTGTGGCTTCATCTATCCCTCAATGAGAGAGTGTGGCTTCATCTATCCCTCAATGAGAGAGTGTGGCTTCATCTATCCCTCAATGAGAGAGCGTGGCTTCATCCATCCCTCAATGAGAGAGTGTGGCTTCATCTATCCCTCAATGAGAGAGTGTGGCTTCATCTATCCCTCAATGAGGGGGTGTGGCTTCATCCATCCCTCAATGAGAGAGCGTGGCTTCATCTATCCCTCAATGAGAGAGTGTGGCTTCATCCATCCCTCAATGAGAGAGTGTGGCTTCATCTATCCCTCAATGAGAGAGCGTGGCTTCATCTATCCCTCAATGAGAGAGCGTGGCTTCATCCATCCCTCAATGAGAGAGTGTGGCTTCATCTATCCCTCAATGAGAGAGTGTGGCTTCATCTATCCCTCAATGAGGGGGTGTGGCTTCATCCATCCCTCAATGAGAGAGCGTGGCTTCATCTATCCCTCAATGAGAGAGTGTGGCTTCATCTATCCCTCAATGAGAGAGTGTGGCTTCATCTATCCCTCAATGAGAGAGTGTGGCTTCATCCATCCCTCAATGAGAGAGCGTGGCTTCATCTATCCCTCAATGAGAGAGTGTGGCTTCATCTATCCCTCAATGAGAGAGCGTGGCTTCATCCATCCCTCAATGAAAGAGCGTGGCTTCATCTATCCCTCAATGAGAGAGCGTGGCTTCATCCATCCCTTAATGAGAGAGCGTGGCTTCATCTATCCCTCAATGAGAGAGTGTGGCTTCATCTATCCCTCAATGAGAGAGCGTGGCTTCATCCATCCCTCAATGAAAGAGCGTGGCTTCATCTATCCCTCAATGAGAGAGCGTGGCTTCATCTATCCCTCAATGAAAGAGCGTGGCTTCATCTATCCCTCAATGAGAGAGCGTGGCTTCATCTATCCCTCAATGAGAGAGCGTGGCTTCATCTATCCCTCATTGAGAGAGCGTGGCTTCATCTATCCCTCAATGAGAGAGCGTGGCTTCATCTATCCCTCAATGAGAGAGTGTGGCTTCATCTATCCCTCAATGAGAGAGCGTGGCTTCATCCATCCCTCAATGAAAGAGCGTGGCTTCATCTATCCCTCAATGAGAGAGTGTGGCTTCATCTATCCCTCAATGAAAGAGCGTGGCTTCATCTATCCCTCAATGAGAGAGCGTGGCTTCATCTATCCCTCAATGAGAGAGTGTGGCTTCATCTATCCCTCAATGAGAGAGTGTGGCTTCATCTATCCCTCAATGAGGGGGCGTGGCTTCATCTATCCCTCAATGAGAGAGCGTGGCTTCATCTATCCCTCAATGAGAGAGTGTGGCTTCATCCATCCCTCAATGAAAGAGCGTGGCTTCATCTATCCCTCAATGAGAGAATGTGGCTTCATCTATCCCTCAATGAGAGAGTGTGGCTTCATCCATCCCTCAATGAAAGAGCGTGGCTTCATCCATCCCTCAATGAGAGAGTGTGGCTTCATCTATCCCTCAATGAGAGAGTGTGGCTTCATCCATCCCTCAATGAAAGAGCGTGGCTTCATCTATCCCTCAATGAGAGAGTGTGGCTTCATCTATCCCTCAATGAAAGAGCGTGGCTTCATCCATCCCTCAATGAGAGAGTGTGGCTTCATCTATCCCTCAATGAGAGAGTGTGGCTTCATCCATCCCTCAATGAGAGAGTGTGGCTTCATCTATCCCTCAATGAGAGAGTGTGGCTTCATCCATCCCTCAATGAGAGAGTGTGGCTTCATCCATCCCTCAATGAAAGAGCGTGGCTTCATCTATCCCTCAATGAGAGAGTGTGGCTTCATCTATCCCTCAATGAGAGAGTGTGGCTTCATCTATCCCTCAATGAGGGGGTGTGGCTTCATCCATCCCTCAATGAGAGAGCGTGGCTTCATCTATCCCTCAATGAGAGAGTGTGGCTTCATCTATCCCTCAATGAGAGAGTGTGGCTTCATCCATCCCTCAATAAGAGAGCGTGGCTTCATCTATCCCTCAATGAGAGAGTGTGGCTTCATCTATCCCTCAATGAGAGAGCGTGGCTTCATCCATCCCTCAATGAGAGAGTGTGGCTTCATCTATCCCTCAATGAGAGAGTGTGGCTTCATCCATCCCTCAATGAAAGAGCGTGGCTTCATCTATCCCTCAATGAGAGAGTGTGGCTTCATCTATCCCTCAATGAGAGAGCGTGGCTTCATCCATCCCTCAATGAGAGAGTGTGGCTTCATCTATCCCTCAATGAGAGAGTGTGGCTTCATCCATCCCTCAATGAAAGAGCGTGGCTTCATCTATCCCTCAATGAGAGAGTGTGGCTTCATCTATCCCTCAATGAGAGAGTGTGGCTTCATCTATCCCTCAATGAGGGGGTGTGGCTTCATCCATCCCTCAATGAGAGAGCGTGGCTTCATCTATCCCTCAATGAGAGAGTGTGGCTTCATCTATCCCTCAATGAGAGAGTGTGGCTTCATCCATCCCTCAATAAGAGAGCGTGGCTTCATCTATCCCTCAATGAGAGAGTGTGGCTTCATCCATCCCTCAATGAGAGAGTGTGGCTTCATCTATCCCTCAATGAGAGAGTGTGGCTTCATCCATCCCTCAATGAGAGAGCGTGGCTTCATCTATCCCTCAATGAGAGAGTGTGGCTTCATCTATCCCTCAATGAGAGAGTGTGGCTTCATCTATCCCTCAATGAGGGGGTGTGGCTTCATCCATCCCTCAATGAGAGAGCGTGGCTTCATCTATCCCTCAATGAGAGAGTGTGGCTTCATCTATCCCTCAATGAGAGAGTGTGGCTTCATCCATCCCTCAATGAGAGAGCGTGGCTTCATCTATCCCTCAATGAGAGAGTGTGGCTTCATCTATCCCTCAATGAGAGAGCGTGGCTTCATCCATCCCTCAATGAGAGAGCGTGGCTTCATCTATCCCTCAATGAGAGAGCGTGGCTTCATCTATCCCTCAATGAGAGAGCGTGGCTTCATCTATCCCTCAATGAGAGAGCGTGGCTTCATCCATCCTTCAATGAGAGAGCGTGGCTTCATCTATCCCTCAATGAGAGAGCGTGGCTTCATCCATCCTTCAATGAGAGAGCGTGGCTTCATCTATCCCTCAATGAGAGAGCGTGGCTTCATCCATCCCTCAATTAGAGGGCGTGGCTACATCTATCCCTCAATCAGGGGGCGTGGCTTCATCTATCTCTCAATGAGAGAGCGTGGCTTCATCCATCCCTCAATGAGAGAGCGTGGCTTCATCTATCCCTCAATGAGAGAGCGTGGCTTCATCCATCCCTCAATGACAGAGCGTGGCTTCATCTATCCCTCAATGAGAGAGCGTGGCTTCATCTATCCCTCAATGAGAGCGTGTGACTTCATCTATCCCTCAATGAGAGAGCGTGGCTTCATACATCCCTCAATGAGAGAGTGTGACTTAATCTATCCCTCAATGAGAAAGTGTGGCTTCATCTATCCCTCAATGAGGGGGCGTGGCTTCATCTATCCCTCAATGAGAGAGCGTGGCTTCATCCATCCCTCAATGAGAGAGCTTGGCTTCATCTATCCCTCAATGAGAGAGTGTGGCTTCATCTATCCCTCAATGAGAGAGTGTGGCTTCATACATCCCTCAATGAGAGAGCGTGGCTTCATCTATCCCTCAATGAGAGAGCGTGGCTTCATCTATCCCTCAATGAGAGAGCGTGGCTTCATCTATCTCTCAATGAGGGGGCGTGGCTTCATCTATCCCTCAATGAGAGAGCGTGGCTTCATCCATCCCTCAATGACAGAGCGTGGCTTCATCCATCCCTCAATGACAGAGCGTGGCTTCATCTATCCCTCAATGAGAGAGCGTGGCTTCATCCATCCCTCAATGACAGAGCGTGGCTTCATCTATCCCTCAATGAGAGAGCGTGGCTTCATCCATCCCTCAATGAGAGAGTGTGGCTTCATCTATCTCTCAATGAGAGGGCGTGGCTTCATCTATCCCTCAATGAGAGAGTGTGGCTTCATCCATCCCTCAATGACAGAGCGTGGCTTCATCCATCCCTCAATGACAGAGCGTGGCTTCATCTATCCCTCAATGAGAGAGCGTGGCTTCATCTATCCCTCAATGAGAGAGTGTGGCTTCATCCATCCCTCAATGACAGAGCGTGGCTTCATCCATCCCTCAATGACAGAGCGTGGCTTCATCTATCCCTCAATGAGAGAGCGTGGCTTCATCCATCCCTCAATGAGAGAGTGTGGCTTCATCTTTCCCTCAATGAGAGAGTGTGGCTTCATCTATCCCTCAATGAGAGAGTGTGGCTTCATCTATCCCTCAATGAGAGAGTGTGGCTTCATCTATCTCTCAATGAGGGGGCGTGGCTTCATCTATCCCTCAATGAGAGAGCGTGGCTTCATCCATCCCTCAATGACAGAGCGTGGCTTCATCTATCCCTCAATGAGAGAGCGTGGCTTCATCCATCCCTCAATGACAGAGCGTGGCTTCATCTATCCCTCAATGAGAGAGCGTGGCTTCATCTATCCCTCAATGAGAGAGCGTGGCTTCATCTATCCCTCAATGAGAGAGCGTGGCTTCATCTATCCCTCAATGAGAGAGTGTGGCTTCATCTATCCCTTAATGAGGGGGCGTGGCTTCATCCATCCCTCAATGAGAGAGTGTGGCTTCATCCATCCCTCAATGAGAGGGCGTGGCTTCATCTATCTCTCAATGAGGGGGCGTGGCTTCATCTATCCCTCAATGAGAGAGTGTGGCTTCATCTATCCCTCAATGAGAGAGCGTGGCTTCATCTATCCCTTAATGAGGGGGCGTGGCTTCATCTATCCCTCAATGAGAGAGTGTGGCTTCATCTATCCCTTAATGAGGGGGCGTGGCTTCATCCATCCCTCAATGAGAGAGTGTGGCTTCATCTATCCCTCAATGAGAGAGTGTGGCTTCATCTATTCCTCAATGAGAGGGCGTGGCTTCATCTATCCCTCAATGAGATGGCGTGGCTTCATCTATCCCTCAATGAGAGAGTGTGGCTTCATCTATCCCTCAATGAGAGGGCGTGGCTTCATCTATCCCTCAATGAGGGGGCGTGGCTTCATCTGTCCCTCAATGAGAGGGCGTGGCTTCATCTATCCCTCAATGAGGGGGCGTGGCTTCATCTATCCCTCAATGAGAGAGTGTGGCTTCATCTATCCCTCAATGAGAGAGTATGGCTTCATCTATCCCTCAATGAGAGGGCGTGGCTCCATCTATCCCTCAATGAGGGGGCGTGGCTTCATCTATCCCTCAATGAGAGGGCGTGGCTTCATCTATCCCTCAATGAGGGGGCGTGGCTTCATCTATCCCTCAATGAGAGAGTGTGGCTTCATCTGTCCCTCAATGAGAGGGCGTGGCTTCATCTATCCCTCAATGAGGGGGCGTGGCTTCATCTATCCCTCAATGAGAGAGTGTGGCTTCATCTATCCCTCAATGAGAGAGTGTGGCTTCATCTATCCCTCAATGAGAGAGCGTGGCTTCATCCATCCCTCAATGAGAGAGTGTGGCTTCATCTATCCCTCAATGAGAGAGTGTGGCTTCATCTATCCCTCAATGAGAGAGCGTGGCTTCATCTATCCCTCAATGAGGGGGCGTGGCTTCATCCATCCCTCAATGAGAGAGTGTGGCTTCATCTATCCCTCAATGAGAGAGCGTGGCTTCATCGATCCCTCAATGAGGGGGCGTGGCTTCATCTATCCCTCAATGAGGGGGCGTGGCTTCATCTATCCCTCAATGAGAGAGTGTGGCTTCATCTATCCCTCAATGAGGGGGCGTGGCTTCATCTATCTCTCAATGAGAGAGTGTGGCTTCATCTATCCCTCAATGAGAGAGCGTGGCTTCATCTATCCCTCAATGAGAGAGCGTGGCTTCATCTATCCCTCAATGAGGGGGCGTGGCTTCATCCATACCTCAATGAGAGAGTGTGGCTTCATCTATCCCTCAATGAGAGAGCGTGGCTTCATCGATCCCTCAATGAGGGGGCGTGGCTTCATCTATCCCTCAATGAGAGAGTGTGGCTTCATCTATCCCTCAATGAGAGAGCGTGGCTTCATCGATCCCTCAATGAGGGGGCGTGGCTTCATCTATCCCTCAATGAGAGAGCGTGGCTTCATCTATCCCTCAATGAGAGAGTGTGGCTTCATCTATCCCTCAATGAGAGAGCGTGGCTTCATCGATCCCTCAATGAGGGGGCGTGGCTTCATCTATCCCTCAATGAGGGGGCGTGGCTTCATCTATCCCTCAATGAGAGAGTGTGGCTTCATCTATCCCTCAATGAGGGGGCGTGGCTTCATCTATCTCTCAATGAGAGAGTGTGGCTTCATCTATCCCTCAATGAGAGAGCGTGGCTTCATCTATCCCTCAATGAGAGAGCGTGGCTTCATCTATCCCTCAATGAGGGGGCGTGGCTTCATCCATACCTCAATGAGAGAGTGTGGCTTCATCCATCCCTCAATGAGAGAGTGTGGCTTCATCCATACCTCAATGAGGAGGTGTGTCTTCGTTCATTCCTTAATGAGGGGGCGTGGCTTCATTTACATATTGCCCTTTGTGGGAAGGCAGGTTTATGGACCGATGTGGCCTCGGCCCTGGAGGAGGCGGCGCACTCCCCCTGCAGCAATTCCGAGGATCACTGTGCCCGTTATGGGCATTTGTGGGGCGGCACCGTCCAGACTTATTATAATAATTAATATTAATATATTCGGCTCACCCGGAAAAAGAATAACATGAAGCCGGACACAGGGGAGTATCCAGCTTCTCCCATGGTAGTATGATTAAAGTGGACCAGAACCCACCCTGGAGTCTATAAGGCTCACCCCATGCACTTGCCGCATCCCCCGCTTCCCTCTAGGGTCAGGCATTTGTCAATGACACGTTCACTGCCAGAGGGAAGCGGGGGATGCGGCCGCCAGCGTGCTCGGATCCGCTCGCTTAATCCGGACCTTCACCATGATTCATGAAAAAGCCCCAAACCTTATAAAACAATTCCCCAGCATCTAACATTAATAGATTGTAAGTTTTTAGTCACTTACTTTATTAAATTATTCTTTCCCCCACTGGGCTGCAACTCTGTTCAGGACTCTAGGATACGGGCGCCGCCATCTTGACTCAGAAGCATCACTTACTGAGAAGAGGAGAGTGGGATAAAGTGCAGGGGGCGGGGCTATAGATGTCCTTTGCACAGACAGAGCAGAGCCGGGGTCAGGAAAAGGTCAGCAGTCCCAGAATGCAGAGCGGCACAGTCAAAAGACACTTCCTGTTTGCAGGCTGCCTGATGCTCCATGAGCCGCTATCTTGGTTGTTTAAAGGCTCATAACATGGAATAGATGCAGGTAGGATGATTTTTAATGTGAGCAATCTGTATGTACAGGGTGTGGGAAACATATAAGATAGGCTCTTATTCAGGGTGAAGGTCCGGATTAATGTGAGCAATCTGTATGTACAGGGTATGGGAAACATATAAGATAGGCTCTTATTCCGGGTGAGGGTCCAGATTAATGTGAGCAATCTGTATGTACAGGGTGTGGGAAACATATAAGATAGGCTCTTATTCAGGGTGAGGGTCCGGATTAATGTGAGCAATCTGTATGTACAGGGTGTGGGAAACATATAAGATAGGCTCTTATTCAGGGTGAGGGTCCGGATTAATGTGAGCAATCTGTATGTACAGGGTGTGGGAAACATATAAGATAGGCTCTTATTCAGGGTGAGGGTCCAGATTAATGTGAGCAATCTGTATGTACAGGGTGTGGGAAACATATAAAATAGGCTCTTATTCAGGGTGAGGGTCCGGATTAATGTGAGCAATCTGTATGTACAGGGTGTGGGAAACATATAAGATAGACTCTTATTCAGGGTGAGGGTCCGGATTAATGTGAGCAATCTGTATGTACAGGGTGTGGGAAACATATAAGATAGACTCTTATTCAGGGTGAAGGTCCGGATTAATGTGAGCAATCTGTATGTACAGGGTGTGGGAAACATATAAGATAGGCTCTTATTCAGGGTGAGGGTCCGGATTAATGTGAGCAATCTGTATGTACAGGGTGTGGGAAACATATAAGATAGGCTCTTATTCAGGGTGAGGGTCCAGATTAATGTGAGCAATCTGTATGTACAGGGTGTGGGAAACATATAAGATAGGCTCTTATTCAGGGTGAGGGTCCGGATTAATGTGAGCAATCTGTATGTACAGGGTGTGGGAAACATATAAGATAGACTCTTATTCAGGGTGAGGGTCCGGATTAATGTGGGCAATCTGTATGTACAGGGTGTGGGAAACATATAAGATAGGCTCTTATTTAGGGTGAGGGTCCGGATTAATGTGAACAATCTGTATGTACAGGGTGTGGGAAACATATAAGATAGGCTCTTATTCAGGGTGAAGGTCCGGATTAATGTGAGCAATCTGTATGTACAGGGAGGAAACATATAAGATAGGCTCTTATTCAGGGTGAGGGTCCAGATTAATGTGAGCAATCTGTATGTACAGGGGGGGAAACATATAAGATAGGCTCTTATTCAGGGTGAAGGTCCGGATTAATGTGAGCAATCTGTATGTACAGGGTGTGGGAAACATATAAGATAGGCTCTTATTCAGGGTGAGGGTCCGGATTAATGGGAGCAATCTGTATGTACAGGGTGTGGGAAACATATAAGATAGGCTCTTAATCAGGGTGAGGGTCCGGATTAATGGGAGCAATCTGTATGTACAGGGTGTGGGAAACATATAAGATAGGCTCTTATTCAGGGTGAGGGTCCGGATTAATGTGGGCAATCTGTATGTACAGGGTGTGGGAAACATATAAGATAGGCTCTTATTCAGGGTGAGGGTCCGGATTAATGTGGGCAATCTGTAGGTACAGGGTGTGGGAAACATATAAGATAGGCTCTTATTCAGGGCTGAGGTCCGGATTAATGTGGGCAATCTGTGTTTGGTCCCTTCCCCCTCTGGGATGCCCCCGGTCTTACAGCGCATGCGCGGTCGTTAGTCCAATCAGAATGCGTCCAAAAGCTCATCTAATGTGAATGGATTCAAATGCGCTGGTGGCCGCATCCCGCGCTTCCCTATAACAGGGCGTGTGCCCCCGCCGGCCAATCACAAACACCTGGCCCTGCTGGAGGGATAGCGGGGATGCGCCATTGGGCGACCTGGGGTGTCACACAGGGGGTATCCCCATTATGGATGCCCAGAGGGGAGGAAATCCAGCTGCCCTGGAATCTTATAGATATCTGGGTGGATTGGGCTTGGATTTTGGTCCTCCTGGACGAAGGGGCTCAAGCGGATCCGAGCGCGCTGATTGGACGAGCGGCCGCACATGCGCCATAGGGGACCGGGAAGAGATGAGTCGGTTACAGTGATCCGGGGGGTGTCACACAGCGGGGCATCCCTGATCGGGGTGAGGACCAAAACCCAGGATACTCAAAATCTTGGGTTTTGGTCCAAGGGCAATTTTTGGACCTGAAACATATCACACATGGTCCCTGCAGGGGGACGGACGAGGCTCTAGGTTATTTATTTATTTATTATTATTATTTATTTTTTATTATTATTATTTATTTTATTTTTTAATATTATTATTATTAGTTATTTTATTTATTTATTATTATTATTATTAGTTATTTTATTTATTTTTTTATTTATTATTAGTTATTTTATTTATTTTTTATTATTATTATTTATTATTATTTATTTACTATTATTATTAATTTTTTATTATTATTTATTTTATTTATTTTTTATTATTATTATTACTAGTTATTTTATTTTTTATTGTTATTTATTATTATTATTATTTATTTTACTTATTTATTATTATTTATTTTGTATTATTATTATTTATTTTATTATTTTTTATTATTATTATTTATTTTATTTATTTTTTATGTGTTTGCACGTTTGGCCTATTTATTAACCATGGCTAATAGAAGTTTATATTTTATGGCAGAAGCTGGATACTGCTCTGTGATGCGTACATCCAGACTTGTGATGTCATAAGCTACCAAAGTTCACCACAAAGTGGACCAAAACCCGCTAGGGCTGACCGATTCTAAACTCCAGGGCCAACCGATTCCCTCTCCCTGATTGGGGGATGCCCTTCTATGTGAAGCCCTGGAAATTAGCCGGCCATGCTATACTGTAAAGTGGACCAAAACCCGCTAGGGCTGACTGATTCTAAACTCCAGGGCCAACCGATTCCTTCTTCCTGATTGGGGGATGCCCTTCAATATGAAGCCCTGGAAATTAGCCGGCCGTGCTATACTTTAAAGTGGATCCAAACCGGGAATCGATCAGCCCGGGAATCTTACATAATAAACCTTGAAGTGGGTTTTGTTCCCCTTTAAGGTTTATTCCAAATAACAGAAATACGATGCGATGTGATAAAAAATTGACAGTTACATAAAACAAATAGGAAAAGGATAGAAATGGATCCAGTGCGTTGCGCTCCTCCTATAGGTAAGTCTTTCTTTAGGTGGGGGACAGGAAATAACTGCGGTCATGGTGCTTTCCGGCAATCGCTGGTCCTGCCACTCAAACCCTCAGCGATTGGGGGAAAGTGCTGGAGACATGATGGTGAGGGTTGAGGGGATGGGGGACAGGAAATCAATAATAATAATAATTGTATTAATATAAATATAATTAATAAAATAATATATAATAATTTTATTATAATATTATATATTATATTATAATATATAATAAAAAAATATTAATAATAAAATAATATCAATAATAATTAAAATAATTAAAAAAATACATAATATATTATATTATTAGTTGGGTTTTTAATAACATAAGCGCTGCCGGGGAAGGCCGGCAATGACTGCAGCTACAGATGATGGTGGCGGCCCCCGGGGCGTGTGGCGGCCCCCGGGGGCCATGTGGCGGGGGCGTGCGGCAGGGGAGCGGGAAAAGCTAAGCCAAGCACTAGAATATAATTTATCCTGCAGGGGCCGCGGAGGACCCGCAGGTATTGGAAGTGTTGCACCTTGTTATGCAGGCGGCATCCCTGGGGGGGCATCCTCACAGCTGCTCATTAGCAGCTCGGCCTTTCCTGACTCGTTATCTGCTGCTGCCACTCGAACGCCTCCAAAGGCACAAATACTGATTGTGTAGAGAGTCCAGGCTCTGACTGGGCCACAGGGTTACCAGGGAATCCCCCGGTGGGTCCAGAGGACATAGGGGCACCTTCTGCGGCATTAGCACCAAACCCTGAACCATGTGCAGCTTATATGTGGCATCCAGTGATTGGATAGGCTGCATTATATCTGTGATGTCACCGGTCTCCAGTGATTGGATAGGCTGCATTATATCAGTGATGTCACCAGTCTCCAGTGATTGGATAGGCTGCATTCTATCTGTGATGTCACCAGTCTCCAGTGATTGGATAGGCTGCATTCTATCAGTGATGTCACCAGTCTCCAGTGATTGGATAGGCTGCATTCTATCAGTGATGTCACCGGGCTCCAGTGATTGGATAGGCTGCATTCTATCAGTGATGTCACCAGTCTCCAGTGATTGGATAGGCTGCATTCTATCAGTGATGTCACCAGTCTCCAGTGATTGGATAGGCTGCATTCTATCAGTGATGTCACCAGTCTCCAGTGATTGGATAGGCTGCATTCTATCAGTGATGTCACCGGGCTCCAGTGATTGGATAGGCTGCATTCTATCAGTGATGTCACCGGTCTCCAGTGATTGGATAGGCTGCATTCTATCAGTGATGTCACCGGTCTCCAGTGATTGGATAGGCTGCATTCTATCTGTGATGTCACTGGTCTCCAGTGATTGGATAGGCTGCATTCTATCTGTGATGTCACTGGTCTCCAGTGATTGGATAGGCTGCATTCTATCAGTGATGTCACCGGTCTCCAGTGATTGGATAGGCTGCATTATATCTGTGACGTCACCGGTCTCCAGTGATTGGATAGGCTGCATTCTATCTGTGATGTCACTGGTCTCCAGTGATTGGATAGGCTGCATTCTATCAGTGATGTCACCAGTCTCCAGTGATTGGATAGGCTGCATTCTATCAGTGATGTCACCGGTCTCCAGTGATTGGATAGGCTGCATTCTATCAGTGATGTCACCAATCTCCAGTGATTGGATAAGCTGCATTCTATCTGTGATGTCACCGGTCTCCAGTGATTGGATAGGCCGCATTCTATCCGCGATGTCACCGGTCTCCAGTGATTGGATAGGCTGCATTCTATCAGTGATGTCACCGGTCTCCAGTGATTGGATAGGCTGCATTCTATCAGTGATGTCACCGGTCTCCAGTGATTGGATAGGCTGCATTCTATCAGTGATGTCACCGGTCTCCAGTGATTGGATAGGCTGCATTCTATCAGTGATGTCACCGGTCTCCAGTGATTGGATAGGCTGCATTCTATCAGTGATGTCACCGGTCTCCAGTGATTGGATAGGCTGCATTCTATCAGTGATGTCACCGGTCTCCAGTGATTGGATAGGCTGCATTCTATCTGTGATGTCACCGGTCTCCAGTGATTGGATAGGCTGCATTATATCAGTGATGTCACCGGGCTCCAGTGATTGGATAGGCTGCATTCTGTCAGTGATGTCACCAGTCTGCAGTGATTGGATAGGCTGCATTCTATCAGTGATGTCACCAGTCTCCAGTGATTGGATAGGCTGCATTCTATCAGTGATGTCACCAGTCTGCAGTGATTGGATAGGCTGCATTCTATCTGTGATGTCACCGGTCTCCAGTGATTGGATAGGCTGCATTATATCAGTGATGTCACCGGTCTCCAGTGATTGGATAGGCTGCATTCTATCAGTGATGTCACCGGTCTCCAGTGATTGGATAGGCTGCATTCTATAAGTGATGTCACCAGTCTCCAGTGATTGGATAGGCTGCATTCTTTCAGTGATGTCACCGGTCTCCAGTGATTGGATAGGCTGCATTCTATCAGTGATGTCACCAGTCTCCAGTGATTGGATAGGCTGCATTCTATCAGTGATGTCACCAGTCTCCAGTGATTGGATAGGCTGCATTCTATCAGTGATGTCACCAGTCTGCAGTGATTGGATAGGCTGCATTCTATCCATGATGTCACCGGTCTCCAGTGATTGGATAGGCTGCATTCTATCTGTGATGTCACCGGTCTCCAGTGATTGGATAGGCTGCATTCTATCTGTGATGTCACCGGTCTCCAGTGATTGGATAGGCTGCATTCTATCAGTGATGTCACCAGTCTCCAGTGATTGGATAGGCTGCATTCTATCTGTGATGTCACCAGTCTCCAGTGATTGGATAGGCTGCATTATATCAGTGATGCCACCGGTCTCCAGTGATTGGATAGGCTGCATTCTATCTGTGATGTCACCAGTCTCCAGTGATTGGATAGGCTGCATTCTATCAGTGATGTCACCGGTCTCCAGTGATTGGATAGGCTGCATTCTATCAGTGATGTCACCAGTCTCCAGTGATTGGATAGGCTGCATTCTATCTGTGATGTCACCAGTCTCCAGTGATTGGATAGGCTGCATTCTATCAGTGATGTCACCAGTCTCCAGTGATTGGATAGGCTGCATTCTATCTGTGATGTCACCAGTCTGCAGTGATTGGATAGGCTGCATTCTATCTGTGATGTCACCGGTCTCCAGTGATTGGATAGGCTGCATTCTATCAGTGATGTCATGGTCTCCAGTGATTGGATAGGCTGCATTCTATCAGTGATGTCACCAGTCTCCAGTGATTGGATAGGCTGCATTCTATCTGTGATGTCACCGGTCTCCAGTGATTGGATAGGCTGCATTCTATCAGTGATTTCACCGGTCTCCAATGATTGGATAGGCTGCATTCTATCAGTGATGTCACCGGTCTCCAGTGATTGGATAGGCTGCATTCTATCAGTGATGTCACCAGTCTCCAGTGATTGGATAGGCTGCATTCTATCAGTGATGTCACCAGTCTCCAGTGATTGGATAGGCTGCATTCTATCTGTGATGTCACCGGTCTCCAGTGATTGGATAGGCTGCATTCTATCAGCGATGTCACCAGTCTCCAGTGATTGGATAGGCTGCATTCTATCAGTGATGTCACCGGTCTCCAGTGATTGGATAGGCTGCATTCTTTCAGTGATGTCACCGGTCTACAGTGATTGGATAGGCTGCATTCTATCTGTGATGTCACCAGTCTCCAGTGATTGGATAGGCTGCATTCTATCTGTGATGTCACCGGTCTCCAGTGATTGGATAGGCTGCATTCTATCAGTGATGTCACCGGGCTCCAGTGATTGGATAGGCTGCATTTTATCAGTGATGTCACCAGTCTGCAGTGATTGGATAGGCTGCATTCTATCAGTGATGTCACCGGTCTCCAGTGATTGGATAGGCTGCATTCTATCAGTGATGTCACCAGTCTCCAGTGATTGGATAGGCTGCATTCTATCTGTGATGTCACCGGTCTCCAGTGATTGGATAGGCTGCATTATATCAGTGATGTCACCGGGCTCCAGTGATTGGATAGGCTGCATTCTGTCAGTGATGTCACCAGTCTCCAGTGATTGGATAGGCTGCATTCTATCAGTGATGTCACCAGTCTCCAGTGATTGGATAGGCTGCATTCTATCAGTGATGTCACCAGTCTGCAGTGATTGGATAGGCTGCATTCTATCTGTGATGTCACCGGTCTCCAGTGATTGGATAGGCTGCATTATATCAGTGATGTCACCGGGCTCCAGTGATTGGATAGGCTGCATTCTATCAGTGATGTCACCAGTCTCCAGTGATTGGATAGGCTGCATTCTTTCAGTGATGTCACCGGTCTCCAGTGATTGGATAGGCTGCATTCTATCAGTGATGTCACCAGTCTCCAGTGATTGGATAGGCTGCATTCTTTCAGTGATGTCACCGGTCTCCAGTGATTGGATAGGCTGCATTCTATCAGTGATGTCACCGGTCTCCAGTGATTGGATAGGCTGCATTCTATCTGTGATGTCACCGGTCTCCAGTGATTGGATAGGCTGCATTCTATCTGTGATGTCACCAGTCTCCAGTGATTGGATAGGCTGCATTCTATCTGTGATGTCACCGGTCTCCAGTGATTGGATAGGCTGCATTCTATCAGTGATGTCACCAGTCTCCAGTGATTGGATAGGTTGCATTCTTTCAGTGATGTCACCGGTCTCCAGTGATTGGATAGGCTGCATTCTATCTGTGATGTCACCAGTCTCCAGTGATTGGATAGGCTGCATTCTTTCAGTGATGTCACCGGTCTCCAGTGATTGGATAGGCTGCATTCTATCTGTGATGTCACCAGTCTCCAGTGATTGGATAGGCTGCATTCTATCAGTGATGTCACCGGTCTCCAGTGATTGGATAGGCTGCATTCTATCAGTGATGTCACCGGTCTCCAGTGATTGGATAGGCTGCATTCTATCTGTGATGTCACCGGTCTCCAGTGATTGGATAGGCTGCATTCTATCAGTGATGTCACCGGTCTCCAGTGATTGGATAGGCTGCATTCTATCTGTGATGTCACCGGTCTCCAGTGATTGGATAGGCTGCATTCTATCAGTGATGTCACCGGTCTCCAGTGATTGGATAGGCTGCATTCTTTCAGTGATGTCACCGGTCTCCAGTGATTGGATAGGCTGCATTCTATCTGTGATGTCACCAGTCTCCAGTGATTGGATAGGCTGCATTCTATCAGTGATGTCACCGGTCTCCAGTGATTGGATAGGCTGCATTCTATCAGTGATGTCACCGGTCTCCAGTGATTGGATAGGCTGCATTCTATCTGTGATGTCACCGGTCTCCAGTGATTGGATAGGCTGCATTCTATCAGTGATGTCACCGGTCTCCAGTGATTGGATAGGCTGCATTCTATCTGTGATGTCACCGGTCTCCAGTGATTGGATAGGCTGCATTCTATCAGTGATGTCACCGGTCTCCAGTGATTGGATAGGCTGCATTCTATCAGTGATGTCACCGGTCTCCAGTGATTGGATAGGCTGCATTCTATCTGTGATGTCACCGGTCTCCAGTGATTGGATAGGCTGCATTCTATCAGTGATGTCACCAGTCTCCAGTGATTGGATAGGCTGCATTCTATCAGTGATGTCACCGGTCTCCAGTGATTGGATAGGCTGCATTCTATCTGTGATGTCACCGGTCTCCAGTGATTGGATAGGCTGCATTCTATCTGTGATGTCACCGGTCTCCAGTGATTGGATAGGCTGCATTCTATCAGTGATGTCATGGTCTCCAGTGATTGGATAGGCTGCATTCTATCAGTGATGTCACCAGTCTCCAGTGATTGGATAGGCTGCATTCTATCAGTGATGTCACCAGTCTCCAGTGATTGGATAGGCTGCATTCTATCAGTGATGTCACCAGTCTCCAGTGATTGGATAGGCTGCATTATATCAGTGATGTCACCAGTCTCCAGTGATTGGATAGGCTGCATTCTATCAGTGATTTCACCGGTCTCCAGTGATTGGATAGGCTGCATTCTATCAGTGATTTCACCGGTCTCCAGTGATTGGATAGGCTGCATTCTATCAGTGATTTCACCGGTCTCCAGTGATTGGATAGGCTGCATTCTATCAGTGATGTCACCGGTCTCCAGTGATTGGATAGGCTGCATTCTATCAGTGATGTCACCAATCTCCAGTGATTGGATAGGCTGCATTCTATCAGTGATGTCACCAGTCTCCAGTGATTGGATAGGCTGCATTCTATCTGTGATGTCACCAGTCTCCAGTGATTGGATAGGCTGCATTCTATCAGTGATGTCACCAGTCTCCAGTGATTGGATAGGCTGCATTCTATCTGTGATGTCACCGGTCTCCAGTGATTGGATAGGCTGCATTATATCAGTGATGTCACCGGGCTCCAGTGATTGGATAGGCTGCATTCTGTCAGTGATGTCACCAGTCTCCAGTGATTGGATAGGCTGCATTCTATCAGTGATGTCACCAGTCTCCAGTGATTGGATAGGCTGCATTCTATCAGTGATGTCACCAGTCTCCAGTGATTGGATAGGCTGCATTCTTTCAGTGATGTCACCGGTCTCCAGTGATTGGATAGGCTGCATTCTATCAGTGATGTCACCAGTCTCCAGTGATTGGATAGGCTGCATTCTTTTAGTGATGTCACCGGTCTCCAGTGATTGGATAGGCTGCATTCTATCTGTGATGTCACCAGTCTCCAGTGATTGGATAGGCTGCATTCTTTCAGTGATGTCACCGGTCTCCAGTGATTGGATAGGCTGCATTCTATCAGTGATGTCACCGGTCTCCAGTGATTGGATAGGCTGCATTCTATCTGTGATGTCACCAGTCTCCAGTGATTGGATAGGCTGCATTCTATCAGTGATGTCACCGGTCTCCAGTGATTGGATAGGCTGCATTCTATCAGTGATGTCACCAGTCTCCAGTGATTGGATAGGCTGCATTCTATCAGTGATGTCACCAGTCTGCAGTGATTGGATAGGCTGCATTCTATCTGTGATGTCACCGGTCTCCAGTGATTGGATAGGCTGCATTCTATCAGTGATGTCATGGTCTCCAGTGATTGGATAGGCTGCATTCTATCAGTGATGTCACCAGTCTCCAGTGATTGGATAGGCTGCATTCTATCTGTGATGTCACCGGTCTCCAGTGATTGGATAGGCTGCATTCTATCAGTGATTTCACCGGTCTCCAATGATTGGATAGGCTGCATTCTATCAGTGATGTCACCGGTCTCCAGTGATTGGATAGGCTGCATTCTATCAGTGATGTCACCAGTCTCCAGTGATTGGATAGGCTGCATTCTATCAGTGATGTCACCAGTCTCCAGTGATTGGATAGGCTGCATTCTATCTGTGATGTCACCGGTCTCCAGTGATTGGATAGGCTGCATTCTATCAGCGATGTCACCAGTCTCCAGTGATTGGATAGGCTGCATTCTATCAGTGATGTCACCGGTCTCCAGTGATTGGATAGGCTGCATTCTTTCAGTGATGTCACCGGTCTCCAGTGATTGGATAGGCTGCATTCTATCTGTGATGTCACCGGTCTCCAGTGATTGGATAGGCTGCATTCTATCAGTGATGTCACCAGTCTCCAGTGATTGGATAGGTTGCATTCTATCTGTGATGTCACCGGTCTCCAGTGATTGGATAGGCTGCATTCTATCTGTGATGTCACCGGTCTCCAGTGATTGGATAGGCTGCATTCTATCAGTGATGTCATGGTCTCCAGTGATTGGATAGGCTGCATTCTATCAGTGATGTCACCAGTCTCCAGTGATTGGATAGGCTGCATTCTATCTGTGATGTCACCGGTCTCCAGTGATTGGATAGGCTGCATTCTATCAGTGATGTCACCAGTCTCCAGTGATTGGATAGGCTGCATTCTATCTGTGATGTCACCGGTCTCCAGTGATTGGATAGGCTGCATTATATCAGTGATGTCACCGGGCTCCAGTGATTGGATAGGCTGCATTCTGTCAGTGATGTCACCAGTCTCCAGTGATTGGATAGGCTGCATTCTATCAGTGATGTCACCAGTCTCCAGTGATTGGATAGGCTGCATTCTATCAGTGATGTCACCAGTCTCCAGTGATTGGATAGGCTGCATTCTTTCAGTGATGTCACCGGTCTCCAGTGATTGGATAGGCTGCATTCTATCAGTGATGTCACCAGTCTCCAGTGATTGGATAGGCTGCATTCTTTTAGTGATGTCACCGGTCTCCAGTGATTGGATAGGCTGCATTCTATCTGTGATGTCACCAGTCTCCAGTGATTGGATAGGCTGCATTCTTTCAGTGATGTCACCGGTCTCCAGTGATTGGATAGGCTGCATTCTATCAGTGATGTCACCGGTCTCCAGTGATTGGATAGGCTGCATTCTATCTGTGATGTCACCAGTCTCCAGTGATTGGATAGGCTGCATTCTATCAGTGATGTCACCGGTCTCCAGTGATTGGATAGGCTGCATTCTATCAGTGATGTCACCAGTCTCCAGTGATTGGATAGGCTGCATTCTATCTGTGATGTCACCAGTCTCCAGTGATTGGATAGGCTGCATTCTATCAGTGATGTCACCAGTCTCCAGTGATTGGATAGGCTGCATTCTATCTGTGATGTCACCAGTCTGCAGTGATTGGATAGGCTGCATTCTATCAGTGATGTCATGGTCTCCAGTGATTGGATAGGCTGCATTCTATTAGTGATGTCATGGTCTCCAGTGATTGGATAGGCTGCATTCTATCTGTGATGTCACCAGTCTCCAGTGATTGGATAGGCTGCATTCTATCTGTGATGTCACCGGTCTCCAGTGATTGGATAGGCTGCATTCTATCAGTGATGTCACCGGGCTCCAGTGATTGGATAGGCTGCATTCTATCAGTGATGTCACCAGTCTGCAGTGATTGGATAGGCTGCATTCTATCAGTGATGTCACCGGTCTCCAGTGATTGGATAGGCTGCATTCTATCAGTGATGTCACCAGTCTCCAGTGATTGGATAGGCTGCATTCTATCAGTGATGTCACCAGTCTCCAGTGATTGGATAGGCTGCATTCTATCTGTGATGTCACCGGTCTCCAGTGATTGGATAGGCTGCATTATATCAGTGATGTCACCGGGCTCCAGTGATTGGATAGGCTGCATTCTGTCAGTGATGTCACCAGTCTCCAGTGATTGGATAGGCTGCATTCTATCAGTGATGTCACCAGTCTCCAGTGATTGGATAGGCTGCATTCTATCAGTGATGTCACCAGTCTGCAGTGATTGGATAGGCTGCATTCTATCTGTGATGTCACCGGTCTCCAGTGATTGGATAGGCTGCATTATATCAGTGATGTCACCGGGCTCCAGTGATTGGATAGGCTGCATTCTATCAGTGATGTCACCAGTCTCCAGTGATTGGATAGGCTGCATTCTTTCAGTGATGTCACCGGTCTCCAGTGATTGGATAGGCTGCATTCTATCAGTGATGTCACCAGTCTCCAGTGATTGGATAGGCTGCATTCTTTTAGTGATGTCACCGGTCTCCAGTGATTGGATAGGCTGCATTCTATCTGTGATGTCACCAGTCTCCAGTGATTGGATAGGCTGCATTCTTTCAGTGATGTCACCGGTCTCCAGTGATTGGATAGGCTGCATTCTATCAGTGATGTCACCGGTCTCCAGTGATTGGATAGGCTGCATTCTATCTGTGATGTCACCGGTCTCCAGTGATTGGATAGGCTGCATTCTATCTGTGATGTCACCAGTCTCCAGTGATTGGATAGGCTGCATTCTATCTGTGATGTCACCGGTCTCCAGTGATTGGATAGGCTGCATTCTATCAGTGATGTCACCAGTCTCCAGTGATTGGATAGGTTGCATTCTTTCAGTGATGTCACCGGTCTCCAGTGATTGGATAGGCTGCATTCTATCTGTGATGTCACCAGTCTCCAGTGATTGGATAGGCTGCATTCTTTCAGTGATGTCACCAGTCTGCAGTGATTGGATAGGCTGCATTCTATCTGTGATGTCACCAGTCTCCAGTGATTGGATAGGCTGCATTCTATCAGTGATGTCACCGGTCTCCAGTGATTGGATAGGCTGCATTCTATCTGTGATGTCACCGGTCTCCAGTGATTGGATAGGCTGCATTCTATCTGTGATGTCACCAGTCTCCAGTGATTGGATAGGCTGCATTCTATCTGTGATGTCACCGGTCTCCAGTGATTGGATAGGCTGCATTCTATCAGTGATGTCACCAGTCTCCAGTGATTGGATAGGTTGCATTCTATCTGTGATGTCACCGGTCTCCAGTGATTGGATAGGCTGCATTCTATCTGTGATGTCACCGGTCTCCAGTGATTGGATAGGCTGCATTCTATCTGTGATGTCACCGGTCTCCAGTGATTGGATAGGCTGCATTCTATCAGTGATGTCATGGTCTCCAGTGATTGGATAGGCTGCATTCTATCAGTGATGTCACCAGTCTCCAGTGATTGGATAGGCTGCATTCTATCTGTGATGTCACCAGTCTCCAGTGATTGGATAGGCTGCATTCTATCAGTGATTTCACCGGTCTCCAATGATTGGATAGGCTGCATTCTATCAGTGATGTCACCGGTCTCCAGTGATTGGATAGGCTGCATTCTATCAGTGATGTCACCAGTCTCCAGTGATTGGATAGGCTGCATTCTATCAGTGATGTCACCAGTCTCCAGTGATTGGATAGGCTGCATTCTATCTGTGATGTCACCGGTCTCCAGTGATTGGATAGGCTGCATTCTATCAGCGATGTCACCAGTCTCCAGTGATTGGATAGGCTGCATTCTATCAGTGATGTCACCGGTCTCCAGTGATTGGATAGGCTGCATTCTTTCAGTGATGTCACCGGTCTACAGTGATTGGATAGGCTGCATTCTATCTGTGATGTCACCAGTCTCCAGTGATTGGATAGGCTGCATTCTATCTGTGATGTCACCGGTCTCCAGTGATTGGATAGGCTGCATTCTATCAGTGATGTCACCGGGCTCCAGTGATTGGATAGGCTGCATTCTATCAGTGATGTCACCAGTCTGCAGTGATTGGATAGGCTGCATTCTATCAGTGATGTCACCGGTCTCCAGTGATTGGATAGGCTGCATTCTATCAGTGATGTCACCAGTCTCCAGTGATTGGATAGGCTGCATTCTATCTGTGATGTCACCGGTCTCCAGTGATTGGATAGGCTGCATTATATCAGTGATGTCACCGGGCTCCAGTGATTGGATAGGCTGCATTCTGTCAGTGATGTCACCAGTCTCCAGTGATTGGATAGGCTGCATTCTATCAGTGATGTCACCAGTCTGCAGTGATTGGATAGGCTGCATTCTATCTGTGATGTCACCGGTCTCCAGTGATTGGATAGGCTGCATTATATCAGTGATGTCACCGGGCTCCAGTGATTGGATAGGCTGCATTCTATCAGTGATGCCACCAGTCTCCAGTGATTGGATAGGCTGCATTCTTTCAGTGATGTCACCGGTCTCCAGTGATTGGATAGGCTGCATTCTATCAGTGATGTCACCAGTCTCCAGTGATTGGATAGGCTGCATTCTTTTAGTGATGTCACCGGTCTCCAGTGATTGGATAGGCTGCATTCTATCTGTGATGTCACCAGTCTCCAGTGATTGGATAGGCTGCATTCTTTCAGTGATGTCACCGGTCTCCAGTGATTGGATAGGCTGCATTCTATCAGTGATGTCACCGGTCTCCAGTGATTGGATAGGCTGCATTCTATCTGTGATGTCACCGGTCTCCAGTGATTGGATAGGCTGCATTCTATCTGTGATGTCACCAGTCTCCAGTGATTGGATAGGCTGCATTCTATCTGTGATGTCACCGGTCTCCAGTGATTGGATAGGCTGCATTCTATCAGTGATGTCACCAGTCTCCAGTGATTGGATAGGTTGCATTCTTTCAGTGATGTCACCGGTCTCCAGTGATTGGATAGGCTGCATTCTATCTGTGATGTCACCAGTCTCCAGTGATTGGATAGGCTGCATTCTTTCAGTGATGTCACCGGTCTCCAGTGATTGGATAGGCTGCATTCTATCTGTGATGTCACCAGTCTCCAGTGATTGGATAGGCTGCATTCTATCAGTGATGTCACCGGTCTCCAGTGATTGGATAGGCTGCATTCTATCAGTGATGTCATGGTCTCCAGTGATTGGATAGGCTGCATTCTATCTGTGATGTCACCGGTCTCCAGTGATTGGATAGGCTGCATTCTATCTGTGATGTCACCAGTCTCCAGTGATTGGATAGGCTGCATTCTATCTGTGATGTCACCGGTCTCCAGTGATTGGATAGGCTGCATTCTATCAGTGATGTCACCAGTCTCCAGTGATTGGATAGGTTGCATTCTATCTGTGATGTCACCGGTCTCCAGTGATTGGATAGGCTGCATTCTATCTGTGATGTCACCGGTCTCCAGTGATTGGATAGGCTGCATTCTATCTGTGATGTCACCGGTCTCCAGTGATTGGATAGGCTGCATTCTATCAGTGATGTCACCAGTCTCCAGTGATTGGATAGGCTGCATTCTATCAGTGATGTCACCAGTCTGCAGTGATTGGATAGGCTGCATTCTATCAGTGATGTCACCAGTCTCCAGTGATTGGATAGGCTGCATTCTATCAGTGATGTCACCGGTCTCCAGTGATTGGATAGGCTGCATTCTATCAGTGATGTCACCAGTCTCCAGTGATTGGATAGGCTGCATTCTATCAGTGATGTCATGGTCTCCAGTGATTGGATAGGCTGCATTCTATCTGTGATGTCACCGGTCTCCAGTGATTGGATAGGCTGCATTCTATCAGTGATGTCATGGTCTCCAGTGATTGGATACGCTGCATTCTATCTGTGATGTCACTGGTTAGTTATGATCAGTATGTTAATGGTTATGAGGCTCCAGACATTCTCATGGATATGAGTGATGTCACCGGTCTCTAGTTATTGGACACGCCGTGTTCTCTCGGTGATGTCACCGGGCTCTGGTGATTGGACACGCTGTGTTCTCTCGATGATGTCATCGCTCTCCACTAATGACATATAGTGTGTTTTTCTATTGAGCGCTGGGTTCTGTCACATAACGACCACCGACGTTCCTCTGTTTTTGTAGCTGCGCCTGTGAGGTCCCGGCTGTGGACATCCCGCTGCATTCTGATTGGCCGAGGACACAGCCTTATTATTGTTTATTTAAAGAGCGGCAACATATGCTGTGGTGCTGTACAAGGTAAAAAATGACAGGAGGGAAAAGCAAGTCGCACACACAGTAATATGGCTCATTAGTTACAGGAGGACCCCGGGGATAGGGCCCTGATCTGGTGAGCTTACAATCTAACGGATAAGGGGGTGGAGCCAGTGCTGCCATTCAGCAGTTGCCAGTGCCGATATTTTCCGGGTGACAGTGCCGCCATTCTCTGGGAGTTAGCTCCACCATTCCCTAGGTGCCAGCACCACCATTTTCCGATGCCAGTACTGCCATTCCCTGGGTTTCAGTGCCGCCATTCCCTGGTGCCAGTGCCGCCATTCCCCAGGTGCCAGTGCTGCCATTCAGCAGTTGCCAGTGCTGCCAATCCCTAGGTTTTAGTGTCGCCATTCCCCAGGTGCCAGTGCCGTCATTCCCCGGGTTTCAGTGCCACCATTCCCCGGGTGCCAGTGCCACCATTCCCCAAGTTCCAGTGCCGCCATTCCCCGGGTTTCAGTGTCGCCATACCCTGGGTTTCAGTGCCACCATTCCCCGGGTGCCAGTGCCACCATTCCCAGGTGCCAGTGCCACCATTCCCTGGGTTTCAGTGCCGCCATTCCCCAGATGCCAGTGCCGCCATTCCCCGGGTTTCAGTGCCGCCATTCCCCAGTTTTCAGTGCCGCCATTCCCCGGGTTTCAGTGCCGCCATTCTCCAGGTTTCAGTGCCGCCATTCCCCAGGTGCCAGTGCCGCCATTCCCCGGGTTTCAGTGCCGCCATTCCCCAGGTGCCAGTGCCACCATTCCCCTGGTTTCAGTGCCGCCATTCCCCAGATGCCAGTGCCGCCATTCCCCGGGTTTCAGTGCCACCATTCCCCGGGTGCCAGTGCCACCATTCCCCAGGTGCCAGTGCCGCCATTCCCCAGGTGCCAGTGCCGCCATTCCCCAAGTGCCAGTGCCGCCATTCCCCGGGTTTCAGTGCCACCATTCCCCGGGTGCCAGTGCCACCATTCCCCAAGTGCCAGTGCCGCCATTCCCCGGGTTTCAGTGCCACCATTCCCAGGTGCCAGTGCCACCATTCCCCGGGTTTCAGTGCCGCCATTCCCCAGATGCCAGTGCCGCCATTCCCCGGGTTTCAGTGCCACCATTCCCCAGATGCCAGTGCCACCATTCCCCGGGTGCCAGTGCCACCATTCCCCAGGTGCCAGTGCCGCCATTCCCCGGGTTTCAGTGTCGCCATTCCCCAGATGCCAGTGCCACCATTCCCCGGGTTTCAGTGTCGCCATTCCCCAGATGCCAGTGCCACCATTCCCCGGGTGCCAGTGCCACCATTCCCCAGGTGCCAGTGCCACCATTCCCCAAGTTCCAGTGCCGCCATTCCCCGGGTTTCAGTGTCGCCATTCCCCAGGTGCCAGTGCCACCATTCCCCAAGTTCCAGTGCCGCCATTCCCCGGGTTTCAGTGTCGCCATTCCCCAGATGCCAGTGCCACCATTCCCCGGGTTTCAGTGTCGCCATTCCCCAGATGCCAGTGCCACCATTCCCCGGGTGCCAGTGCCACCATTCCCCAGGTGCCAGTGCCACCATTCCCCAAGTTCCAGTGCCGCCATTCCCCGGGTTTCAGTGCCACCATTCCCCGGGTGCCAGTGCCACCATTCCCAGGTGCCAGTGCCACCATTCCCCGGGTTTCAGTGCTGCCATTCCCCAGATGCCAGTGCCGCCATTCCCCGGGTTTCAGTGCCGCCATTACCCAGGTTTCAGTGCCGCCATTCCCCGGGTTTCAGTGCCGCCATTCTCCAGGTTTCAGTGCCGCCATTCCCCAGGTGCCAGTGCCGCCATTCCCCTGGTTTCAGTGCCGCCATTCCCCAGGTTTCAGTGCCGCCATTCCCCAGGTTTCAGTGCCGCCATTCCCCAGGTTTCAGTGCCGCCATTCCCCAGGTGCCAGTGCCGCCATTCCCCGGGTTTCAGTGCCGCCATTCCCCAGGTGCCAGTGCCACCATTCCCTGGGTTTCAGTGCCGCCATTCCCCAAGTGCCAGTGCCGCCATTCCCCGGGTTTCAGTGCCGCCATTCCCCGGGTTTCAATGCCGCCATTCCCCAGATGCCAGTGCCACCATTCCCCGGGTTTCAGTGCCGCCATTCCCCAGGTGCCAGTGCCGCCATTCCCTGGGTTTCAGTGCCGCCATTTTCCAGGTGCCAGTGCCGCCATTCCCCAGGTTTCAGTGCCGCCATTCCCCGGGTTTCAGTGCCGCCATTCCCCGGGTTTCAGTGCCGCCATTCCCCAGGTGCCAGTGCCGCCATTCCCCAGGTGCCAGTGCTGCCATTCCCCAGGTGACAGTGCCGCCATTTCCCGGGTTTCAGTGCCACCATTCCCCAGGTTTCAGTGCCACCATTCCCCGGGTTTCAGTGCCACCATTCCCCAGGTGCCAGTGCCGCCATTCCCCAGGTGCCAGTGCTGCCATTCCCCAGGTTTCAGTGCCGCCATTCCCCGGGTTTCAGTGCCGCCATTCCCCAGGTGCCAGTGCCGCCATTCCCCTGGTTTCAGTGCCGCCATTCCCCAGGTTTCAGTGCCGCCATTCCCCGGGTTTCAGTGCCGCCATTCCCCAGGTGCCAGTGCCGCCATTCCCCGGGTTTCAGTGCCGCCATTCCCCAGGTGCCAGTGCCACCATTCCCTGGGTTTCAGTGCCGCCATTCCCCAAGTGCCAGTGCCGCCATTCCCCAGGTGCCAGTGCCACCATTCCCCGGGTTTCAGTGCCGCAATTCCCCGGGTTTCAATGCCGCCATTCCCCAGATGCCAGTGCCACCATTCCCCGGGTTTCAGTGCCGCCATTCCCCAGATGCCAGTGCCGCCATTCCCCAGGTGCCAGTGCCGCCATTCCCTGGGTTTCAGTGCCGCCATTTTCCAGGTGCCAGTGCCGCCATTCCCCAGGTTTCAGTGCCGCCATTCCCCGGGTTTCAGTGCCGCCATTCCCCGGGTGCCAGTGCTGCCATTCCCCAGGTGCCAGTGCCGCCATTCCCCAGGTGCCAGTGCCGCCATTCCCTGGGTTTCAGTGCCGCCATTCCCCAGATGCCAGTGCCGCCATTCCCCAGGTGCCAGTGCCGCCATTCCCCAGGTGCCAGTGCCGCCATTCCCTGGGTTTCAGTGCCGCCATTTTCCAGGTGCCAGTGCCGCCATTCCCCGGGTTTCAGTGCCGCCATTTTCCAGGTGCCAGTGCCGCCATTCCCCAGGTTTCAGTGCCGCCATTCCCCGGGTTTCAGTGCCGCCATTCCACAGGTGCCAGTGCCACCATTCCCCTGATTTCAGTGCCGCCATTTTCCAGGTGCCAGTGCCGCCATTCCCCAGGTTTCAGTGCCGCCATTCCCCGGGTTTCAGTGCCGCCATTCCCCAGGTGACAGTGCCGCCATTCGCCAGGTGCCAGTGCCGCCATTCCCCGGGTTTCAGTGCCGCCATTCCACAGGTGCCAGTGCCACCATTCCCCGGGTTTCAGTGCCACCATTCCCCAGGTGCCAGTGCTGCCATTACCCAGGTGACAGTGCCGCCATTCCCCGGGTTTCAGTGCTGCCATTCCCCAGGTGCCAGTGCCGCCATTCCCCGGGTTTCAGTGCCGCCATTCCCCAGGTGCCAGTGCCGCCATTCCCCAGGTGCCAGTGCTGCCATTCCCCAGGTGCCAGTGCCGCCATTCCCCGGGTTTCAGTGCCGCCATTCCCCAGGTGCCAGTGCTGCCATTCCCCAGGTTTCAGTGCCGCCATTCCTGGGTTTCAGTGCCGCCATTCCCCAGGTGCCAGTGCCGCCGTTCCCCAGTTGCCAGTGCCGCCATTCCCTGGGTTTCAGTTCCGCCATTCCCCAGGTGCCAGTGCCGCCATTCCTGGGTTTCAGTGCCGCCATTCCCCAGGTGCCAGTGCCGCCATTCCCCAGGTGCCAGTGCTGCCATTCCCCAGGTGCCAGTGCCGCCATTCCCAGGTGCCAGTGCCGCCATTCCCCAGGTGCCAGTGCCGCCATTCCCCGGGTTTCAGTGTTGCCATTCCCCAGGTGCCAGTGCCGCCATTCCCCAGGTGACAGTGCCACCATTCCCCGGGTTTCAGTGCCGCCATTCCCCAGATGACAGTGCCGCCATTCCCCAGGTGCCAGTGCCGCCATTCCCCGGGTTTCACTGCCGCCATTCCCCAGATGACAGTGCCGCCATTCCCCAGGTGCCAGTGCTGCCATTCCCCGGGTTTCGGTGCCGCCATTCCCCAGGTGCCAGTGCTGCCATTCCCCAGGTGCCAGTGCTGCCATTCCTGGGTTTCAGTGCCGCCATTCCCCATGTGACAGTGCCACCATTCCCCAGGTGCCAGTGCCGCCATTCCCCAGGTGCCAGTGCCGCCATTCCCTGGGTTTCAGTGCCGCCATTCCCCAGGTGCCAGTGCTGCCATTCCCCAGGTTTCAGTGCCGCCATTCCTGGGTTTCAGTGCCGCCATTCCCCAGGTGCCAGTGCTGCCATTCCCCAGGTGCCAGTGCCGCCATTCCCCAGGTGCCAGTGCCGCCATTCCCCGGGTTTCAGTGCCACCATTCCCCAGGTGCCAGTGCCGCCATTCCCCAGGTGACAGTGCCACCATTCCCCGGGTTTCAGTGCCGCCATTCCCCAGGTGCCAGTGCCGCCATTCCCCAGGTGCCAGTGCTGCCATTCCCCGGGTTTCAGTGCCGCCATTCCCCAGGTGCCAGTGCCGCCATTCCCCAGGTGACAGTGCCGCCATTCCCCAGGTGCCAGTGCCGCCATTCCCCGGGTTTCAGTTCCGCAATTCCCCAGGTGCCAGTGCCGCTATTCTCCAGGTGCCAGTGCCGCCATTCCCTGGGTTTCAGTGCCGCCATTACCCAGGTGCCAGTGCTGCCATTCCCTGGGTTTCAGTGCCGCCATTCCCCGGGTTTCAGTGCCTCCATTCCCCAGGTGCCAGTGCCGCCATTCCCCAGGTGCCAGTGCTGCCATTCCCCAGGTGCCAGTGCCGCCATTCCCTGGGTTTCAGTGCCGCCATTCCCCGGGTTTCAGTGCCGCCATTCCCCGGGTTTCAGTGCCGCCATTCCCCAGGTGCCAGTGCCGCCATTCCCCAGGTGCCAGTGCCGCCATTCCCCAGGTGCCAGTGCCGCCATTCCCCGGGTTTCAGTGCCGCCATTCCCCAGGTTTCAGTGCCGCCATTCCCCGGGTGCGAGTGCTGCCATTCCCCGGGTTTCAGTGCCGCCATTCCCCGGGTTTCAGTGCCGCCGTTCCCCAGGTGCCAGTGCCGCCATTCCCCAGGTGCCAGTGCCGCCATTCCCCGGGTTTCAGTGCCGCCATTCCCCAGGTGCCAGTGCCGCCATTCCCCAGGTTTCAGTGCCGCCATTCCTGGGTTTCAGTGCCGCCATTCCCCGGGTTTCAGTGCCGCCATTCCTGTGTTTCAGTGCCGCCATTCCCCGGGTTTCAGTGCCGCCATTCCTGGGTTTCAGTGCCGCCATTCCCCGGGTTTCAGTGCCGCCATTCCCCAGGTGCCAGTGCCGCCATTCCCCGGGTTTCAGTGCCGCCATTCCTGGGTTTCAGTGCCGCCATTCCCCGGGTTTCAGTGCCGCCATTCCTGGGTTTCAGTGCCGCCATTCCCCGGGTTTTAGTGCCGCCATTCCTGGGTTTCAGTGCCGCCATTCCTGGGTTTCAGTGCCGCCATTCCCCGGGTTTCAGTGCCGCCATTCCTGGGTTTCAGTGCCGCCATTCCCAAGGTGCCAGCACTGCCATACACTGGGTGCAATCTTTGTTTGGCCCCTCCTCCGCTATACCCTGAGATGCCGCCTCTTCTCCGCATTTTGTATAACTTTATCGAGCAGCCACACTGATGGACATGAGGCAATTTGCCTGACTCCACCCAGAAAGGACAATGGAGGCCGCTCCGGTTTATGGCGGAGCACCCCGGAGCGACACCAGGCTCTCTGCTGCAGCAGGTGCCCCCTGCAGGATGGAATAGAACAGTGCACCGCTCCGCCTGGTCCCTTCTTATCATCTCCACCAAACCACTAATGAGATAGAAAGTGATTGCCACCCCCCTGAGGCAGCTGCCTCATCTGGCCTCATTGTTGGCGCTCCCCTGTGCTTACCTCGCATCTGCAGTGACCCCAAACCCGCTCGTCCCCCATTTTCTGGGAACAGCGTCCTTTTTACCCAGCAGCCGTTGTGTTCCCGGAGACGAGGCGTCAGTCAGCGCGCCCAGCGCACCGTGGCGCGGCCCTTTTCTCCGGCTGTCAGGAGAAGCTGCGTGTTGTGACAGGGACTCGGCTTCGCCCCGCAGGAATTCCTGACGCCTCGGCCTTCACACTCAGCCACCCGAAAAATTGTTTGGGAGACTTTAGGCATCAAACCGGAACTTTCTAAACAAAGCTTTTCAGGTTACCGCGTCCCCCCGATGCCCGAAAAACAAGATGTAACGGGCGGATAAGGGGCGACTCGCCCACCAGTGATGTCATACTGCTCACCCCGCTCACCCCAGGGGTCTAACAGCTCTCTCTGCAGTTACCAGGCTCTGTCCTGGGCCCCCTGCTCTTCTCTGTTTATACCTATGGTCTCAGCCTATGCAGTCATGTGATCTCCCAGGCTCTGTCCTGGGCCCCCTGCTCTTCTCTGTTTATACCTATGGTCTCAGCCTATGCAGTCATGTGATCTCCCAGGCTCTGTCCTGGGCCCCCTGCTTTTCTCTGTTTATACCTATGGTCTGGGCCTATGCAGTCATGTGATCTCCCAGGCTCTGTCCTGGGCCCCCTGCTCTTCTGTTTATACCTATGGTCTCAGCCTATGCAGTCATGTGATCTCCCAGGCTCTGTCCTGGGCCCCCTGCTCTTCTCTGTTTATACCTATGGTCTCAGCCTATGCAGTCATGTGATCTCCCAGGTTCTGTCCTGGGCCCCCTGCTCTTCTCTATTTATACCTATGGTCTCAGCCTATGCAGTCATGTGATCTCCCAGGTTCTGTCCCAGGCCCCCTGCTCTTCTCTGTTTATACCTATGGTCTCAGCCTATGCAGTCATGTGATCTCCCAGGTTCTGTCCTGGGCCCCCTGCTCTTCTGTTTATACCTATGGTCTCAGCCTATGCAGTCATGTGATCTCCCAGGTTCTGTCCCAGGCCCCCTGCTCTTCTCTGTTTATACCTATGGTCTCAGCCTATGCAGTCATGTGATCTCCCAGGCTCTGTCCTGGGCCCCCTGCTCTTCTCTGTTTATACCTATGGTCTGGGCCTATGCAGTCATGTGATCTCCTAGGCTCTGTCCTGGGCCCCCTGCTCTTCTCTGTTTATACCTATGGTCTGGGCCTTTGCAGTCATGTGATCTCCCAGGCTCTGTCCTGGGCCCCCTGCTCTTCTCTGTTTATACCTATGGTCTCAGCCTATGCAGTCATGTGATCTCCCAGGCTCTGTCCCGGGCCCCCTGCTCTTCTCTGTTTATACCTATGGTCTGGGCCTATGCAGTCATGTGATCTCCCAGGTTCTGTCCTGGGCCCCCTGCTCTTCTCTGTTTATACCTATGGTCTGGGCCTATGCAGTCATGTGATCTCTCAGGCTCTGTCCTGGACCCCCTGCTCTTCTCTGTTTATACCTATGGTCTGGGCCTATGCAGTCATGTGATCTCCTAGGCTCTGTCTTGGGCCCCCTGCTCTTCTCTGTTTATACCTATGGTCTCAGCCTATGCAGTCATGTGATCTCCCAGGTTCTGTCCTGGGCCCCCTGCTCTTCTCTATTTATACCTATGGTCTCAGCCTATGCAGTCATGTGATCTCCTAGGCTCTGTCTTGGGCCCTCTGCTCTTCTCTGTTTATACCTATGGTCTCAGCCTATGCAGTCATGTGATCTCCCAGGTTCTGTCATGGGCCCCCTGCTCTTCTCTGTTTATACCTATGGTCTGGGCCTTTGCAGTCATGTGATCTCCCAGGCTCTGTCCTGGGCCCCCTGCTCTTCTCTGTTTATACCTATGGTCTCAGCCTATGCAGTCATGTGATCTCCCAGGCTCTGTCCTGGGCCCCCTGCTCTTCTCTGTTTATACCTATGGTCTGCGCCTTTGCAGTCATGTGATCTCCCAGGCTCTGTCCTGGGCCCCCTGCTCTTCTCTGTTTATTCCTATGGTCTGCGCCTTTGCAGTCATGTGATCTCCCAGGCTCTGTCCTGGGCCCCCTGCTCTTCTCTGTTTATACCTATGGTCTCAGCCTATGCAGTCATGTGATCTCCCAGGCTCTGTCCTGGGCCCCCTGCTCTTCTCTGTTTATACCTATGGTCTCAGCCTATGCAGTCATGTGATCTCCCAGGTTCTGTCCTGGGCCCCCTGCTCTTCTCTGTTTATACCTATGGTCTGGGCCTATGCAGTCATGTGATCTCCCAGGTTCTGTCCCAGGCCCCCTGCTCTTCTCTGTTTATACCTATGGTCTCAGCCTATGCAGTCATGTGATCTCCCAGGCTCTGTCCCGGGCCCCCTGCTCTTCTCTGTTTATACCTATGGTCTGGGCCTATTCAGTCATGTGATCTCCCAGGCTCTGTCCTGGGCCCCCTGCTTTTCTCTGTTTACACCGATGGTCTGGGCCTATGCAGTCATGTGATCTCCCAGGCTCTGTCCCGGGCCCCCTGCTCTTCTCTGTTTATACCTATGGTCTCAGCCTATGCAGTCATGTGATCTCCCAGGCTCTGTCCTGGGCCCCCTGCTCTTCTCTGATTATACCTATGGTCTGGGCCTATGCAGTCATGTGATCTCCTAGGCTCTGTCCTGGGCCCCCTGCTTTTCTCTGTTTATACCTATGGTCTCAGCCTATGCAGTCATGTGATCTCCCAGGCTCTGTCCTGGGCCCCCTGCTCTTCTCTGTTTATACCTATGGTCTGGGCCTATGCAGTCATGTGATCTCCTAGGCTCTGTCCTGGGCCCCCTGCTCTTCTCTGTTTATACCTATGGTCTCGGCCTATGTAGTCATGTGATCTCATATGAACTGCAACCTAACTTGCTTCTCTCTGTCTCTCCGCAGCCTGCAACTGCAACCTACACGCCCGCCGCTGCCGCTTCAACATGGAGCTCTATAAGCTGTCTGGGCGCCGGAGCGGGGGCGTCTGCCTCAACTGCCGTCATAACACCGCCGGGCGCCACTGCCACTACTGCAAGGAGGGGTATTACCGCGACATGACCAAGCCCATCACCCACAGGAAGGCCTGCAAAGGTGAGCCTGACCCCGCCCCCTCCTGACCCCGCCCCTGACCACCACTGCCACTACTACGACATGACCAAGCCCATCACCCACAGGAAGGCCTGCAAAGGTGAGCCTGACCCCGCCCCCTCCCCTGACCCCGCCCCCTCCTGACCCCACCCCTGACCACCACTGCCACTACTACGACATGACCAAGCCCATCACCCACAGGAAGGCCTGCAAAGGTGAGCCTGACCCCGCCCCCTCCCCTGACCCCACCCCCTAACCCCGCCCCTGACCACCGCTGCCACTACCGCGACATGACCAAGCCCATCACCCACAGGAAGGCCTGCAAAGGTGAGCCTGACCCCGCCCCCTCCCCTTACCCCGCCCCCTCCTGACCCCACCCCTGACCCCGCCCCTGACCACCACTGCCACTACTACGACATGACCAAGCCCATCACCCACAGGAAGACCTGCAAAGGTGAGCCTGACCCCGCCCCCTCCTGACCCCACCCCTGACCACCACTGCCACTACTACGACATGACCAAGCCCATCACCCACAGGAAGGCCTGCAAAGGTGAGGCCGCCCCTGACCCCACCCCCTGAGTGTGGTCAGCATCATTAGAGGGAGTGGCCAGCATCATTGGAGGGTGTGGCCAGCATCACTGGAGGGTGTGGCCAGCATCACTGGAGGGTGTGGCCAGCATCACTGGAGGGTATCACTGATGGTGTGAGGGGGGAGGTGCAGTAGTTTCCTGTCCCCCATCAGATGGAGCTCTGCTAGGGAAAGGTGAGTATCTCTCTAATGCAGGGTCACTGATGGTGTGAGGGGGGAGGTGCAGTAGTTTCCTGTCCCCCATCAGATGGAGCTCTGCTAGGGAAAGGTGAGTATCTCTCTAATGCCGGGTCACTGATGGTGTGAGGGGGGGAGGTGCAGTAGTTTCCTGCCCCCCATCAGATGGAGCTCTGCTAGGAAAAGGTGAGTATCTCTCTAATGCAGGGTCACTGATGGTGTGAGGGGGAGGTGCAGTAGTTTCCTGTCCCCCATCAGATGGAGCTCTGCTAGGAAAAGGTGAGTATCTCTCTAATGCAGGGTCACTGATGGTGTGAGGGGGGAGGTGCAGTAGTTTCCTGTCCCCCATCAGATGGAGCTCTGCTAGGAAAAGGTGAGTATCTCTCTAATGCAGGGTCACTGATGGTGTGAGGGGGGAGGTGCAGTAGTTTCCTGTCCCCCATCAGATGGAGCTCTGCTAGGAAAAGGTGAGTATCTCTCTAATGCAGGGTCACTGATGGTGTGAGGTGCAGTAGTTTCCTGTCCCCCATCAGATGGAGCTCTGATGGGAAAAGGTGAGTATCTCTCTAATGCAGGGTCACTGATGGTGTGAGGGGGGGAGGTGCAGTAGTTTCCTGTCCCCCATCAGATGGAGCTCTGCTTGGAAAAGGTGAGTATCTCTGTAATGCAGGGTCACTGATGGTGTGAGGTGCAGTAGTTTCCTGTCCCCCATCAGATGGAGCTCTGCTAGGGAAAGGTGAGTATCTCTGTAATGCAGGGTCACTGATGGTGTGAGGGGGAGGTGCAGTAGTTTCCTGTCCCCCATCAGATGGAGCTCTGCTAGGAAAAGGTGAGTATCTCTCTAATGCAGGGTCACTGATGGTGTGAGGGGGAGGTGCAGTACTTTCCTGTCCCCCATCAGATGGAGCTCTGCTAGGGAAAGGTGAGTATCTCTGTAATGCAGGGTCACTGATGGTGTGAGGGGGGGAGGTGCAGTAGTTTCCTGTCCCCCATCAGATGGAGCTCTGCTAGGAAAAGGTGAGTATCTCTGTAATGCAGGGTCACTGATGGTGTGAGGGGGGGAGGTGCAGTAGTTTCCTGTCCCCCATCAGATGGAGCTCTGCTAGGAAAAGGTGAGTATCTCTGTAATGCAGGGTCACTGATGGTGTGAGGGGGGAGGTGCAATAGTTTCCTGTCCCCCATCAGATGGAGCTCTGCTAGGGAAAGGTGAGTATCTCTGTAATGCAGGGTCACTGATGGTGTGAGGGGGAGGTGCAGTAGTTTCCTGTCCCCCATCAGATGGAGCTCTGCTAGGAAAAGGTGAGTATCTCCCTAATGCAGGGTCACTGATGGTGTGAGGGGGAGGTGCAGTAGTTTCCTGTCCCCCATCAGATGGAGCTCTGCTAGGGAAAGGTGAGTATCTCTGTAATGCAGGGTCACTGATGGTGCAGGTTGGAGGCACATTCCGATGACCTCACCTAGGAGCACCTGGCCGGTCTCTCAGCTGCGGGCGGCAGGTAAGGGGTTAAATTCCAGGGGAAGAATGGCAGCTTGGCCCCTCCCCCCGGCACAGGTGTGCATACCTGTGCACAGAGCCGCAGCCAATGAGGAATGGCCCCAAACAGGGGTGACGAGATCGGGGGAGGGGGCAGGTAATCTACCTGCAAACACCTGAGAGGGAGGAGGGGGGCGCCCTCACCTGTAAGGTGTGTTATAGGGGAACTCTGCTCACAGGAGGAGCCCGGACCCGCCCCCTCACCTGTAAGGTGTGTTATAGGGGAACTCTGCTCACAGGAGGAGCCCGGACCCGCCCCCTCACCTGTAAGGTGTGTTATAGGGGAACTCTGCTCACAGGAGGAGCCCGGACCCGCCCCCTCACCTGTAAGGTGTGTTATAGGGGAACTCTGCTCACAGGAGGAGCCTGGACCCGCCCCCTCACCTGTAAGGTGTGTTATAGGGGAACTCTGCTCACAGGAGGAGCCCGGACCCGCCCCCTCACCTGTAAGGTGTGTTATAGGGGAACTCTGCTCACAGGAGGAGCCCGGACCCGCCCCCTCACCTGTAAGGTGTGTTATAGGGGAACTCTGCTCACAGGAGGAGCCCGGACCCGCCCCCTCACCTGTAAGGTGTGTTATAGGGGAACTCTGCTCACAGGAGGTGCCCAGACCCGCCCCCTCACCTGTAAGGTGTGTTATAGGGGAACTCTGCTCACAGGAGGAGCCCGGACCCGCCCCCTCACCTGTAAGGTGTGTTATAGGGGAACTCTGCTCACAGGACGAGCCCAGACCCGCCCCCTCACCTGTAAGGTGTGTTATAGGGGAACTCTGCTCACAGGAGGAGCCCGGACCCGCCCCCTCACCTGTAAGGTGTGTTATAGGGGAACTCTGCTCACAGGAGGAGCCCGGACCCGCCCCCTCACCTGTAAGGTGTGTTATAGGGGAACTCTGCTCACAGGAGCCCGGACCCGCCCCCTCACCTGTAAGGTGTGTTGTAGGGGAACTCTGCTCACAGGAGGTGCCCGGACCTGCCCCCTCACCTGTAAGGTGTGTTATAGGGGAACTCTGCTCACAGGAGGAGCCCGGACCCGCCCCCTCACATGTAAGGTGTGTTATAGGGGAACTCTGCTCATAGGAGGAGCCCGGACCCGCCCCCTCACCTGTAAGGTGTGTTATAGGGGAACTCTGCTCACAGGAGGAGCCCGGACCCGCCCCCTCACCTGTAAGGTGTGTTATAGGGGAACTCTGCTCACAGGAGGTGCCCGGACCCGCCCCCTCACCTGTAAGGTGTGTTGTAGGGGAACTCTGCTCACAGGAGGAGCCCAGACCCGCCCCCTCACCTGTAAGGTGTGTTGTAGGGGAACTCTGCTCACAGGAGGAGCCCAGACCCGCCCCCTCACCTGTAAGGTGTGTTATAGGGGAACTCTGCTCACAGGAGGAGCCCGGACCCGCCCCCTCACCTGTAAGGTGTGTTATAGGGGAACTCTGCTCACAGGAGGAGCCCGGACCCGCCCCCTCACCTGTAAGGTGTGTTATAGGGGAACTCTGCTCACAGGAGGAGCCCAGACCCGCCCCCTCACCTGTAAGGTGTGTTGTAGGGGAACTCTGCTCACAGGAGGAGCCCGGACCCGCCCCCTCACCTGTAAGGTGTGTTATAGGGGAACTCTGCTCACAGGAGGAGCCCGGACCCGCCCCCTCACCTGTAAGGTGTGTTGTAGGGGAACTCTGCTCATAGGAGGAGCCCGGACCCGCCCCCTCACCTGTAAGGTGTGTTATAGGGGAACTCTGCTCACAGGAGGAGCCCGGACCCGCCCCCTCACCTGTAAGGTGTGTTATAGGGGAACTCTGCTCACAGGAGGAGCCCAGACCCGCCCCCTCACCTGTAAGGTGTGTTATAGGGGAACTCTGCTCACAGGAGGAGCCCAGACCCGCCCCCTCACCTGTAAGGTGTGTTATAGGGGAACTCTGCTCACAGGAGGTGCCCAGACCCGCCCCCTCACCTGTAAGGTGTGTTGTAGGGGAACTCTGCTCACAGGAGGAGCCCGGACCCGCCCCCTCACCTGTAAGGTGTGTTATAGGGGAACTCTGCTCACAGGAGGTGCCCGGACCCGCCCCCTCACCTGTAAGGTGTGTTATAGGGGAACTCTGCTCACAGGAGGAGCCCGGACCCGCCCCCTCACCTGTAAGGTGTGTTATAGGGGAACTCTGCTCACAGGAGGAGCCCAGACCTGCCCCCTCACCTGTAAGGTGTGTTATAGGGGAACTCTGCTCACAGGAGGTGCCTGGACCCGCCCCCTCACCTGTAAGGTGTGTTAAAGGGGAACTATGCTCACAGGAGGAGCCTCGACCCGCCCCCTCACCTGTAAGGTGTGTTATAGGGGAACTCTGCTCACAGGAGGAGCCCGGACCCGCCCCCTCACCTGTAAGGTGTGTTATAGGGGAACTCTGCTCACAGGAGGAGCCTGGAAATAGAAAAGACTAGCCCGGCCTCCCAGAGAAGCTGCCCATTGCTAGTGTGCCCGGGTATTGTCTGTGCCCTAATGGTGCCAGGACTGGGAAGGCCTCTACTAGAGCTTCTGCCCAGGGCCCTTCACTAGAGCTTCTGCCCAGGGCCCTTCACTAGAGCTTCTGCCCCTGGACCTCCAGTAGACCTTCTGGGCCCTTCATTAGACCTTCTGCCCAGGACCCTTCACTAGAGCTTCTGGGCCCTTCTGCCTTAAGGGCCCTTCATTGGACCTTCTGCCCCTGGACCTCCACTAGACCTTCTGGGCTGGGCCCTTCACTAGAGCTTCTGCCCCTGGACTTCCACTAGACCTTCTGGGCCCTTCATTAGACCTTCTGTCCCTGGACCTCGACTAGACCTTCTGGGCCATTCATTAGACCTTTTGCCTTAAGGGTCCTTCACTAGAGCTTCTGCACCTGGGCCCTTCACTAGACCTCCTGCACCAGGGTACTTCATTAGACCTTCTGCCCAGGGCCCTCCATTAGACCTATTGCTCCGGTGCCTAAACTAGACCTTCTGCCCCGAAGCCCTTCACTAGAGCTTCTGGACCCTGGCTTCCACCACACTTACCCAGCCCTGGCACCGCTAGGGCACAGACAATCCGTGGGCCCCAGCAATAGACTGAAGGACTATTAAAGGACCCAGAGCAGAAGCTCTAGTGGAGCCTGTCATTAAACCTTCTGCCCCTGGACCTCCACTAGACCTTCTGCCCCGGGGCCTTCACCAGAGCTTCTGGCCTGGGCCTTTCACTAGACCTTCTGCACCTGGGTCCTTCATTGGGCCTTCTGCTCTGGGGCCTCCATTAGCTCTATTGCTCCAGTGCCTCAACTAGACCTTCTGTGGAGACCCTGGACCAGAAGCTCTAGTGGAGACCCCGGAGCAGAAGCTCTAGTGGAGACCCTGGGGCAGAAGGTCTAGTGGAGACCCCGGGCAGAAGCTCTAGTGAAGGTCCCAAGCCAGAAGCTCTAGTGGAGGCCCTGGAGCAGAAGCTCTAGTGGAGACCCCGGAGCAGAAGCTGTAGTGGAGACCCCGGAGCAGAAGCTCTAGTGGAGACCCCGGGCCAGAAGCTCTAGTGAAAGTCCTGATCCAGAAGCTCTAGTGGAGGCCCCGGAGCAGAAGGTCTAGTGGAGACCCCGGAGCAGAAGCTCTAGTGGAGACCCCTGAGCAGAAGCTCTAGTGGAGACCCCCGAGCAGAAGCTCTAGTGGAGGCCCCGGAGCAGAAGCTCTAGTGAAGGTCCTGATCCAGAAGCTCTAGTGGAGACCCCGGAGCGGAAGCTATGATGGAGCCGAGGTCTTCTGGGCCCGAGCTTTGCTGTTTCTGCATTGTGGCGGGAGCGTTGAGCTGTGGCCCCGCCTCCTTGGTGTATGAGGACCCAGGGTTCCACCTTATGTTCACATAAAACATCATTTCATAATCCCATAATCCCTGGCGGCGGATTAACCTCGGCCTCCACCATCTTGGGTTTCAGGAATGAAATGAAATCCATCACCTAAACTTTGTGTGACACCAAATTCCTTCCGGGAGATATGCTCGCTCGCAGGATGCCGCAGGTTTAACCCCGCTGGAGACAAGGCGCATTATGAGGAGCCGCCCGCTTCTATTAATTATCAGGAGGATGTAGAAGCCTGGGCCGGGGATTATGGGGCCTGGCCTTAAAGGAGAACTCCAGGCTTCTGCCCCCCCGATTTGCCCATCACCATTGGGGGAGGGGACCGGGGGGGATTTCATAGAGAAAAGCCGGTCACAGCTCCTGCGGATACTGAAATCTGTAAATCCTTGTGCACAGCCTGGCTTTACAGTCTACATCTAGTTCTAATGAAGGTGTATGTACCACCAAGCCTTATGGTCTCCATGTTGTCCTCATGAAGTCATGTGCACCGTCAGACCTTTTGGTCTCCACTTTGTCCTGAGGAGGTCTTCCTGTGCACCACCAAGCCTTATGGTCTCCATGTTGTTCTCATGAAGTCATGTGCACCGTCAGACCTTTTGGTCTCCACTTTGTCCTGAGGAGGTCTACTTGTGCACCACCAAGCCCTATGGTCTCCATGTTGTCCTCAAAAAGTCATGTGCACCTTCCGACCTTGTGGTCTCCACCTTGTCCTTAGGAGGTCTTCCTGTGCACCACCAAGCCCTATGGTCTCCATGTTGTCCTCAAAAAGTCATGTGCACCTTCCGACCTTTTGCTCTCTATCTTGTCCTCATGAAGTCTTGTGCTCCACAAAGCCTTTTGGTCTCCATATTGACCTGATGAGATCAACCTGTGCACCATCAAGCCTTAAGGTCTCTATCTTGTTCCGCTTCATCCAGCTCTAACTGAGATGAGCAGTTTGGACCATTTCTGTCTGTGCTCCTGACCCTTCCTGTGGCCCCACCTCCCCTTATCATTTATATCATTCTCATGACCTCCATCCGGCCTCTCAGTCATATGGAAGGTGTTTTCGTATGCCAGCTGACCTTCTTCATCCAATCTGCTTGTTGGGCGCTGGTTATCCTACAGTCCAGGCAGGGCCAGCGCCAGCATAGTGCAAACCTGGGCAATTGCCCCGGCATCTTCAGGGGCTCACTCAGGCTCACACTTGGCCATGGTATTATTTTACTGCGGACCCGAACCACCGAATGCCAGGTCCTGTGTGCAGACCTGCTCATGGCCGGCAACAGCAACAGGGAATAGTCAGCAGCAATGGAGAAGGTGGCTTGGAGTGGGGGGCAACTGATGGAAGCTCAGAAGGGGGCGATGAACCAGGTGACAACTGACAAGGACTGGAGGGCGATCAGCAGCAGGAGACGACCCATTTGTGGCAGCGGAGCTGAAAGGTGACATCATGTGACTCACTATTTGGGGCCCACTAAGACTCTCTTGCCCAAGGGACCCCACAAACCTGGAGCTGGTCCTGAGTCCAGGTACCGGGGACATTAGTCCTTGTGTCTCCTCCCAGGTGAGAGGGGGGAGAAGCTGTTGCTGATGGGACCTCGTTTTGTAGGTTCCCCCCACTTCCTGCTCAGCTCAAAGCCGAGTTCATCTCACGTCTGACCCGTGGATGTCACAGAGGCAAAGTTTAGCCTTAAGGATTTTCAGTTTTTGGGAGTTTAACCATTTCTGTGGGGAGCGCTCTAATAAAAAGTAGGGAGCACATTTCCCCTGGTGCAGAGTAATTTAGGTCTCCTTACGTCGGGTCCCCGGGGCCGCCGCCTCCTGAAAAGAGAAAATGGTCACATTTCTGGAATATCTGGGCCATTGTCTCTGGGCCTTTGTTGCTTATTTCGGTTGCGGAGGTAAATATATCGCGTGACCTTTCCTCGGGCTCCACAAATATATGGCGGCTCCAGGTGTTGCATTGCTCAGCACACCTGTGCGAGAGTCGGGCAGGTGAATTAACCCCTGGTTCTCCCGCCCGGGAGCTATTACCGGCCGGTGACTCAGCCCCATCCCGCGGCCATTGTTCCCGCGGCCGGGATGCCGTATGGGTGGCTTGTCATTGGGCCCCTGTGCGGCCTCTTGACACAAGGCCCCGGCGGGTGACGCATGGGGTGACGCTGCGCTGACATTTTATGGCCTCGTAAACCATTCAGCACCTTTTGTGAGGAGGGAAGTGACAGGCGGATTAACCTGTCCAAACACTTTCAGTTTTCTCTTGTTCCCCGTTCGGGCCCCGCGTTGTGTTGTTATTGATTCTTCGCTGAAATGCTGTCACTGTAATCACTGGAACATTCTGGAAGGACGGGGAAAAAGACGTCCAAGAGAAACTCTGTTCTTCCAACATAGAAACTCTGCTCCTCCAACATAGAAACTCTGCTCCTCCAACATAGAAACTCTGCTCCTCCAACATAGAAACTCTGCTCCTCCAACATAGAAACTCTGCTCCTCCAACATAGAAACTCTGCTCCTCCAACATAGAGACTCTGCTCCTCCAACATAGAAACTCTGCCCCTCCAACATAGAGACTCTGCACCTCCAACATAGAAACTCTGCTCCTCCAACATAGAAACTCTGCTCCTCCAACATAGAAACTCTGCTCCTCCAACATAGAAACTCTGCTCCTCCAACATAGAGACTCTGCTCCTCCAACATAGAAACTCTGCTCCTCCAACATAGAAACTCTGCTCCTCCAACATAGAGACTCTGCTCCTCCAACATAGAAACTCTGCTCCTCCAACATAGAAACTCTGCTCCTCCAACATAGAAACTCTGCTCCTCCAACATAGAGACTCTGCTCCTCCAACATAGAAACTCTGCCTCTCCAACATAGAAACTCTGCTCCTCCAACATAGAAACTCTGCTCCTCCAACATAGAAACTCTGCTCCTCCAACATAGAAACTCTGCTCCTCCAACATAGAAACTCTGCCCCTCCAACATAGAAACTCTGCTCCTCCAACATAGAAACTCTGCTCCTCCAACATAGAAACTCTGCTCCTCCAACATAGAGACTCTGACCCTCCAACATAGAGACTCTGCACCTCCAACATAGAAACTCTGCACCTCCAACATAGAAACTCTGCTCCTCCAACATAGAAACTCTGCTCCTCCAACACAGAGACTCTGCACCACCAACATAGAGACTCTGACCCTCCAACATAGAGACTCTGCACCTCCAACATAGAAACTCTGCACCTCCAACATAGAAACTCTGCTCCTCCAACACAGAGACTCTGCACCTCCAACATAGAAACTCTGCTCCTCCAACATAGAAATTCTGCTCCTCCAACACAGAGACTCTGCTCCTCCAACATAGAAACTCTGCTCCTCCAACATAGAAACTCTGCACCTCCAACATAGAGACTCTGACCCTCCAACATAGAGACTCTGCTCCTCCAACATAGAAACTCTGCTCCTCCAACATAGAAACTCTGCTCCTCCAACATAGAGACTCTGCACCTCCAACATAGAAACTCTGCACCTCCAACATAGAAACTCTGCTCCTCCAACATAGAAACTCTGCACCTCCAACATAGAAACTCTGCTCCTCCAACATAGAAACTCTGCTCCTCCAACATAGACTCTGCTCCTCCAACATAGAAACTCTGCACCTCCAACATAGAAACTCTGCTCCTCCAACATAGAAACTCTCCACCTCCAACATAGAAACTCTGCCCCTCCAACATAGAGACTCTGCCCCTCCAACATAGAGACTCTGCTCCTCCAACATAGAAACTCTGCCCCTCCAACATAGACTCTGACCCTCCAACATAGAAACTCTGCTCCTCCAACATAGAGACTCTGCCCCTCCAACATAGAGACTCTGCCCCTCTGACATAGAAACTCTGCTCCTCCGACATAGACTCTGCTCCTCCAACATAGAAACTCTGCTCCTCCAACATAGACTCTGCTCCTCCAACATAGAAACTCTGCTCCTCCAACATAGAAACTCTGCTCCTCCAACATAGAAACTCTGCTCCTCCAACATAGAGACTCTGCTCCTCCAACATAGAAACTCTGCTTCTCCAACATAGACTCTGCTCCTCCAACATAGAAACTCTGCTCCTCCAACATAGAAACTCTGCTCCTCCAACATAGAGACTCTGAACCTCCAACATAGAGACTCTGAACCTCCAACATAGAAACTCTGCTCCTCCAACATAGAAACTCTGCTCCTCCAACATAGAGACTCTGAACCTCCAACATAGAGACTCTGAACCTCCAACATAGAAACTCTGCTCCTCCAACATAGAAACTCTGCTCCTCCAACATAGAAACTCTGCTCCTCCAACATAGAAACTCTGCACCTCCAACATAGAAACTCTGCTCCTCCAACATAGAAACTCTGCTCCTCCAACATAGAGACTCTGAACCTCCAACATAGAGACTCTGAACCTCCAACATAGAAACTCTGCTCCTCCAACATAGAAACTCTGCTCCTCCAACATAGAAACTCTGCTCCTCCAACATAGAAACTCTGCTCCTCCAACATAGAGACTCTGCTCCTCCAACATAGAAACTCTGCTCCTCCAAGATAGAGACTCTGCTCCTCCAACATAGAAACTCTGCTCCTCCAACATAGAGACTCTGAACCTCCAACATAGAAACTCTGCACCTCCAATATAGAAACTCTGCTCCTTCAACATAGAAACTCTGCTCCTCCAACATAGAAACTCTGCTCCTCCAACATAGAGACTCTGCCCCTCCAACATAGACTCTGCTCCTCCAACATAGAAACTCTGCTCCTCCAACATAGAAACTCTGCTCCTCCAACATAGAGACTCTGACCCTCCAACATAGAGACTCTGCTCCTCCAACATAGAAACTCTGCCCCTCCAACATAGAAACTCTGCTCCTCCAACATAGAAACTCTGCTCCTCCAACATAGAAACTCTGCTCCTCCAACATAGAGACTCTGCACCACCAACATAGAAACTCTGCTCCTCCAACATAGACTCTGCTCCTCCAACATAGAAACTCTGCTCCTCCAACATAGAGACTCTGACCCTCCAACATAGAGACTCTGCACCTCCAACATAGAAACTCTGCCCCTCCAACATAGAAACTATGCACCTCCAACATAGAAACTCTGCACCTCCAACATAGAAACTCTGCTCCTCCAACATAGAGACTCTGCTCCTCCAACATAGAAACTCTGCTCCTCCAACATAGAAACTCTGCTCCTCCAACATAGAAACTCTGCTCCTCCAACATAGAGACTCTGCTCCTCCAACATAGAGACTCTGAACCTCCAACATAGAAACTCTGCTCCTCCAACATAGAAACTCTGCTCCTCCAACATAGAGACTCTGAACCTCCAACATAGAAACTCTGCTCCTCCAACATCGAAACTCTGCTCCTCCAACATAGAGACTCTGCTCCTCCAACATAGAGACTCTGAACCTCCAACATAGAAACTCTGCTCCTCCAACATAGAAACTCTGCTCCTCCAACATAGAAACTCTGCTCCTCCGACATAGAAACTCTGCTCCTCCAACATAGAAACTCTGCTCCTCCAACATAGAAACTCTGCTCCTCCAACATAGAAACTCTGCTCCTCCAACATAGAAACTCTGCTCCTCCAACATAGAGACTCTGCTCCTCCAACATAGAAACTCTGCTCCTCCAACATAGAAACTCTGCTCCTCCAACATAGAGACTCTGCTCCTCCAACATAGAAACTCTGCTCCTCCAACATAGAGACTCTGCTCCTCCAACATAGAAACTCTGCTCCTCCGACATAGAAACTCTGCACCACCAACATAGAAGCTCTGCTCCTCCAACATAGAGACTCTGCTCCTCCAACATAGAGACTCTGCTCCTCCAACATAGAGACTCTGCACCACCAACATAGAAGCTCTGCTCCTCCAACATAGAGACTCTGCTCCTCCAACATAGAGACTCTGCTCCTCCAACATAGAGACTCTGCTCCTCCAACATAGAGACTCTGCACCTCCAACATAGAAACTCTGCTCCTCCAACATAGAAACTCTGCTCCTCCAACATAGAAACTCTGCACCTCCAACATAGAAACTCTGCACCTCCAACATAGAGACTCTGCACCTCCAACAAAGAGACTCTGCTCCTCCAACATAGAAACTCTGCACCACCAACATAGAAACTCTGCTCCTCCAACATAGAGACTCTGCTACTCCAACATAGAGACTCTGCTCCTCCAACATAGAAACTCTGCTCCTCCAACATAGAGACTTTGCACCTCCAACATAGAAACTCTGCTCCTCCAACATAGAAACTCTGCACCTCCAACATAGAAACTCTGCACCTCCAACATAGAGACTCTGCACCTCCAACAAAGAGACTCTGCTCCTCCAACATAGAAACTCTGCTCCTACAACATAGAGACTCTGCTCCTACAACATAGAAACTCTACTCCTCCAACATAGAGACTCTGCTCCTCCAACATAGAAACTCTGCTCCTCCAACATAGAGACTCTGCACCTCCAACATAGAGACTCTGCTCCTCCAACATAGAAACTCTGCTCCTACAACATAGAGACTCTGCTCCTCCAACATAGAAACTCTGCTCCTCCAACATAGAAACTCTGCTCCTCCAACATAGAAACTCTGCTCCTCCAACATAGAGACTCTGCTCCTCCAACATAGAAACTCTGCTCCTCCAGCATAGAAACTCTGCTCCTCCAACATAGAGACTCTGCTCCTCCAACATAGAAACTCTGCTCCTCCAACATAGAGACTCTGCTCCTCCAACATAGAAACTCTGCTCCTCCGACATAGAAACTCTGCTCCTCCGACATAGAAACTCTGCTCCTCCAACATAGAAACTCTGCTCCTCCAACATAGAAACTCTGCTCCTCCAACATAGAAACTCTGCTCCTCCGACATAGAAACTCTGCTCCTCCGACATAGAGACTCTGCTCCTCCAACATAGAAACTCTGCTCCTCCAACATAGAGACTCTGCTCCTCCAACATAGAAACTCTGCTCCTCCAACATAGAAACTCTGCTCCTCCAACATAGAAACTCTGCACCACCAACATAGAAGCTCTGCTCCTCCAACATAGAGACTCTGCTCCTCCAACATAGAGACTCTGCTCCTCCAACATAGAGACTCTGCTCCTCCAACATAGAGACTCTGCACCTCCAACATAGAAACTCTGCTCCTCCAACATAGAAACTCTGCTCCTCCAACATAGAAACTCTGCACCTCCAACATAGAAACTCTGCACCTCCAACATAGAGACTCTGCACCTCCAACAAAGAGACTCTGCTCCTCCAACATAGAAACTCTGCACCACCATCATAGAAGCTCTGCTCCTCCAACATAGAGACTCTGCTCCTCCAACATAGAGACTCTGCTCCTCCAACATAGAAACTCTGCTCCTCCAACATAGAGACTTTGCACCTCCAACATAGAAACTCTGCTCCTCCAACATAGAAACTCTGCTCCTCCAACATAGAAACTCTGCACCTCCAACATAGAGACTCTGCACCTCCAACAAAGAGACTCTGCTCCTCCAACATAGAGACTCTGCTCCTCCAACATAGAAACTCTGCTCCTCCAACATAGAAACTCTGCACCACCAACATAGAAGCTCTGCTCCTCCAACATAGAGACTCTGCTCCTCCAACATAGAGACTCTGCACCTCCAACATAGAGACTCTGCTCCTCCAACATAGAGACTCTGCACCTCCAACATAGAGACTCTGCTCCTCCAACATAGAGACTCTGCTCCTCCAACATAGAATCCTCTTCCCATAAAGAAGGGAAGTCAGCCACATGGGGGCAGGATTACACTCTCCCTCAGAGAGCTCCCCACACTTAAAGAGGAATAACAGACACTTGGGGGGTTGGTCTCCCTCTTTGTGGGGGATGCTCTGCTGTTATACTCCGAACCAAAGCATGAAAAGGTGCCAAGTTGGCGGGGGCGTGGCAAATATGGCCGACATGAGCCAAACCTGAGAATATAGGCATCACTAAGGGGGGGTAACTGAATGATGTAACTGCCACACACCTTACATACTGTCTTGCAAAATAGGGGAAAGATAGAGAGTAGTGTGATGCTTTGGGACATTATATGGGTGATGATGTGATGTCACTACCCGGCCATTATATGGGTGATGATGTGATGTCACTACCCGGGACATTATATGGGTGATGATGTGATGTCACTGCCCGGGACATTATATGGGTGATGATGTGATGTCACTACCCGGGACATTATATGGGTGATGATGTGATGTCACTGCCCGGGACATTATATGGGTGATGATGTGATGTCACTACCCGGGACATTATATGAGTGATGATGTGATGTCACTGCCCGGGACATTATATGGGTGATGATGTGATGTCACTACCCGGCCATTATATGGGTGATGATGTGATGTCACTACCCGGCCATTATATGGGTGATGATGTGATGTCACTACCCGGCCATTATATGGGTGATGATGTGATGTCACTACCCGGGACATTATATGGGTGATGATGTGTCACTGCCCGGGACATTATATGGGTGATGATGTGATGTCACTACCCGGGACATTATATGGGTGATGATGTGATGTCACTACCCGGGACATTATATGGGTGATGATGTGATGTCACTGCCCGGGACATTATATGGGTGATGATGTGATGTCACTACCCGGCCATTATATGGGTGATGATGTGATGTCACATGGTCCCATCGCCCTCCAAATCCCCGGCTCTCGTGTATGTGATGCAACAATCAATAATCAGTGTCTCCTGTGATTTTACATCCTCATTAAATCTTGTATAAGCTTAGTAGAGAGCTTGCATGACCCACCCTCACCCGGCCCTTCCCCGACACCCCTCACCCTTTCCTTGCACCCCTCACCCTTTCCTTCCTTGCACCCCTCACCCATCCCTTCCCTTGCCCCCCTTGCCCTTCCCTGGCACCTTGTACCCATCCCTTCCCTTGCCCCCCTCACCCTTCCCTGGCACCCTGTACCCATCGCTTCCTTGCACCCCTCGCCCTTCCCAGGCACCCCTCACCCATCCCTTCCCTTGCCCCCCTTGCCCTTCCCTGGCACCTTGTACCCATCCCTTCCCTTGCCCCCCTCGCCTTTCCCTGGCACCCCTCACCCTTCCCTGGCACCCCTCACCCTTTCCTTCCTTGCACCCCTCGCCCTTCCCAGCACCCCTCACCCATCCCTTCCCTTGCCCCCCTTGCCCTTCCCTGGCACCTTGTACCCATCCCTTCCCTTGCCCCCCTCGCCTTTCCCTGGCACCCCTCACCCTTTCCTGGCACCCAGCACCCATCCCTTGCCCCCCTCGCCCTTCCCTGGCACCCTGTACCTATCGCTTCCTTGCACCCCTCGCCCTTCCCAGGCACCCCTCACCCATCCCTTCCCAGCACCCCTCACCCATCCCTTCCCTTGCCCCCCTCGCCCTTCCCTGGCACCTTGTACCCATCCCTTCCTTGCACCCCTCGCCCTTCCCAGCACCCCTCACCCACACCTTCCCAGCACCCCTCACCCATCCCTTCCCAGCACCACTCACCCACACCTTCCCAGCACCCCTCACCCATCCCTTCCCTTGCCCCCCTCGCCCTTCCCTGGCACCTTGTACCCATCCCTTCCTTGCACCCCTCGCCCTTCCCAGCACTCCTCACCCACACCTTCCCAGCACCTCTCACCCATCCCTTCCCAGCACTCCTCACCCACACCTTCCCAGCACCCCTCACCCACCCCTTCCCAGCACCCCTCACCCATCCCTTCCCAGCACCCCTCACCCATCCCTTTCCTTGCCCCCCTCGCCTTTCCCTGGCACCCCTTACCCTTTCCTGGCACCCAGCACCCATCCCTTGCCCCCTCGACCTTCCCTGGCACCCTGTACCCATCGCTTCCTTGCACCCCTCGCCCTTCCCAGGCACCCCTCACCCACCTCTTCCCTTGCCCCCCTCGACCTTCCCTGGCGCCCATCCCTTCCTTGCACCCCTTACCCTTCCCTGGCACCCCTCCCCTGCCCTTCTCCCCCCTTGTGGTGGTTGTATGTTGTATGTTGTGTATTAGCTGTGTAACCCCCTGTGGTCTCTCCCCCGCAGCCTGCGACTGTCATCCTGTTGGTGCGGCCGGCAAAACCTGTAATCAGACCACGGGCCAGTGTCCCTGCAAAGATGGCGTGACTGGCATTACATGCAACCGATGTGCCAAGGGCTACCAACAGAGCCGCTCGCCCATTGCCCCCTGCATAAGTATGTCTCCTCTCTATTACATGTCTCCATTAACCAGCCGCGCCATCGCCTCCCAGGGGGGCTCACAGCGGCCATAGCGGGGTACATGGGGCATCTCTTCCTCGCTCACCAGTATGGCACACAGTCATGTGACCGCTGACAGCCATTCAGGTTTGATTGCAAACCTGACCACCATGTGGCCCACCCAAGATGCAGGGGCCCTGGTGGATCCCAGACACCCCAGTCCCACACTGGATTGGTCAGCGGCCGTCATGTGACCAGCAGCCATACAATGAATGAGGAGGTGGTAAGCATTGCCCACAATGGGAGGGGGCGGGGCCTATGGCTGACAGTAATATAAGGAGTCGATGGCGCGGCTTTCTGCTCCTTTACTAACAATGATGATACTTACCTGCAACTAACACACCCCTTACTTACCCTGCCTTAAAATGGGCGGAGCATAGCATAGCGAGATGGGAAATGGCCCCGCCCCTGTCGCACCTCTACTGGTACAGAACCCCCTCTTCTAGGACTGCGGAGGTCCTCCTTCATCCGGGTCATGTGTAGCAATAAATCAAGGCAACTGGAACAGTTAGAGAAAAATACAGCAGGACCAGTTGCCTTGATTTGTTACTATAGAAACCCCCCAATGTGGAGCTGAAGCATCCCACACACTGCAGGCCGGACTGTCAAGGCTCCTTTAAGGGATTGTTTTTAATTGATTCCATTCAGCTCGGCCTAATTGGCTGTAATTAGATCAAGCAGCTGCTTTATTATTGATCCAAGTCAATCCAATAAAATTGATTAGACAAAGTAAATAATTGACGAGACGCGCGCTTATATCGACAGAAAGAAAGAAAGCTCTCAGCTGGCTCAGCGGGTTTATCACTTTCTCTGTTACACAATACAGCTTCTCTTTCTTCTTCTTTTCCATCTTTATCCTTTATCCTCTGTTTTCATCTCATTTTTACATTCCTCCCATCTCGTGCCTCATGCCATTTCCTCCCTTTGTTTCACATTCCCTCCTTTTCTTTCTATTTTATACCTTCCCTCGTTCTCCCACTATTTTCCACATTCCCTCCTTTTCTTTCTCTTTTATACCTTTTCCACATTCTCTCCATTTCTCCCTCATTGCCTTCCTTTCTTCTTCCTCTATTTTCCACATTCTCTCCTTTTCTTTCTATTTATACCTTCCCTGCATCACTCTATTTTTTTAACCTTCTCTCCCTTTTACATCTGTTTTATACTTTCTCCCTCTATTTTCCACATTCTCTACTTTCCTTTTGCTTTTATACAATTTTTGCATTTCTCTTTCATTCACTGCGCATGCACCCCGGCCCGGTAGTGGTCACACCCTGCGCATGCGCCTGGTAATGGTCAGACCTTGCGTATGCACCTCGGCCCGCTAGTGGTCACACCCTGCGCATGCACCTCGGCCCGGTAGTGGTCACACCCTGTGCATGCACCCTGGCCCGGTAGTGGTCAGAACTTGCGCATGCACCCCGGCCCGGTAGTGGTCAGAACTTGCACATGCACCCCGGCCCGGTAGTGGTCACACCCTGCGCATGCACCTCGGCCCGGTAGTGGTCACACCCTGTGCATGCACCCTGGCCCGGTAGTGGTCACACCCTGCGCATGCACCCCGGCCCGGTAGTGGTCAGAACTTGCGCATGCACCCCGGCCCGGTAGTGGTCACACCCTGCGCATGCACCCCGGCCCAGTAGTGGTCACACCCTGCGCATGCACCCCGGCCCGGTAGTGGTCACACCCTGCGCATGCACCCCGGCCCGGTAGTGGTCACACCCTGCACATGCACCCCGGCCCGGTAGTGGTCACACCCTGCGCATGCACCCCGGCCCAGTAGTGGTCACACCCTGCGCATGCACCCCGGCCCAGTAGTGGTCACACCCTGCGCATGCACCTCGGCCCGGTAGTGGTCAGAACTTGCGCATGCACCCCGGCCCGGTAGTGGTCAGACCCTGCGCATGCACCCCGGCCCGGTAGTGGTCACACCCTGCGCATGCACCTCGGCCCGGTAGTGGTCAGAACTTGCGCATGCACCTCGGCCCGGTAGTGGTCACACCATGCGCATGCACCCCGGCCCGGTAGTGGTCACACCCTGCGCATGCACCCTGGCCCGGTAGTGGTCACACCCTGCGCATGCACCCCGGCCCGGTAGTGGTCACACCCTGCGCATGCACCCCGGCCCGGTAGTGGTCACACCCTGCGCATGCACCCCGGCCCGGTAGTGGTCACACCCTGCGCATGCACCCCGGCCCGGTAGTGGTCACACCCTGCGCATGCACCCCGGCCCGGTAGTGGTCACACCCTGCGCATGCACCCCGGCCCGGTAATGGTCAGACCCTGTGCATGCACCCCGGCCCGGTAGTGGTCACACCCTGCGCATGCACCCCGGCCCGGTAGTGGTCACACCCTGCGCATGCACCCCGGCCCGGTAGTGGTCACACCCTGCGCATGCACCCCGGCCCGGTAATGGTCAGACCCTGTGCATGCACCCCGGCCCGGTAGTGGTCACACCCTGCGCATGCACCCCGGCCCAGTAATGGTCAGACCTTGCGCATGCACCCCAGCCCGGTAGTCGTCACACCCGGTGCATGCACCCCGGCCCGGTAGTGGTCAGACCTAGCGCATGCACCCCGGCCCGGTAGTGGTCAGACCTTGCGCATGCACCCCGGCCATGCGCAAGGTCATGCGTAGTGGTCACACCCTGCGCATGCACCCTGGCCCGGTAGTGGTCAGACCCTGTGCATGCACCCCGGCCCGGTAGTGGTCAGACCTTGCGCATGCACCCCGGCCCGGTAGTGGTCAGACCCTGTGCATGCACCCCGGCCCGGTAGTGGTCAGACCTTGCGCATGCACCCCGGCCCGGTAGTGGTCAGACCCTGTGCATGCACCCCGGCCCGGTAGTGGTCAGACCTTGCGCATGCACCCCGGCCCGGTAGTGGTCAGACCTTGCGCATGCACCCCGGCCCGGTAGTGGTCAGACCTTGCGCATGCACCCCGGCCCGGTAGTGGTCAGACCCTGCACATGCGCCCGGTAATGGTCAGACCTTGCGCATGCACCCGGCCCGGTAGTGGTCAGACCCTGCACATGCACCCCGGCCCCGGTAGTGGTCACACCCTGCGCATGGTCACACCCTGCACCCCTGCCTGGTAGTGGTCAGACCCTGCGCATGCACCCCAGCCCGGTAGTGGTCAGACCTTGTGCATGCACCCGGCCCGGTAGTGGTCAGACCCTGCACATGCACCCCTGCCTGGTAGTGGTCAGACCCTGCACATGCACCCCACACGTGTGCATGGCTTTCTCCCAGGAATGTTCCGGATGGGCAGCCGCACACACAATACATATCATGCGAGTCGCAGCACTTCCTGTCCAGTAATCAGCGCCAACCTTCCCCCTAACACATCGGGACCAAATGATTTGCAGGCGGTCAGTTATTTATCGCATGTGCGGTCATTGGCCTGATCGGGATGCGGAACGCTCCGGAATCACAGAACTGTCACGGCTTGTGTGTGTTGTGTTATGGGAAGAAGAGAGATCGCTCCCACATCCAGGGTGCAGGACGCGTGTGAGCCCATCAGTGCCGCTCGGGGGAGGAGTGCTCTATTCCCAATGGATTGGGCTTCATAACCAGGACTCCGAGAAACCCTTCAAAGGGCATCTGCCAATCAAATCAGAGCTCAACTTTCCCAGCCTCCACTAGTATCAGAGGATGGAGGTGCCATAAGAGGACACTTTCCTGAAAAGTATTGGGGTGTAGAGGGCAGGAAACACGCAGCGGGTGCTGGATTGTCTTCCCTATCCTAGCCGTTCATGAATAGCGTTACGTGTTCCCTTATCACCCCATCTTAACATTCCCGGCCTCCACTAGTATCAGAGGATGGTGGTGCTAACAGAGGACACTTTCCTGAAAGGCATTGGCAGGAAACACACAGAAGGTGCCGGATTGTCTTCCCTAATAATAGGAACTAGTCGTAGCCCTTCATGAATAGCGTGACGTGTTCCCTCTTCGCCCCATCCTAACATTCCCAGCCTCCACTAATATCAGAGGATGGTGGTGCCATAAGAGGAAACTTTCCTAAAAGGTGTTGAGGTGTAGAGGACAGGAAACACGTGGAGGGTGTCAGATTGTCTTCCATAATAATGGGAACTTGCCGTAGCCCTTCAATGATATATAAGTCCCAACTTGGCCCCATCTGAATGTTCCCAGCCTCCACTAATATCAGAGGATGAAGGTGCCATAAGAGGACACTTTCCTGAAAGGTATTGGCAGGAAACACGCAGCGGGTGTCGGATTGTCTTCCATAATAATGGGAACTTGCCGTAGCCCTTCAATGATATATAAGTAGCTTCTCAGCTCCATCAACATTCCCAGCCTCCACTAATATCAGAGGATGGTGGTGCTAACAGGGGGCACTTTCCTGAAAGGCGTTGGCAGGAAACACACAGAAGGTGCCGGATTGTCTTCCCTAATAATAGGAACTAGTCGTAGCCCTTCATGAATAGCGTGACGTGTTCCCTCTTCGCCCCATCCTAACATTCCCAGCCTCCACTAATATCAGAGGATGGTGGTGCCATAAGAGGAAACTTTCCTAAAAGGTGTTGAGGTGTAGAGGACAGGAAACACGTGGAGGGTGTCAGATTGTCTTCCATAGTAATGGGAACTTGCCGTAGCCCTTCAATGATATATAAGTAGCTTCTCAGCTCCATCAACATTCCCAGCCTCCACTAATATCAGAGGATGGTGGTGCTAACAGGGGACACTTTCCTGAAAGGCGTTGGCAGGAAACACACAGAAGGTGCCGGATTGTCTTCCTCATCAATGGGAACTTGCTGTAGCCCTTCCCTGATATTATTATGTGTCCTCTCTCGGCACCACCATCCTCTGATATTAGTAGAGACTAGGAAGAGGAGACATCTAATGACATCATCAAAGGTCTAGCTAAGACACCTAATGACATCATCGAGGGACTACAGTAAGTTCCTGTATATGTGGAAGGTGATCCAGCATTCCTCCATGTTCTCTGTCCTTTCTGAATAGGCACCATCCTCTGATATTAGTGGAGGCTGGGAATTTCTTATATGTAACCTAGAAGTGACCCCTAATGACATCATCAAAGGTCTAGCTAAGACACCTAATGACATCATCAAAGGTCTAGCTAAGACACCTAATGACATCATCAAGGGGCTACAGTAAGTTCCTGTAGATGTGGAAGGTGATCCGGCACCTTCAACAAAAATGTTTTATTAATGCTGCGGCTGATGTTGGCTACAATGTAACTGTATCACAATACTCACCCGTCTCTCTTCTCTCTCTCCACCAATCACCCGCCCAGAAATACCTGTAGCTCCTCCCACCACGATGGCCAGCAGCGCCGAGGAACCCACAGGTAGGTCCATCGCTTTGTCTGTTGGCTGACACTTCATTACCGCGCTGCCCCGCGCATTGATCGGTCTAATCAGATCTGGTGCGCGCCGGCCCTTTAAATTGAATTAAACCTGATCGATCGGAGGAAATTAATCAATGCGCGCCCCCGCCAGCTGCATATGACAACTAAGATTAAAGGGGAACTCCGGACTGGGGCGACCAGCAGGGAATTTGTTGCACACCAGGTGGAGTTCTTCTTTAAATATGTAAAGTGACTTATGATGAGGCAGGAGAGGGAGGTGCTTAGGTCTCTGGGGGCGTGGCTGCTGGAAGGGTCACTGTCAGGTAATGGCACCTGGGGGTGGGGTTTCACGTTACAGAGGAGTCATGTGACGCCATTTTCCGGCGCGCCCCTATTTTGGGGTCTTATGGAAAATCGCGTCTCCGGCCAGTTCTCGGGGTTATTGGCGTTAAATCACTTTCATGTGCGTCTCTGATTAATCGCCAAAATCTTCATCCTGCGCCGCCAACGGAATAAACGGCCCTGGAGAGCCGACCCCGAGATCTGGGATTCCAGGGCTGAAGGTCTGGAGGATTCCAGGGCTGGAGGTCTTAAGGATTCCTGAGCTGGAGGTCTGCAGGATCCCTAAACTGAAGGGCTGTGGGATTCCAGGGCTGTGGGATTCCAGGGCTGGAGTTCTGTGGTATCCCTGGACTGAAAGGTTGTGGGATTCCAGGGCTGGAGGTCTGCGGGATTCCAGGGCTGGAGGTCTGTGGGATTTTTGGACTGAAGGTCTGCGGGATCCTGGACTGGAGGTTTTGTTACTGGGATAATCCGGTATTAGGGGATCAGCGGGCGGATGTGGCCCCGGGGCCCCTGCTGCTGCTGATATCAGGCCCCCACCTGTGCCGAACAGGATCGGGGCCCCTGGGAATGGAGAGGTCGGGGGGACGCAGGCAGCACAGGGGCCCCTGGGAATGGAGAGGTCGGGGGGACACAGGGGCCCCTGGGAATGGAGAGGTCGGGGGACACAGGGGCCCCTGGGAATGGAGAGGTCGGGGGGACACAGGGGCCCCTGGGAATGGAGAGGTCGGGGGGACACAGGCAGCACAGGGGCCCCTGGGAATGGAGAGGTCGGGGGGACACAGGGGCCCCTGGGAATGGAGAGGTCGGGGGGACACAGGCAGCACAGGGGCCCCTGGGAATGGAGAGGTCGAGGGGACGCAGGCAGCACAGGGGCCCCTGGGAATGGAGAGGTCGGGGGAGGCAGGCAGCACAGGGGCCCCTGGGAATGGAGAGGTCGGGGGAGGCAGGCAGCACAGGGGCCCCTGGGAATGGAGAGGTCGGGGGGACACAGGCAGCACAGGGGCCCCTGGGAATGGAGAGGTCGGGGGGACACAGGGGCCCCTGGGAATGGAGAGGTTGGGGGGACACAGGCAGCACAGGGGCCCCTGGGAATGGAGAGGTCGGGGGGACACAGGCAGCACAGGGGCCCCTGGGAATGGAGAGGTCGGGGGGACACAGGGGCCCCTGGGAATGGAGAGGTCGGGGGGACACAGGGGCCCCTGGGAATGGAGAGGTCGGGGGGACACAGGGGCCCCTGGGAATGGAGAGGTCGGGGGGACACAGGGGCCCATGTGTGTGGCCTGGCCATAGTGTGGGAACCTCCTGCGATGGTCGGGGTTTGTACTTCGCTCCTGCACAGGATGGTGACATTGGGGAATCTCTATTGACGTGTTGATGGATCTCCCAGTCACTGTCCTCCCATAACAATGGCCACAGAGACAATAGCCCAGAGCCCGGGGGTCAAAGGGGGTCACAGGGGTCAGACACAAGGTGAAAGGACCACCCGAGGTGCGGGATGCCCCCCCACTGACCGCTCATTAGCATCACTGTGTGACCAGACAATGGAGTCCAAGAACGCCCCCACTATTGTGTCCTCTGCTCACCTCCCCCCTCACACCACCAGCAAGGCCTGAATTACAGAGATACGGCGGCCCTGGAGTCCTAAAGATTCCAGGGCTGGCTGTGATGGGTGCACATGAGGATCATACCTTATCCCTACGTTTTGGATACAGTAGATGGAGCTTGGGGTGAGTGGGGGGGGGGCTCAGATAAGTGGGGGTATGAGTGGGGGGGTCTCCAGTGAGTGGGGGGGTCTCCAGTGAGTGGGGGGTCTCCAGTGAGTGGGGGGGTCTCTGGTGAGTGGGGGGGTCTCCAGTGAGTGGGGGGGTCTCCAGTGAGTGGGGGGGTCTCCAGTGAGTGGAGGGGTCTCCAGTGAGTGGGGGGGTCTCCAGTGAGTGGGGGGGTCTCCAGTGAGTGGGGGGTCTCCAGTGAGTGGGGGGGTCTCCAGTGAGTGGGGGGTCTCCGGTGAGTGGGGGGGTCTCCGGTGAGTGGGGGGTCTCCGGTGAGTGGGGGGTCTCCGGTGAGTGGGGGGGGTCTCCGGGAAGTGGGGGGGTCTCTGGTGAGTGGGGGGGTCTCCAGTGAGTGGGGGGGTCTCCAGTGAGTGGGGGGTCTCCAGTGAGTGGGGGGGTCTCCAGTGAGTGGGGGGTCTCCAGTGAGTGGGGGGGTCTCCAGTGAGTGGGGGGTCTCCAGTGAGTGGGGGGGTCTCCGGTGAGTGGGGGGGTCTCCGGTGAGTGGGGGGGTCTCCAGTGAGTGGGGGGGGTTTCCGGTGAGTGGGGGGGTCTCCGGTGAGTGGGGGGGTCTCCGGTAGGTGGGGGGGTCTCCAGTGAGTGCGGGGTCTCTAGTGAGTGGGGGGTCTCCAGTGAGTGGGGGGGTCTCCAGTGAGTGGGGGGGGGGTCTCCGGTAGGTGGGGGGGTCTCCAGTGAGTGCGGGGTCTCTAGTGAGTGGGGGGTCTCCAGTGAGTGCGGGGTCTCTAGTGAGTGGGGGGGTCTCCGGTGAGTGGGGGGTCTCCAGTGAGTGGGGGGGGTCTCCGGTGAGTGGGGGGGTCTCCAGTGAGTGCGGGGTCTCTAGTGAGTGGGGGGTCTCCAGTGAGTGGGGGGGGGGTCTCCAGTGAGTGGGGGGATCTCCGGTGAATGGGGGTGTCTCCAGTGAATGGGGGGTCTCCAGTGAGTGGGGGGGGGGTCTCCAGTGAGTGGGTGGGTCTCCAGTGAGTGGGGGGATCTCCGGTGAGTGGGGGGGTCTCCAGTGAGTGGGGGGATCTCCGGTGAGTGGGGGGGGGGTCTCCAGTGAGTGGGGGGGGGTCTTCAGTGAGTGGGGGGGTCTCTAGTGAGTGGGGGGGGTCTCTGGTGAGTGAGGGGGTCTCCGGTGAGTGGGGGGGTCTCCGGTGAGTGGGGGGGTCTCCGGTGAGTGGGGGGGGTCTCCGGTGAGTGGGGGGGGGTCTCCGGTGAGTGAGGGGGTCTCCGGTAAGTGGGGGGGTCTCCAGTGAGTGGGGGGGTCTCCGGTGAGTGGGGGGGGTCTCCGGTGAGTGGGGGGGTCTCCAGTGAGTGGGGGGGGGGGTCTCCGGTGAGTGGGGGGGTCTCCGGTGAGTGGGGGGGTCTCCAGTGAGTGGGGGGGTCTCCGGTGAGTGGGGGGGTCTCCAGTGAGTGGGGGGGGGGTCTCCGGTGAGTGGGGGGGTCTCCGGTGAGTGGGGGGGGGGTCTCCGGTGAGTGGGGGGGTCTCCGGTGAGTGGGGGGGTCTCCAGTGAGTGGGGGGGTCTCCGGTGAGTGGGGGGGTCTCCAGTGAGTGGGGGGTCTCCAGTGAGTGGGGGGTCTCCGGTGAGTGGGGGGGTCTCCGGTGAGTGGGGGGGTCTCCGGTGAGTGGGGGGGTCTCCAGTGAGTGGGGGGTCTCCAGTGAGTGGGGGGTCTCCAGTGAGTGGGGGGTCTCCGGTGAGTGGGGGGGTCTCCGGTGAGTGGGGGGGTCTCCAGTGAGTGGGGGGGTCTCCGGTGAGTGGGGGGGTCTCCAGTGAGTGGGGGGTCTCCAGTGAGTGGGGGGTCTCCGGTGAGTGGGGGGGTCTCCGGTGAGTGGGGGGGGTCTCCGGTGAGTGGGGGGGTATGTTGGGGGCTTAGTACAAATGTAACACTGCTGCTGTTTCCTGTCCCCCATTCTGCAGATTGTGAGACGTACTGCAAGGCCTCCAAAGGAAAACTGAAGATCAACATGAAGAAATACTGCAAGAAGGATTACGGTGAGCGGCCGCAGCGTCATGGACGCGCTTTTTGTTTTGCGCAATAGGTGAAGCGCCGCAGGGGAGCGCAGGCAGGACAAAGATGGAACTGGCCCACAGGGTGACCAGGGAATTCTCTGTTGGGCCCCCAACAAGAAAGGAGGGCTGAGCCGGGGAATGAGGAAAAGGTGAGTCTCTGTGTGATATCGGGGGACACTCACAGCCCGGGGAACCCCGACATTATAATATTCCTGATGGCAGCTCCCAGCTAATGATGGTGAACAAGGGGAGGAGAGCTGAGCTTCTTCTATCCATCCATTTATTCCTTCCTTCCATTCTTTCTGTTTTTCCATTACTATACTGTTTCCTTACTTTTTTCTTTCTTATTCCTTCAATCTTTTTTTGGTTCCTCCCTTTCTTTCTCTCTCTCTCTTTCTTTCTGTCCTTCTTTCTTTCTTTTTTCTTTCTCTCTCTCGCTCTTTCTTTCCTTCTTTCTGTCCTTTCTTTCTTTCTTTCTTTCCTTCCTTCTTTCTCTCTCTTTCTGTCCTTTTTTCTCTCTCTCTTTCTTTCCTTTTTTCTGTCCTTCTTTCTTTCTCTCTCGCTTTTTTCCTTCTTTCTTTATTCATTCAGTCTTTCTTTCTTTCCTTCTTTCTGTCCTTTCTTTCTCTTTCTTCTCTTCTTTCTGTCCTTCTTTCTTTCTCTCTCGCTTTTTCCTTCTTTCTCTCTTTCTTTCTGTCCTTCTTTCTTTCTCTCTCTCTTTCTTTCCTTGTTTCTTTCTCTCTTTCTTTCCTTGTTTCTTTCTTTCTTTCTTTCTTTCTTTGTCTCTCTTTCCTTCTTTCTGTCCTTTCTTTCTCTCTCTCTTTCTTTCCTTCCTTCTTTCTGTCTTTCTTTCTCTCTCTTTCTTTCCTTCTTTCTGTCCTTCTTTCTTTCTCTCTCGCTTTTTTCCTTCTTTCTGTCCTTCTTTGTTTCTCTCTTTCTTTCCTTCTTTATGTCCTCTCTCTTTATTTCTTTCCTTCTTTCTGTCCTTTCTTTCTCTCTCTTTATTTCTGTCCTTCTTTCTTTCTTTCTCTCTCTTTCCTTCTTTCTGTCCTTTCTTTCTCTCTCTCTTTCCTTCTTTCTGTCCTTTCTTTCTCTCTCTCTCTCTTTCTTTCCTTCTTTCTTTCTCTTTTTCTTTCCTTCTTTCTTTCCTTCTTTCTGTCCTTTCTTTCTCTCTCTCTTTCTTAACTTCTTTCTGTCCTTTCTCTCTTTCTTTCCTTCTTTCTGTCTTTTCTTTCTTTCTCTCTTTCTTTCCTTCTTTCTCTCTCTATTTCTTTCTTTCTTTCTTTCCTTCTTTCTTTCCTTCTTTCTCTTTCTTTCTTTCCTTCTTCCTGTCCTTTCTTTCTCTCTCGTTTTTTTCCTTTCTTTCCTTCTTTCCTTCCTTCTTTTCTTTCTATGTGATGTATTCCTTCTTTCTTTCCTTCCCTCTCGGCCATGTTTGGAGCTTTGATGGGAAAATCCCCCCTGAGAGGGGCCGATATGCTGCGTGGGCGTGTCATGCCCCCACTCGGGGCCCACTGAGACTTTGTTGCCCCGGGACCCTGTAGGGTGGTTTATCCTTGTAACAGAGCTAATGGACGCGGGATGCCTCTCATGCATGGTCGGTGTGTGATGGGGGCGGGGCTTGTGTCCTCCCACGCGGGATGCCTCTCATGCATGGTCGGTGTGTGTGATGGGGGCGGGGCTTGTGTCCTCCCACGCAGGATGCCTCTCATGCATGGTCAGTGTGTGATGGGGCGGGGCTTGTGTCCTCCCACACGGGATGCCTCTCATGCATGGTCAGTGTGTGATGGGGCGGGGCTTGTGTCCTCCCACGCGGGATGCCTCTCATGCATGGTCGGTGTGTGTGATGGGGGCGGGGCTTGTGTCCTCCCACGCGGGATGCCTCTCATGCATGGTCGGTGTGTGTGATGGGGGCGGGGCCTGTGTCCTCCCACGCGGGATGCCTCTCATGCATGGTCAGTGTGTGATGGGGGCGGGGCTTGTGTCCTCCCACGCAGGATGCCTCTCATGCATGGTCGGTATGTGATGGGGCGGGGCTTGTGTCCTCCCACGCGGGATGCCTCTCATGCATGGTCAGTGTGTGATGGGGGCGGGGCTTGTGTCCTCCCACGCGGGATGCCTCTCATGCATGGGCGGTGTGTGATGGGGGCGGGGCTTGTGTCCTCCCACGCGGGATGCCTCTCATGCATGGTCGGTGTGTGTGATGGGGGCGGGGCCTGTGTCCTCCCACGCGGGATGCCTCTCATGCATGGTCAGTGTGTGATGGGGGCGGGGCTTGCGTCCTCCCACGCGGGATGCCTCTCATGCATGGTCAGTGTGTGATGGGGGCGGGGCTTGTGTCCTCCCACGCGGGATGCCTCTCATGCATGGGCGGTGTGTGATGGGGGCGGGGCTTGTGTCCTCCCACGCGGGATGCCTCTCATGCATGGTCGGTGTGTGTGATGGGGGCGGGGCCTGTGTCCTCCCACGCGGGATGCCTCTCATGCATGGTCAGTGTGTGATGGGGGCGGGGCTTGTGTCCTCCCACGCAGGATGCCTCTCATGCATGGTCGGTATGTGATGGGGCGGGGCTTGTGTCCTCCCACGCGGGATGCCTCTCATGCATGGTCAGTGTGTGATGGGGGCGGGGCTTGCGTCCTCCCACGCGGGATGCCTCTCATGCATGGTCAGTGTGTGATGGGGGCGGGGCTTGTGTCCTCCCACGCGGGATGCCTCTCATGCATGGTGAGTGTGTGATGGGGCGGGGCTTGTGTCCTCCCACGCGGGATGCCTCTCATGCATGGTCGGTGTGTGTGATGGGGGCGGGGCTTGTGTCCTCCCACGCGGGATGCCTCTCATGCATGGTCGGTGTGTGTGATGGGGCGGGGCTTGTGTCCTCCCACGCAGGATGCCTCTCATGCATGGTCAGTGTGTGATGGGGCGGGGCTTGTGTCCTCCCACGCGGGATGCCTCTCGTGACAGTTAGTTTCATGGTCGGTGTGTGATGGGGCGGGGCTTGTGCCCTCCCATGCGGGATGCCTCTCGTGACAGTTAGTTTCATGGTCGGTGTGTGATGGGGGCGGGGCTTGTGTCCTCCCACGCGGGATGCCTCTCATGCATGGTCGGTGTGTGATGGGGCGGGGCTTGTGTCCTCCCATGCGGGATGCCTCTCATGCATGGTCGGTGTGTGTGATGGGGGCGGGGCTCGTGTCCTCCCACGCGGGATGCCTCTCATGCATGGTCAGTGTGTGATGGGGGCGGGGCTTGTGTCCTCCCATGCGGGATGCCTCTCATGCATGGTTGGTGTGTGATGGGGGCGGGGCCTGTGTCCTCCCACGCAGGATGCCTCTCGTGACAGTTAGTTTCATGGTCGGTGTGTGACGGGGTTTTGCCTCCGCTCAGCACACACATGAAGCTGCAGGAAGATGGCGGCGCGGGGCTCTGCATGCATTATTGGCGGCGCCGGGCTGAATGCGCGCCCCTGCTCGCCATTGTCCCTTTTGTTGGGGGGGACAATGCGGCAGGATGAGGGGCCTCCATTTGCCCCGGGCGCGGGGCGCTCTAATCCCCAGGTGCCCCCGGGGTGACGCGGCTATTGGAAAGCTCAGCGGGCACCGGAGGCCGGCGTTTGCTTAGTCCCGCGGCGCTCACTCCTTTCTGGCCGCCCGCCATCGCCTCTGACATGTCGCATTCTGGCGCCCGGCGGGGGAGCGGCACAATGGGCCACAATGGGCCGAATGGGCATCTGAGGGGCCGCCCGCTGCGCTGTGTCACGCCGCCACTTACTGACGAGCTGCCAGTGTTTCACCTCGGCCCCGGGGGCCACATTTCCAGGTCGCACGTTAATCCGCCGCCGCTCTGATCTCTGCGGCTCGCAGGGGCGCAGCTTTGTATGGAGGGGCAGAGATGATGTCATCAAACTTAGATCACAGCGTTTATTCTAAGCAGGGGCCGGGGTGCAGAGATGATGTCATTCATAGATGTGATGATGTCATCAAGCTTTGATCACGTTTATTCAAAGCGGAACAAAACCCGGAATTTTCATTTTGTTCCCTGTCCACAGATTTGGGATGTGAGACTCCCCGGATTCAGTCAGCCAGCCCTGGAGTCGTGTAGATTCCAGATGGGTTTTGCTCTGCTTTAAAGTGGCCCCCCAGCCAGACTCCTCCCCATTACCTGCAGCCAGACTCCTCCCCATTACCTGCAGCCAGACTCCTCCCCATTACCTGCAGCCAGGCTCCTCCCCATTACCTGCAGCCAGGATCCTCCCCATTACCTGCAGCCAGGCTCCTCCCCATTACCTACAGCCAGGCTCCTCCCGATTACCTACAGCCAGGCTCCTCCCCATTACCTGCAGCCAGACTCCTCCCCATTACCTGCAGCCAGGCTCCTCCCCATTACCTGCAGCCAGGATCCTCCCCATTACCTGCAGCCAGGCTCCTCCCTATTACCTGCAGCCAGGCTCTTCCCGATTACCTGCAGCCAGGCTCCTCCCCATTACCTGCAGCCCGGCTCCTCCCCATTACCTGCAGCCAGGCTCCTCCCCATTACCTGCAGCCAGGCTCCTCCCCATTACCTGCAGCCAGACTCCTCCCCATTACCTGCAGCCAGGCTCATGCCCATTACCTGCAGCCAGGATCCTCCCCATTACCTGCAGCCAGGATCCTCCCCATTACCTGCAGCCAGGCTCCTCCCCATTACCTGCAGCCAGGCTCCTCCCCATTACCTGCAGCCAGGATCCTCCCGATTACCTGCAGCCAGGATCCTCCCCATTACCTGCAGCCAGGCTCCTCCCCATTACCTGCAGCCAGGATCCTCCCCATTACCTGCAGCCAGGATCCTCCCGATTACCTGCAGCCAGGATCCTCCCCATTACCTGCAGCCAGGCTCCTCCCGATTACCTGCAGCCAGGCTTCTCCCCATTACCTGCAGCCAGACTCCTCCCCATTACCTGCAGCCAGGCTCCTCCCCATTACCTGCAGCCAGGCTCCTCCCCATTACCTGCAGCTAGGCTCCTCCCCATTACCTGCAGCCAGGCTCCTCCCCATTACCTGCAGCCAGGCTCCTCCCCATTACCTGCAGCCAGGATCCTCCCGATTACCTGCAGCCAGGCTCCTCCCCATTACCTGCAGCCAGGCTCCTCCCGATTACCTGCAGCCAGGCTCCTCCCCATTACTTGCAGCCAGGCTCCTCCCCATTACTTGCAGCCAGGAATCTCCCCATTACCTGCAGCCAGGCTCCTCCCCATTACCTGCAGCCAGGCTCCTCCCCATTACCTGCAGCCAGGCTCCTCCCGATTACCTGCAGCCAGGCTCCTCCCCATTACCTGCAGCCAGGCTCCTCCCCATTACCTGCAGCCAGGCTCCTCCCCATTACCTGCAGCCAGGCTCCTCCCCATTACCTGCAGCCAGGCTCCTCCCCATTACCTGCAGCCAGGCTCCTCCCGATTACCTGCAGCCAGGCTCCTCCCGATTACCTGCAGCCAGGCTCCTCCCGATTACCTGCAGCCAGGATCCTCCCGATTACCTGCAGCCAGGCTTCTCCCCATTACCTGCAGCCAGTCTCCTCCCGATTACCTGCAGCTAGGCTCCTCCCCATTACCTGCAGCCAGGCTCCTCCCCATTACCTGCAGCCAGGCTTCTCCCCATTACCTGCAGCCAGGCTCCTCCCCATTACCTGCAGCCAGGCTCCTCCCCATTACCTGCAGCCAGGCTCCTCCCCATTACCTGCAGCCAGGCTCCTCCCCATTACCTGCAGCCAGGCTCCTCCCCATTACCTGCAGCCAGGCTCCTCCCGATTACCTGCAGCCAGGCTCCTCCCGATTACCTGCAGCCAGGCTTCTCCCCATTACCTGCAGCCAGGCTCCTCCCGATTACCTGCAGCCAGGCTCCTCCCCATTACCTGCAGCCAGGCTCCTCCCCATTACCTGCAGCCAGGCTCCTCCCCATTACCTGCAGCCAGGCTCCTCCCCATTACCTGCAGCCAGGCTCCTCCCCATTACCTGCAGCCAGGCTCCTCCCCATTACCTGCAGCCAGGCTCCTCCCCATTACCTGCAGCCAGGCTCCTCCCCATTACCTGCAGCCAGGCTCCTCCCCATTACCTGCAGCCAGGCTCCTCCCCATTACCTGCAGCCAGGCTCCTCCCCATTACCTGCAGCCAGGCTCCTCCCCATTACCTGCAGCCAGGCTCCTCCCCATTACCTGCAGCCAGGCTCCTCCCGATTACCTGCAGCCAGGCTCCTCCCGATTACCTGCAGCCAGGCTCCTCCCGATTACCTGCAGCCAGGCTCCTCCCGATTACCTGCAGCCAGGCTCCTCCCGATTACCTGCAGCCAGGATCCTCCCGATTACCTGCAGCCAGGCTTCTCCCCATTACCTGCAGCCAGGCTCCTCCCGATTACCTGCAGCTAGGCTCCTCCCCATTACCTGCAGCCAGGCTCCTCCCCATTACCTGCAGCCAGGCTTCTCCCCATTACCTGCAGCCAGGCTCCTCCCCATTACCTGCAGCCAGGCTCCTCCCCATTACCTGCAGCCAGGCTCCTCCCCATTACCTGCAGCCAGGCTCCTCCCCATTACCTGCAGCCAGGCTCCTCCCCATTACCTGCAGCCAGGCTCCTCCCGATTACCTGCAGCCAGGCTCCTCCCGATTACCTGCAGCCAGGCTTCTCCCCATTACCTGCAGCCAGGCTCCTCCCCATTACCTGCAGCCAGGCTCCTCCCCATTACCTGCAGCCAGGCTCCTCCCCATTACCTGCAGCCAGGATCCTCCCGATTACCTGCAGCCAGGCTCCTCCCCATTACCTGCAGCCAGGCTCCTCCCGATTACCTGCAGCCAGGCTCCTCCCGATTACCTGCAGCCAGGCTCCTCCCCATTACTTGCAGCCAGGCTTCTCCCCATTACCTGCAGCCAGGCTCCTCCCCATTACCTGCAGCCAGGCTCCTCCCCATTACCTGCAGCCAGGCTCCTCCCCATTACCTGCAGCCAGGCTCCTCCCCATTACCTGCAGCCAGGCTCCTCCCCATTACCTGCAGCCAGGCTCCTCCCCATTACCTGCAGCCAGGCTCCTCCCCATTACCTGCAGCCAGGCTCCTCCCCATTACCTGCAGCCAGGCTCCTCCCGATTACCTGCAGCCAGGCTCCTCCCCATTACCTGCAGCCAGGATCCTCCCCATTACCTGCAGCCAGGCTCCTCCCCATTACCTGCAGCCAGGCTCCTCCCCATTACCTGCAGCCAGGCTCCTCCCGATTACCTGCAGCCAGGCTCCTCCCGATTACCTGCAGCCAGGCTCCTCCCGATTACCTGCAGCCAGGCTTCTCCCCATTACCTGCAGCCAGGCTCCTCCCGATTACCTGCAGCTAGGCTCCTCCCCATTACCTGCAGCCAGGCTCCTCCCCATTACCTGCAGCCAGGCTCCTCCCCATTACCTGCAGCCAGGCTCCTCCCCATTACCTGCAGCCAGGCTCCTCCCCATTACCTGCAGCCAGGCTCCTCCCCATTACCTGCAGCCAGGCTCCTCCCCATTACCTGCAGCCAGGCTCCTCCCGATTACCTGCAGCCAGGCTCCTCCCCATTACCTGCAGCCAGGCTCCTCCCGATTACCTGCAGCCAGGCTCCTCCCGATTACCTGCAGCCAGGCTCCTCCCCATTACCTGCAGCCAGGCTCCTCCCCATTACCTGCAGCCAGGATCCTCCCGATTACCTGCAGCCAGGCTCCTCCCCATTACCTGCAGCCAGGCTCCTCCCGATTACCTGCAGCCAGGCTCCTCCCGATTACCTGCAGCCAGGCTCCTCCCCATTACTTGCAGCCAGGCTTCTCCCCATTACCTGCAGCCAGGCTCCTCCCCATTACCTGCAGCCAGGCTCCTCCCCATTACCTGCAGCCAGGCTCCTCCCGATTACCTGCAGCCAGGCTCCTCCCCATTACCTGCAGCCAGGATCCTCCCCATTACCTGCAGCCAGGCTCCTCCCCATTACCTGCAGCCAGGCTCCTCCCGATTACCTGCAGCCAGGCTCCTCCCGATTACCTGCAGCCAGGCTCCTACCGATTACCTGCAGCCAGGCTCCTCCCGATTACCTGCAGCCAGGCTTCTCCCCATTACCTGCAGCCAGGCTCCTCCTGATTACCTGCAGCTAGGCTCCTCCCCATTACCTGCAGCCAGGCTTCTCCCCATTACCTGCAGCCAGGCTCCTCCCCATTACCTGCAGCCAGGCTCCTCCCCATTACCTGCAGCCAGGCTCCTCCCCATTACCTGCAGCCAGGCTCCTCCCCATTACCTGCAGCCAGGCTCCTCCCCATTACCTGCAGCCAGGCTCCTCCCCATTACCTGCAGCCAGGCTCCTCCCGATTACCTGCAGCCAGGCTCCTCCCCATTACCTGCAGCCAGGATCCTCCCCATTACCTGCAGCCAGGCTCCTCCCCATTACCTGCAGCCAGGCTCCTCCCCATTACCTGCAGCCAGGCTCCTCCCCATTACCTGCAGCCAGGCTCCTCCCGATTACCTGCAGCCAGGCTCCTCCCGATTACCTGCAGCCAGGCTCCTCCCGATTACCTGCAGCCAGGCTTCTCCCCATTACCTGCAGCCAGGCTCCTCCTGATTACCTGCAGCTAGGCTCCCCCCATTACCTGCAGCCAGGCTCCTCCCCATTACCTGCAGCCAGGCTCCTCCCCATTACCTGCAGCCAGGCTCCTCCCCATTACCTGCAGCCAGGCTCCTCCCCATTACCTGCAGCCAGGCTCCTCCCCATTACCTGCAGCCAGGCTCCTCCTGATTACCTGCAGCCAGGCTCCTCCCCATTACCTGCAGCCAGGATCCTCCCGATTACCTGCAGCCAGGCTTCTCCCCATTACCTGCAGCCAGGCTCCTCCCCATTACCTGCAGCCAGGCTCCTCCCCATTACCTGCAGCCAGGCTCCTCCTGATTACCTGCAGCCAGGCTCCTCCCCATTACCTGCAGCCAGGATCCTCCCCATTACCTGCAGCCAGGATCCTCCCCATTACCTGCAGCCAGGCTCCTCCCCATTACCTGCAGCCAGGCTCCTCCCGATTACCTGCAGCCAGGCTTCTCCCCATTACCTGCAGCCAGGCTCCTCCTGATTACCTGCAGCTAGGCTCCTCCCCATTACCTGCAGCCAGGCTCCTCCCCGTTACCTGCAGCCAGGCTTTTCCCGATTACCTGCATCTAATACTAATCGGCTGCTGGTTGGTTTTCGTGGTGGCAGCCGGTTTCAGGGCTCTGGTATAAAGCATTTCCGGAGTCTGGGATCTTCGCTGTAGGTTAGTAATTGCAGTGGAGCAGGTAAATGCCGCCCCCTCCTCCCTGCGCAGCCGGTGACACATGCTGAGGCCGTTCTGGTGTTTTCACAGCTGGGAGGTGAAATAAGAATTTCTGGAAGACTTTAGGGTCAGGAATGTTGATTTTTCCGAAGGTGTCTTCCCCTTCCTCCCCCTCCCAGGAGCTGAGCCCCCCCCCCTTCCTCCCCCTCCCAGGAGCTGAGCCCCCCCCCTTCCTCCCCCTCCCAGGAGCTGAGCCCCCCCCCCCCCCCCCCCCCCGCTCAGATGGCTGGGCTTCAGTAAGTCCTGTGACTGGCCTTCATCATCACCAGATCATACCTGTGCGGGATACTCTCCACCCTCATCAGGTACCAGGTATGACACAGGTGATTGGACGGCAGGAATTATGGGAGTGTTTGAGGGGCAGATGCAGCAGTGCTCCCATAATTCCAGCCGGACCAATTCTCACATCGTACCTGGGTGCAGGTGGAGACTGTCCTACACAGGTGTATTATGGGATTGGGGGTATCAGGTGCAGACACAAGGGGGGGGGGGGTTGTCAGGCTGCACCTGATTACCTGCAGCCAGATGTGGTGATTGGCTGTCTGGGAGTATTGGGGGCAGATGCAGCAGTGCTCCCATAATTCCAGGCGGCCAATCAGCACATCATACCTGGGTGCAGGTGCACAGCATCCCGCACAGGTACGGTATGGGACTGAGGGATATGGAGGCACGAGGGGGGTCGGGGGGGGTTATACTTTACACCCGCCTGCTGTTGGCTGCACATTTGCCCGGAGCAGCCGGACACGCGTGTTAATGTGGCGTGAAATGTCCCAATTATCCGGCTGTGCTGCGGGGAAGGGGGGGGGGGGGGCTGCACCGGGTGTTTTGTCTGCGGGTCGTTAATTGTCCCTAATTGTTTTATGGGATTGTTAAACTGACAGTGACAAACGCCCCGGACCACCCAGAGGGGGGCAAGTGTGCTAATCGCTCCGCACAGCTGGCCCGGCCTGTCACTGCGCTGTCGCTTTAAGGGGCCCAGATGTAAAGAGCTTCGCTCCAGGGCCCCGATTCTGCGATGTGCAAACAGCACCATCCGCCACCAGTATGTTCCTGAAATTCGTAAGACGGCGAATGTTCTGCACGTCCGGCATCTGTATAAACACCGAAACGCTGCGCCCGCCACAAACTGCTAAAGCAGAACAAACTGGCACACGCGGCCGGCGGGAGGCAAAATGTGGATGCCCCAAATATATATAACTGTATATTAATAAATAAATATAAATATATAGCCCCAAATATATATAACTGTATATTAATTAATACATACACATATATATATATATATATCCACAAATATATATATATATATATATATATATATATATATATATCCCCAAAAATATATATAAGTGTATATTAATGAATATATATATATATATCCCCAAATATATATAAGTGTTTATTAATTAATAAATACATACTGTATATATATCCCCAAATATATATAAGTGTATATTAATAAATATATATATATATATATCCCCAAATATATATAAGTGTTTATTAATTAATAAATACATACTGTATATATATCCCCAAATATATATAAGTGTATATTAATTAATAAATAAATAAATATATATATATATAAATAATGCGATCATGCTCTTATATTTTATACCAGCACTGTAAGTCCAGCTGCAGGGAGGCATGAGAAAGAAAATGCGCATCATTGGATGCAGGCTCTGCTGTTACTCCAGCTGCACCATGGTTTTCCCTTTGAAGTGGACCAAAACCCAGGATTTTGGCTATCCTGGTTTTGGTCCGCGATTGGAGATGCCCTGATGTGTGAAACCTCTCAGATCGCCGAGCACAACTCACCTCTTCCCGGTCTTATGGCGCATGTGCGGCAGCTTGTCCAATCTACGTGCTGGGATCCGCTGACGTCCCGTCGTCTAAGAGCAGCGGCTCCGAGTGCGCTGACGGCCGCATCCCCTGCTTCCCTCTAACATAAATCGTATCAACCCCTGGCTTAGTGTCTATAATTCTCTATGGGCAGCAGTCTCCTGCTTTGTGGGGCATCCCGAATTGGGGTGTGTTGTGTTCCTCCATATGCTCTTGTGTTTGTATCATTTTCTTGATCAGATGCTAAGTAGCCACCAACCTTCTAAATTCTTTTCTCGCCTTGCATGGATCACATGCAAGAGCTTGGTAAATGCAGGGGGGAGCTTGGTGAATGCGGGGGGGAGCTTGGTGAATATGGGGGGGAGCTTGGTGAATGCGGGGGGAGCTTGGTGAATGCGGGGGGGAGCTTGGTGAATGCGGGGGCAGCTTGGTGAATGCGGGGGGAGCTTGGTGAATGCATGGGGAGCTTGGTGAATGCGGGGAGAGCTTGGTGAATACGGGGGGGAGCTTGGTGAATGCGGGGGGAGCTTGGTGAATGCGGGGGGAGCTTGGTGAATGCGGGGGGAGCTTGGTGAATGCATGAGGAGCTTGGTGAATGCGGGGGGAGCTTGGTGAATGCAGGGGGAGCTTGGTGAATGCGGGGGAGCTTGGTGAATGCGGGGGGGGCTTGGGGAATGCGGGGGGAGCTTGATGAATGTGGGGGGAGCTTGGTGAATGCATGGGGAGCTTGGTAAATGCTGGGGGAGCTTGGTGAATGCATGGGGAGCTTGGTGAATGCGGGGGGGGGCTTGGTGAATGCGGGGGGAGCTTGGTGAATGCGGGGGGAGCTTGGTGAATGCATGGGGAGCTTGGTGAATGCGGGGGGAGCTTGGTGAATGCATGGGGAGCTTGGTGAATGCGGGGGGAGCTTGGTGAATGCGGGGGGAGGTTGGTGAATGCGGGGGGAGCTTGGTGAATGTGAGTGGAGCTTGGTGAATGCGTGGGGAACTTGGTGATTGCAGGGGGCGCTTGGTGAATGTGGGGGGAGCTTGGTGATTGCAGGAGAAGCTAGGTGAATGCGGGGGGAGGTTGGTGAATGCGGGGGAAGCTTGGTGAATGCGGGGGGAGCTTGGTGATTGCAGGAGGAGCTAGGTGAATGCGGGGGAAGCTTGGTGAATTCGGGCAGAGCTTGATGAAAGCGGGGGCAGCTTGGTGAATGCGGGGGGAGCTTGGTGAATGCGGGGGGAGCTTGGTGGATGCGGGGGGAGCTTGGTGGATGCAGGGGGAGCTTGGTGAATGAGAGGGGGAGCTTGATGAATGCGAGGGGGAGCTTGGTGGATGCGGGGGAGCTTGGTGGATGCAGGGGGAGCTTGGTGAATGCGAGCGGAGCTTGGTGAATGCGGGGGGAGCTTGGTGGATGCGGGGGGAGCTTGGTGAATGTGAGCAGAGCTTGGTGGATGCGGGGGGGACCTTGGTGAATGCGGGGGGGACCTTGGTGAATGCGGGGGGAGCTTGGTGAATGCGGGGGGGGGGAGCTTGGTGGATGCGGGGGGGGAGCTTGGTGGATGCGGGGGGAGCTTGGTGAATGCGGGGGAGCTTGGTGAATGCGGGGGGGGGGAGCTTGGTGAATGCGGGGGGGAGCTTGGTGAATGCGGGGGGAGCTTGGTGAATGTGAGCGGAGCTTGGTGAATGCGGGGGGAGCTTGGTGAATGCAGGGGGAGCTTGGTGAATGTAAGCAGAGCTTGGTGGATGCGGGGGGAGCTTGGTGAATGCGGGGGGGAGCTTAGTGAATGCGGGGGAGCTTGGTGAATACAGGGGGAGCTTGGTGAATGTAAGCAGAGCTTGGTGAATGCAGGGGGAGCTTGGTGAATGTAAGCAGAGCTTGGTGGATGCGGGGGGGAGCTTGGTGAATGCGGGGGAGCTTGGTGAATGCGGAGGGAGCTTGGCGAATGCGGGGGGGAGCTTGGTGAATGCGAGGGGGAGCTTGATGAATGCGGGGGAGCTTGGTGAATGCGGGGGGGGGCTTGGGGAATGCGGGGGGAGCTTGGTGAATGTGGGGGGAGCTTGGTGAATGCATGGGGAGCTTGGTAAATGCTGGGGGAGCTTGGTGAATGCATGGGGAGCTTGGTGAATGCGGGGGGGGCTTGGTGAATGGGGGGGAGCTTGGTGAATGCGGGGGGAGCTTGGTGAATGCATGGGGAGCTTGGTGAATGCGGGGGGAGCTTGGTGAATGCATGGGGAGCTTGGTGAATGCGGGGGGAGCTTGGTGAATGCATGGGGAGCTTGGTGAATGCGGGGGGAGCTTGGTGAATGCGGGGGGAGGTTGGTGAATGCGGGGGGAGCTTGGTGAATGTGAGTGGAGCTTGGTGAATGCGTGGGGAACTTGGTGATTGCAGGGGGCGCTTGGTGAATGTGGGGGGAGCTTGGTGATTGCAGGAGAAGCTAGGTGAATGCGGGGGGAGGTTGGTGAATGCGGGGGAAGCTTGGTGAATGCGGGGGGAGCTTAGTGATTGCAGGAGGAGCTAGGTGAATGCGGGGGAAGCTTGGTGAATTCGGGCAGAGCTTGACGAAAGGGAGGGCAGCTTGGTGAATGCGGGGGGAGCTTGGTGGATGCAGGGGGAGCTTGGTGAATGAGAGGGGGAGCTTGATGAATGCGAGGGGGAGCTTGGTGGATGCGGGGGAGCTTGGTGGATGCAGGGGGAGCTTGGTGAATGCGAGCGGAGCTTGGTGAATGCGGGGGGAGCTTGGTGGATGCGGGGGGAGCTTGGTGAATGTGAGCAGAGCTTGGTGGATGCGGGGGGGACCTTGGTGAATGCGGGGGGGGAGCTTGGTGAATGCGGGGGGAGCTTGGTGAATGCGGGGGGGGGGGAGCTTGGTGGATGCGGGGGGAGCTTGGTGAATGCGGGGGAGCTTGGTGAATGCGGGGGGGGAGCTTGGTGAATGCGGGGGGGAGCTTGGTGAATGCGGGGGGAGCTTGGTGAATGTGAGCGGAGCTTGGTGAATGCGGGGGGAGCTTGGTGAATGCAGGGGGAGCTTGGTGAATGTAAGCAGAGCTTGGTGGATGCGGGGGGAGCTTGGTGAATGCGGGGGGGGGAGCTTAGTGAATGCGGGGGAGCTTGGTGAATACAGGGGGAGCTTGGTGAATGTAAGCAGAGCTTGGTGAATGCAGGGGGAGCTTGGTGAATGTAGGCAGAGCTTGGTGGATGCGGGGGGGAGCTTGGTGAATGCGGGGGAGCTTGGTGAATGCGGAGGGAGCTTGGCGAATGCGGGGGGGAGCTTGGTGAATGCGAGGGGGAGCTTGATGAATGCAGGGGGGAGCTTGATGAATGCGGGGGGAGCTTGGTGGATGCGGGGGAAGCTTGGAGAATGCGGGGGGGAGCTTGGTGAATGTGGGGAGAGCTTGGTGAATGCGGGGGGGGAGCTTGGTGAATGCACGGGTGAGCTTGGTGAATGCGGGGGGGAAGTTGGTGAATGGGGGGGGAGCTTGGTGAATGGGGGGGGAGCTTGGTGAATGCGGGGGGAGCTTGGTGAATGCGGGGGGGAGCTTGGTGAATGAGAGGGGGAGCTTGTGGTGAATGCGGGGGGGGGAGCTTGGTGAATGTGGGGAGAGCTTGGTGAATGCGGGGTGGAGCTTGGTGAATGCACGGGTGAGCTTGGTGAATGCGGGGGGGGAAGTTGGTGAATGAGGGGGGGAGCTTGGTGAATGAGAGGGGGAGCTTGTGGTGAATGCGGGGGGAGCTTGGTGAATGCGGGGGGAGCTTGGTGAATGCGGGGGGAGCTTGGTGAATGAGAGGGGGAGCTTGTGGTGAATGCGGGGGGGGAGCTTGGTGAATGCGGGGGGAGCTTGGTGAATGCGGGGGGGAGCTTGGTGGATGCGGGGGGAGCTTGGTGAATGCGGGGGGAACTTGGTGAATGCGGGGGGGAGCTTGGTGAATGCGGGGGGGGGGAGCTTGGTGAATGCGGGGGAAGCTTGGTGAATGCGGGGGGAGCTTGGTGAATGCGGGGGGAGCTTGGTGAAGGTAAGCAGAGCTTGGTGGATGTGGGGGGATCTTGGTGGATGCGGGGGGAGCTTGGTGGATGCGGGGGGAGCTTGGTGGATGCGGGGGGAGCTTGGAGAATGTGAGCAGAGCTTGGTGGATGCGGGGGGAGCTTGGTGAATGCGGGGGGAGCTTGGTGGATGTGGGGGAGCTTGGTGTATGCGGGGGGAGCTTGGTGAATGCGGGGGGGAGTTTGGTGGATGCGGGGGAGCTTGGTGTATGCGGGGGGAGCTTGGTGAATGCGGGGGGGAGCTTGGTGAAGGTAAGCAGAGCTTGGTGGATGTGGGGGGATCTTGGTGGATGCGGGGGGAGCTTGGTGGATGCGGGGGGAGCTTGGTGGATGCGGGGGGAGCTTGGTGAATGTGAGCAGAGCTTGGTGGATGCGGGGGGAGCTTGGTGAATGCGGGGGGAGCTTGGTGGATGCGGGGGAGCTTGGTGTATGCGGGGGGAGCTTGGTGAATGCGGGGGGAGCTTGGTGAATGCGGGGGAGCTTGGTGAATGCGGGGGGAGCTTGGTGAATGTAAGCAGAGCTTGGTGGATGCAGGGGGAGCTTGGTGAATGCGGGGGGAGCTTGGTGGATGCGGGGGGAGCTTGGTGAATGCGGGGAGGAGCTTGGTGAATGCGGGGAGGAGCTTGGTGAATGCGGGGGGAGCTTGGTGAATGTAAGCAGAGCTTGGTGGATACGGGGGGAGCTTGGTGAATGTGAGCAGAGCTTGGTGGATGCATGGGGAGCTTGGTGAATGTGGGGGAGCTTGGTGAATGCGGGGGGAGCTTGATGAATGTAAGCAGAGCTTGGTGGATGTGGGGGGAGCTTGGTGAATGCGGGAGAGGGCTTGGTGAATGTGAGCGGAGCTTGGTGAATGTGGGGGGGAGCTTGGTGAATGCGGAGTGAGCTTGGTGAATGCGGGGGGAGCTTGGTGAATGTAAGCAGAGCTTGGTGGATGTGGGGGGAGCTTGGTGAATGCGGGGGGAGCTTGGTGGATGCGGGGGGAGCTTGGTGAATGCGGGGGGGAGCTTGGTGAATGCAGGGGGAGCTTGGTGAATGCGGGGGGAGCTTGGTGAATGCGGGGGGGGGGCTTGGAGGATGCGGGGGGAGCTTGGTGGATGCGGGGGGAGCTTGGTGAATGCGGGGGGGAGCTTGGTGAAAGAGGGGGGAGCTTGGTGAATGCGGGGGGAGCTTGGTGAATGTAAGCAGAGCTTGGTGGATGTGGGGGGAGCTTGGTGAATGTGAGCAGAGCTTGGTGGATGCGGGGGGAGCTTGGTGAATGCGGGGGGAGCTTGGTGAATGTGAGCGGAGCTTGGTGAATGCGGGGGGAGCTTGGTGAATGTAAGCAGAGCTTGGTGGATGTGGGGGCAGCTTGTTGAATGCGGGTGGGAGCTTGGTGAATGCGGGGGGAGCTTGGTGAATGCGGGGGGAGCTTGGTGAATGTGGGGGGAGCTTGGTGAATGCGGGGGGAGCGTGGTCGATGCGGGGGGAGCTTGGTGAATGCGGGGGGAGCTTGGTGAATATGGGGGGAGCTTGGTGAATGCGGGGGGAGCTTGGTGAATATGGGGGGAGCTTGGTGAATGCGGAGGGAGCTTGGTGAATGCGGGGGGAGCTTGGTGGATGCAGGGGGAGCTTGGTGGATGCAGGGGGAGCTTGGTGGATGTGAGTGGAGCTTGATGAATGCGGGGGGAGCTCGGTGGATGCAGGGGGAGCTCGGTGGATGCAGGGGGAGCTCGGTGAATGCGCGGGGAGCTTGGTGGATGCGGGGGGGGGGCGTGGTGAATGCGAGGAGAGCTTGGTGGATGCGGGGGGAGCTTGGTGGATGCAGGGGGAGCTTGGTGAATGCGGGGGGAGCTTGATGAATGCAGGGGGAGCTTGGTGAATGCGGGGGGGGAGCTTGGTGAATGCAGGGGGGAGCTTGGTGGATGCGAGGGGAGCTTGGTGGATGCAGGGGGAGCTTGGTGAATGCGGGGGGGGGGATCTTGGTGAATGCGGGGGGGAGCTTGGTGAATGCGGAGGGGGAGCTTGGTGAATGCGGGGGGGAGCTTGGTGAATGCGGGGGGGGGAGCTTGGTGAATGTGGGGGGGGAGCTTGGTGAATGCAGGGGGGGGAGCTTGGTGAATGCGGGGGCAGCTTGGTGGATGCGGGGGGAGCTTGGTGAATGCGGGGGGAGCTTGGTGAATGCGGGGGGGAGCTTGGTGAATGTGGGGGGGGAGCTTGGTGGATGCGGGGGAGCTTGGTGAATGCGGGGGGAGCTTGGTGAATGCGGGGGGGAGCTTGGTGAATGCGGGGGGGAGCTTGGTGAATGCGGGGGGGAGCTTGATGAATGCGGGGGGGAGCTTGGTGAATAAGGGGGGAAGCTTGGTGAATGCGGGGGGAGCTTGGTGAATGCGGGGGGAGCTTGGTGGATGCAGGGGGAGCTTGGTGAATGTGGAGGGAGCTTGGTGAATGCGGGGGGGGGAGCTTGGTGAATGCGGGGGGAGCTTGGTGGATGAAGGGGGAGCTTGGTGAATGCGGGGGGAGCTTCGTGGATGCGGGGGGGGAGCTTGGTGGATGCGGGGGGAGCTTGGTGAATAAGGGGGGAGCTTGGTGAATGCGGGGGAACTTGGTGAATGCGGGGGGGAGCTTGGTGAATGCGGTGGGGAGCTTGGTGAATGTGGGGGGAGTTTGATGAATGCGGGGGGAGCTTGGTGAATGCGGGGGGGGAGCTTGGTGAATGCAGGGGTGAGCTTGGTGAATGCGGGGGGGGGAAGTTGGTGAATGAGGGGGGGAGCTTGGTGAATGAGAGAGGGAGCTTGTGGTGAATGCGGGGGGAGCTTGGTGAATGCGGGGGGAGCTTGGTGAATGCGGGGGGAGCTTGGTGAATGCGGGGGGAGCTTGGTGGATGCGGGGGGAACTTGGTGAATGCGGGGGGGAGCTTGGTGAATGCGGGGGGAGCTTGGTGGATGCGGGGGGAACTTGGTGAATGCGGGGGGAGCTTGGTGAATGCGGGGGGAGCTTGGTGAATGCGGCGGGAGCTTGGTGAATGCGGGGGGAGCTTGGTGGATGCAGGGGGGGGAGCTTGGTGGATGCGGGGGGAGCTTGGTGGATGCGGGGGAGCTTGGTGGATGCGGGGGGAGCTTGGTGAATGAGGGGGGGAGCTTGGTGAATGCGGGGTGGAGCTTGGTGAATGCGGGGAGGAGCTTGGTGAATGCGGGGGGGAGCTTGGTGAATGAGGGGGGAAGCTTGGTGAATGAGGGGGGGAGCTTGGTTAATGCGGGGGGAGCTTGGTGGATGTGGGGGGGAGCTTGGTGAATGAGGGGGGAAGCTTGGTGAATGAGGGGGGAGCTTGGTGAATGCGGGGGGAGCTTGGTGGATGCGGGGGGAGCTTGGTGGATGCGGGGGTGCTTGGTGGATGCGGGGGAGCTTGGTGGATGCGGGGGGAGCTTGGTGAATGAGGGGGGGAGCTTGGTGAATGCGGGGTGGAGCTTGGTGAATGCGGGGAGGAGCTTGGTGAATGCGGGGGGGGGAGCTTGGTGAATGAGGTGGGGAGGTTTGTGAATGAGGGTGGGAGCTTGGTGAATGCGGGGGGAGCTTGGTGGATGTGGGGGGAGCTTGGTGAATGCAGGGTGGAGCTTGGTGAATGAGGGGGGGGGCTTGGTGAATGCGGGGTGGAGCTTGGTGAATGAGGGGGGGAGCTTGGTGAATGCGGGGGGGAGCTTGGTGAATGCGGGGGGAGCTTGGTGAATGTGGGGGGGAGCTTGGTGAATGAGGGGGGGAGCTTGGTGTATGCAGGGGGGGAGCTTGGTGAATGTGGGGGGGAGCTTGGTGAATGTGGGGGGGAGCTTGGTGAATGAGGGGGGGGAGCTTGGTGAATGCGGGGGGGAACGTTTGCACAGCAAGGACCCGGCTCTGACCTCTAACGCCCTGTTCCGTGTTTCCTCCTCAGCCGTCCAGATTCACATCCTGAAGGCGGACAAAGCGGGCGAGTGGTGGAAATTCACCGTCAACGTGATCTCCGTGTACAAACAAGGCGCCAACCGGATCCGCCGCGGCGACCAGAACCTGTGGATCCGCTCCAAGGACGTGGCCTGCAAGTGCCCCAAACTGAAGCCCATGAAGAAGTACCTGCTGCTGGGCAACGACGAGGACTCGCCCGACCAGGGGGGGGTGGTGGCCGACAAGAGCAGCCTGGTCATCCAATGGAGGGACACGTGGGCCCGGAGGCTCAGGAAGTTCCAGCAGCGGGAAAAGAAGGGCAAGTGCAAGAAGGCCTAGTGGAGGCGGAGCCTGGCGCCGCTCCCCCGTAGAGAGAGGACAGACCCTAGAGGAGGCGGAGCCTGGTGCCGCTCCCCCGTAGAGGACAGACCCTAGAGGAGGCGGAGCCTGGCGCCGCTCCCCCGTAGAGGACAGACCCTAGAGGAGGCGGAGCCTGGCGCCGCTTCCCCGTAGAGGACAGAGTCCGGATATAGCAGATTATAGGAGATTCTATTAGAGGTTTTTGTTTTATTTTTTTTTTGCAAAAAAAAACAAAACATTTGTTCCCGTAGACGGGAGGAGGACGATGGCAAGCTTCCCCGTCCCCTGCGGCGCTATAGAGCAGCTCGCCATTTAACCGAAAGACCTGATGACGAGGGGGCTGATTCTCGGACGGAATGTGCGGGGGGCCGCACCTGATGATGAGGGGGCTGATTCTCGGACGAAACGCGCGGGGAGGGGGAGATTTATGGCGATGGAAGCTGTGAAATTTGCACCTGTTCCCCGTCTGTTGCCGCCGCCCTAGTCATTCGCTGCTTCTCACGTGCTCCCGCTGTTACTGACCCCCCTCGGGGGCTACAGATTTCTCATCCCTTCACTAAATCCGACTTGGAATGAGGGGCCCCGGTGACAAAACCCCCTGAGGGGCTTAGTTACCTCCAAACATCGTGAAGGGCGCGGGACTGTTTGTTGGTTACCGCGCCACCGCCGCCGTGTAGCTGCGCGTTGGGTTAAAGGAGAACTCCGGAGACAAACGCAAAGGGTATAAGAAACCATGCTGTTGCCTAGGTAACAACTAAGGTTATAAGTATCCGTGCTGTTGCCTAGGTAACAAATAAGAGGATATAAGAAACCATGCTGTTGCCTAGGTAACAACTAAGGTTATAAGTATCCGTACTGTTGCCTAGGTAACAACTTAGAGGTTAAAAGAAACTGTGCTGTTGCCTAGGTAACAACCAAGAGGATATAAGAAACTGTGCTGTTGCCTAGGTAACAACAAAGAGGATATAAGAAACTGTGCTGTTGCCTAGGTAACAACAAAGAGGATATAAGAAACTGTGCTGTTGCCTAGGTAACAACAAAGAGGATATAAGAAACTGTGCTGTTGCCTAGGTAACAACAAAGAGGATATAAGAAACTGTGCTGTTGCCTAGGTAACAAAGAGGATATAAGAAACTGTGCTGTTGCCTAGGTAACAACTAAGAGGATATAACAAACCGTGCTGTTGCCTAGGTAACAACTAAGGTTATAAGAGACTGTGCTGTTGCCTAGATAACAAATAAGAGGATATAAAACTGTGCTGTTGCCAAGGTAACAGATAAGAGGATATATTAACCGTGCTGTTGCCTAGGTAACAACTAAGAGGATATAAGAAACTGTGCTGTTGCCTAGGTAACAACTAAGAGGTTTTTGCCCTGCCCCGGTTCCTGGACTTGCCCCGCCCCAGTTTCTGGACTTGCCCCCCCCCCCCCCCCGGTTTCTGGACTTGCCCCGCCCCGGTTTCTGGACTTGCCCCGCTCCGGTTTCTGGACTTGCCCCGCCCCGGTTTCTGGACTTGCCCTGCCCCGGTTTCTGGACTTGCCTCTCCCCGGTTACTGGACTTGCCCCGCCCCAGTTTCTGGACTTGCCCTGCCCCAGTTTCTGGACTTGCCCCTCCCCGGTTACTGGACTTGCCCTGCCCCAGTTTCTGGACTTGCCCCTCCCCGGTTACTGGACTTGCCCTGCCCCAGTTTCTGGACTTGCCCCTCCCCGGTTACTGGACTTGCCCTGCCCCAGTTTCTGGACTTGCCCTGCCCTGGTTCTTGGACTTGCCCTGCCCCGGTTCCTGGACTTGCCCTGTCCCGGGGCCTGGACTTGCCCTACCCCGGATCCTGGACTTGCCCTGTCCTGGTGCTTGGACTTGCCCCTCCCCGGTTACTGGACTTGCCCTGCCCCAGTTTCTGGACTTGCCCTGCCCCGGTTCCTGGACTTGCCCTGCCCCGGTTCCTGGACTTGCCCTGTCCCGGGGCCTGGACTTGCCCTACCCCGGTTCCTGGACTTGCCCTGTCCTGGTGCTTGGACTTGCCCCTCCCCGGTTACTGGACTTGCCCTGCCCCAATTTCTGGACTTGCCCCTCCCCGGTTACTGGACTTGCCCTGCCCCAGTTTCTGGACTTGCCCTGCCCTGGTTCCTGGACTTGCCCTGCCCCGGTTCCTGGACTTGCCCTGAACCGGTTCTTGGACTTGCCCTGCCACGGTTCCTGGACTTGCCCTGTCCTGGTGCTTGGACTTGCCCTGCCCCAGTTTCTGGACTTGCCCTGCCATAGTTTCTGGACTTGCCCTGCCCCAGTTTCTGGACTTGCCCCTCCCTGGTTCCTGGACTTGCCCTGCCATAGTTTCTGGACTTGCCCTGCCCCAGTTTCTGGACTTGCCCTGCCCCGGTTCCTGGACTTGCCCTGCTCCAGTTTCTGGACTTGCCCCTCCCCGGTTTCTGGACTTGCCCTGCCCCAGTTTCTGGACTTGCCCTGCCCCGGTTCCTGGACTTGCCCTGCTCCAGTTTCTGGACTTGCCCTGCCCCGATTCCTGGACTTGCCCTGCCCCGATTCCTGGACTTGCCCCTCCCCGGTTTCTGGACTTGCCCTGCCCCGGTTTCTGGACTTGCCCTGCCCCGGTTTCTGGACTTGCCCCTCCCCGGTTTCTGGACTTGCCCCTCCCCGGTTTCTGGACTTGCCCCTCCCCGGTTTCTGGACTTGCCCCTCCCCGGTTTCTGGACTTGCCCCTCCCCGGTTTCTGGACTTGCCCCTCCCCGGTTTCTGGACTTGCCCCTCCCCGGTTTCTGGACTTGCCCTGCCCCAGTTTCTGGACTTGCCCTGCCCCGGTTTCTGGACTTGCCCTGCCCCGATTCCTGGACTTGCCCCTCCCCGGTTTCTGGACTTGCCCTGCCCCGGTTTCTGGACTTGCCCTGCCCCAGTTTCTGGACTTGCCCCTCCCCGGTTTCTGGACTTGCCCCTCCCCGGTTTCTGGACTTGCCCTGCCCCGATTCCTGGACTTGCCCCTCCCCGGTTTCTGGACTTGCCCCGCCCCGGTTTCTGGACTTGCCCTGCCCCGGTTTCTGGACTTGCCCTGCCCCGATTCCTGGACTTGCCCCTCCCCGGTTTCTGGACTTGCCCCTCCCCGGTTTCTGGACTTGCCCGCCCCCAGTTTCTGGACTTGCCCCGCCCCGGTTTCTGGACTTGCCCTGCCCCGGTTTCTGGACTTGCCCTGCCCCGGTTTCTGGACTTGCCCTGCCCTGATTCCTGGACTTGCCCCTCCCCGGTTTCTGGACTTGCCCCTCCCCGGTTTCTGGACTTGCCCTGCCCCGGTTTCTGGACTTGCCCTGCCCCGGTTTCTGGACTTGCCCTGCCCCGGTTTCTGGACTTGCCCTGCCCCGGTTTCTGGACTTGCCCTGCCCTGATTCCTGGACTTGCCCCTCCCCGGTTTCTGGACTTGCCCTGCCCCGGTTTCTGGACTTGCCCTGCCCCGATTCCTGGACTTGCCCCTCCCCGGTTTCTGGACTTGCCCCTCCCCGGTTTCTGGACTTGCCCCGCCCCGGTTTCTGGACTTGCCCCGCCCCGGTTTCTGGACTTGCCCCGCCCCAGTTTCTGGACTTGCCCTGCCCCGGTTTCTGGACTTGCCCCTCCCCGGTTTCTGGACTTGCCCCGCCCCAGTTTCTGGACTTGCCCTGCCCCGGTTTCTGGACTTGCCCTGCCCCGGTTTCTGGACTTGCCCTGCCCCGGTTTCTGGACTTGCCCTGCCCCGCTTGCCTGGACTTACCTGCCCCAGTGTCACTTCAGGGCAAAGTAATGAATCAGCATGCGGCGTCTCTCTGGAGTTCTCCTAAGGCTGGGCACGCCCCCCCAAGATGGCCGCCCTGAAGGCGCGGTCCAGGTAAGGGTTGTCAGGTGTGTTGGCCCCTCCCCCGTGGCGCAGGTGCCCCGCCCCCGCCAGGTACGTGAACCTAGAGAAATATTAATTTGTACAAAATGAAAATCTAACAGTTTAAAAGTTTGTAAATCGTTGAAATAACTTTTTTTTTAATGTTAAGAAAAGCGAATGTTTATGTTTTTGTGTAAATGTTTAACCCCGCCCCCCGCGCCGTAACCAACGGCAACGCTCCCATCGTCAGTATTAGCCGCCGGGAGTGTGAAGAGGGGGAGGGGCAGAGTTTTTATATATTTACAGATTTTCAAAAAGTTTTTTTTACGATCGGCCGAAGCTTTATGTAGAGTTCCCCCTAAAGTCGGAGAATCCGAGGGGGCGTGGCTTCCGTGTGAAAGACCCGCCTCCTTTAGAGGCTCGCGGTCACTTTCAGCCAATCAGTTTAGTGAGCTCGGTTAGAGGGGGCGTGGCTTCCATGTGAAAGACCCGCCTTCATTAGGGGAAGGGCTAGAAGCCCACGCCCACTTTCAGCCAATCAGTTTAGTGCGCTTGGTTTGAGGGGGCGTGTCTAGTTTTAGACCCTATTAGCGCAGTTAGGCAAACTGAACGACTATGACAATATAACGTTGGGTTCGGTCTCGGAATATCGACCAATCTCAGGAGAGAAGGAAAAGGATCGGGCCAATCAAATCTCTTTCTCGCCAAAGCAGCGACAGGGGACACAGGGTCGTATTGTTAAAGCTGTTTCTCATCCTCTTCCATTCCGGGGCCCCACCAGCAGCAACGTGTGGGTTAATCTCAGTCGTAGGCGGGGACTGCAAGATAGAAAAGAACTAGCTCCTCCCCCTATATAGGACAGGCTGTGGCTCCTCCTCCCTATATAGGACAGGCTATGGCTCCTCCTCCCCATATAGGGCAGGCTGTGGCTCCTCCTCTCCATATAGGGCAGGTTGTGGCTCCTCCCCCTATATAGAGCAGGCTGTGGCTCCTCCTCCCAATATAGGGCAGGCTGTGGCTCCTCCCCCCTATATAGGACAGGATGTGGCTCCTCCTCCCTATGTAGGGCAGGTTGTGGCTCCTCCCCCTATATAGAGCAGGCTGTGGCTCCTCCTCCTATATAGGGCAGGCTGTGGCTCCTCCTTCCTATATAGGGCAGGCTGTGGCTCCTCCTCTCCATATAGGGCAGGCTGTGGCTCCTCCCCCCTATATAGTGCAGGTTGTGGCTCCTCCCCCCTATATAGGGCAGGCTGTGGCTCCTCCTCCCTATATAGGGCAGGTTGTGGCTCCTCCTCCCTATATAGGACAGGATGTGGCTTCTCCTCCCTATGTAGGGCAGGCTGTGGCTCCTCCTCTCCATATAGGGCAGGTTGTGGCTCCTCCCCCTATATAGAGCAGGTTGTGGCTCCTCCTCCCTATATAGGGCAGGCTGTGGCTCCTCCCCTATATAGAGCAGGCTGTGGCTCCTCCTCCTATATAGGGCAGGCTGTGGCTCCTTCTCTCCATATAGGGCAGGCTGTGGCCCCTCCCCCCTATATAGTGCAGGTTGTGGATCCTCCCCCCTATTTAGTGCAGGTTGTGGCTCCTCCTCCCTATATAGGGCAGGTTGTGGCTCCTCCCCCCTATATAGGACAGGCTGTGGCTCCTCCCCCCTATTTAGTGCAGGTTGTGGCTCCTCCCCCCTATATAGGGCAGGCTGTGGCTCCTCCTCCCTATATAGGGCAGGTTGTGGCTCCTCCCCGTATATAGAGCAGGTTGTGGCTCCTCCCCCCTATTTAGTGCAGGTTGTGGCTCCTCCCCCCTATATAGGGCAGGCTGTGGCTCCTCCTCCCTATATAGGGCAGGTTGTGGCTCCTCCCCCTATATAGAGCAGGTTGTGGCTCCTCCCCCCTATATAGGGCAGGCTGTGGCTCCCCCCCCTATTTAGTGCAGGTTGTGGCTCCTCCCCCCTATATAGGGCAGGTTGTGGCTCCTCCCCCCTATATAGGGCAGGTTGTGGCTCCTCCTCCCTATATAGGGCATGCTGTGGCTCCTCCCCACTTTATAGGACAGGCTGTGGCTCCTCCCCCCCTATATAGGGCAGGCTGTGGCTCCTCCCTATATAGGGCAGGTTGTGGCTCCTCCCCCGATATAGAGCAGGTTGTGGCTCCTTCCCCCTATATAGGGCAGGTTGTGTCTCCTCCCCCCTATATAGTGCAGGTTGTGGCTCCTCCCCCCTATATAGGGCAAGCTGTGGCTCCTCCCCCCTTTATAGGACAGGCTGTGGCTCCTCCTCCTATATAGGGCAGGCTGTGGCTCCTCCCCCCTATATAGGACAGGCTGTGGCTCCTCCTCCCTATATAGGGCAGGCTGTGGCTCCTCCCCCCCATATAGGACAGGCTGTGACTCCTCCTCATCCCCCTATATAAGGCAGGCTGTGGCTCCTCCTCTCTATATAGGGCAGGCTGTGTCTCCTCCCCCTATATAGGGCAGGCTGTGGCTCCTCCTCCTTATACAGGGTAGGCTGTGGCTCCTCCTCCCTATATAGGGCAGGCTGCAGCTCCTCCTCTCTATATAGGGCAGGCTGCAGCTCCTCCTCCTTATATAGGGCAGGCTGTGGCTCCTCCTCCCTATATAGGTCAGGCTGTAGCTCCTCCCCCTATATAGGGCAGGCTGTGGCTCCTCCTCCTTTTACAGGGCAGGCTGTGGCTCCTCCTCTCTATATAGGGCAGGCTGTAGCTCCTCCCCCTATATAGGGCAGGCTGTGGCTCCTCCTCCTTATACAGGGCAGGCTGTGGCTCCTCCTCCCTATATAGGGCAGGCTGCAGCTCCTCCTCTCTATATAGGGCAGGCTGTGGCTCCTCCTCCTAAATAGGGCAGGCTTTGGCTCCTCCCCCTTTACAGGGCAGACTGTGGCTCCTCCTCCTATATAGGGCAGGCTTTGGCTCCTCCCCCCTATACAGGGCAGGCTCTATATACCTCTCTATATAGCCTATCCTATATAGAAAGGAGGAGCCACAGCCTGCCCTAAATAGGGGAGGAGCTATTTTTTTCTATCCTGCAGTCCCCACCTACGGCTGAGAGTAACCCACACGTTGCTAATGTTGGTGCTCTGGAATGGATGAGGAAGAGAAAGGAAATTTCCCTTTTTATTGCTTCTTGCTGTTACACGGGAGACACAGCTGACCACGCCCACAGCGTTGTGTTTAGCTCCGCCCGGGGGACGTACACCCAGCTATAGCTTGTAGCGAGCAGTATTATCGCTTAACCACAGGATGACTCCACTGGGCCCCCCTGATCCAGACTCCTCCCCCCAGGTTCTGGACACCACCCCGAGTCCAGACTCCTCCCCCCAGGTTCTGGACACCACCCAGAGTCCAGACTCATCCCCCCAGGTTCTGGACTCCACCCCTGAGTCCAGACTCCTCCCCCAGGTTCTAGACACCACCCCTGAGTCCAGACTCCTCCCCCTAGGTTCTGGACACCACCCCTGAGTCCAGACTCCTCCCCCTAGGTTCTGGACACCACCCCTGATTGCAGACTCCGCCCCCTAGGCCTGGACTCCTCCTTCCCAGGTTCTGCACACCACCTCTGAGTGCAGACTCCTCCCTAGGTTCTGGACTCCACCCATGAGTGCAGACTCCTCCCCTAGGTTCTGGACTCCCCCCAGGAGTGCAGACTCCTCCCCTAGGTTCTGGACTCCCCCCAGGAGTGCAGACTCCTCCCCTATGTTCTGGACTCCACCCAGAAGTGCAGACTCCTCCCCAGGTTCTGGACACCATCCCTGAGTCCAGACTCCTCCCCCAGGTTCTGGACACCACCCCTGAGTCCCAGACTCCTACCCTTAGGTTCTGGACTCCTCCCCCCCAGGTTCTGGACACCACCCCCGAGTCCAGACTCCTCCCCCCCAGGTTCTGGACACCACCCCGAGTCCAGACTCATCCCCCCAGGTTCTGGACTCCACCCCTGAGTCCCAGACTCCTCCCCCAGGTTCTAGACACCACCCCTGAGTCCAGACTCCTCCCCCTAGGTTCTGGACACCACCCCTGAGTCCAGACTCCTCCCCCCAGGTTCTGGACACCACTCCTGAGTCCAGATTCCTCCCCCCTAGGTTCTGGACACCACCCCTGATTGCAGACTCCGCCCCCTAGGCCTGGACTCCTCCTTCCCAGGTTCTGCACACCACCTCTGAGTGCAGACTCCTCCCCTAGGTTCTGGACTCCACCCATGAGTGCAGACTCCTCCCCTAGGTTCTGGACTCCACCCATGAGTGCAGACTCCTCCCCTAGGTTCTGGACTCCCCCCCAGGAGTGCAGACTCCTCCCCTAGGTTCTGGACTCCCCCCAGGAGTGCAGACTCCTCCCCTATGTTCTGGACTCCACCCAGAAGTGCAGACTCCTCCCCCAGGTTCTGGACACCACCCCTGAGTCCAGACTCCTCCCCCTAGGTTCTGGACACCACCTCTGAGTGCAGACTCCTCCCCTGAGTGCAGACTCCTCCCCCAGGTTCTGGACACCACCACCGAGTGCAGACTCCTCCCCCAGGTTCTGGACACCACCACCGAGTGCAGACTCCTCCCCCAGGTTCTGGGACACCACCACCGAGTGCAGACTCCTCCCCCAGGTTCTGGACACCACCCCTGAGTCCATACTCCTCCCCCAAGTTCTGGACCCCACACCTGAGTCCAGACTCCTCCCCAGGTTCTGGACACCACCCCTGAGTCCAGACTCCTCCCCCAGGTTCTGGACACCCCCCTGAGTCGACTCCTCCCCCAGGTTCTGGACTCCACCCCTGATTGCAGACTCCTCCCCCTAGGTCCAGACGCCCCTCCCCCAATGCACCACACAGGTGAGAGGCTGTCCGGGTGAAGGCCTCCCCTGATCAGACTCCTCCTCCTCCTAGGTCTGGAGTCCTCCCCCAAGTTCTGGACTCCACCCCTGAGTCCAGACTCCTCCCCCAGGTTCTGGACACCACCCCTGAGTGCAGACTCCTCCCCCAGGTTCTGGACACCACCCCTGAGTGCAGACTTCTCCCCAGGTTCTGGACTCCACCCGAGTCCAGACTCCTCCCCCAGGTTCTGGACTCCACCCCCTGAGTGCAGACTCCTCCCCCAGGTTCTGGACTCCACCCCTGAGTCCAGACTCCTCCCCCTAGGTCCAGACACCCCTCCCCCAATCCACCACACAGGTGAGAGGCCTCCCTGGATCTAGATTCCTTCTGTGTCAGAAAACTTAAAGGGACAGTCCAGTAAAATAACTCTTGTGGTTCATGGGAGCAGCTGCCGCCCCATTGTCTTCTTCTGAAAGGAGAAGATGGGGGTGTGGCTTTGTCTCACACATCTCAGTAGAATACAATGGGGTGGCAGCCGCAGGTTATCCCAAGAAACACAAGTTATTTACACTGGACTGTTCCTTTAAGTGCTCTGCCAGTCGACTGGGGTTATGTAACTTAAAGGGGCGGAGTAAGAAGTGTACACGCCCCCTGCAATGCGGAGCTCAACCCAGCAAGTCAGTGGTGTCCCCCCATGAAACACGAAGCAGTGGTGAGGGGAAGGTGGGAGGGGTCAAGCAAAGGTAAAATAGGACAGAAACAGGTAGGAGTGGTCAAGAAAAAGTAGGAGGAGTCATAAAAAAGATAGGAGGGGGTCAAGGAAAAGTAGGAGGAGTCATGGAAAGGGAGGATGGGTCAGAAGAAAATAGGAGTGGTCAAGGGAAAGTAGGAGGAGCCAGGCAAAGGTAGGAGGAGTCAAGGAAAGGTGGGAAGAGTCAATGAAAAGGTAGGAGTACTCAGGGAAAAGTAGGAGGGGGCAGGGAAAAGTAGGAGGGGTCAGGGAAAAGTAGGAGGAGTCAAGAAAAGGTAGGAGTACTCAGGGAAAAGTAGATGGGGTCAGGGAAAGGTGGGAGGAGTCAGAAAAAGGTAGGAGAAGTCAGGGAAATATAGGAGTACTCAGGGAAAAGTAGGAGGGGTCAAGGAAAGGTGGGAGGAGTCAGAAAAAGGTAGGTGGAGTCATGAAAGGTAGGAGTACTCAGGGAAAAGTAGGAGGAGCCAGAGAAAGGTAGGAGTTGGAGAAAGATAGGAGGAGTCAGAAAAAAATAGGAGGAGTCAGGGAAAGGTAGGAGTACTCAGGGAAAAGTAGGAGGAGTCGGAGAAAGATAGGAGGAGTCAGAAAAAGGTAGGAGGAGTCAGGGAAAGGTAGGAGGAGTCAGAAAAAGGTAGGTGGAGTCAGAAAAAGGTAGGTGGAGTCAGGAAAGGTAGGAGTACTCAGGGAAAAGTAGGAGGAGCCAGAGAAAGGTAGGAGGAGTCAGGGAAAGGTAGGAGGAGTCAGGGAAAGGGAGGAGGAGTCAGGGAAAGGTAGGAAGAGTCAGGGAAAGGGAGGAGGAGACACAGAAAGGTAGGAGGAGTCAGGGAAAGGTAGGAGGAGTCAGGGAAAGGTAGGAGGAGACAGGGAAATGTAGGAGGAGTCAGGGAAAGGTAGAAGCGGGAAACACAGGAAAGGATAGCGGGGCGGAGCTCCTCCTGGGTGGAGCTATCTTTGGCGGATGAGCGTAGTACAAAATAAATGAACGCCGCCTAGTGCTTTGTGATTGGCTGGTAGCTGGGCCCCGCCTTCTAACACCGACACGCTATAACACGGTTTTGACTTGTCACAGCAATAAAAGCTAATTTCTGATTGGTCAGTATTGTCTGTCTGTACGGCTGGTGGGTGGGGCACAATGGGCTGTGAGGTCAGAGGTGGGCGGTGATATGCAAATATATCATGGCTTCCTGTTATTGTTTAATGATAATTAGCAAATGAATAGACTGCAGTGATTGGAAAAAGCAAGGCGGCGAATCACATGACCACATGACATCATCACACGGCCCTTGTCAAAGCAAGGCGGCGAGTCACATGACATCATCACATGGCCCTTGTCAAAGCAAGGCGGCGAATCACATGACCACATGACATCATCACACGGCCCTTGTCAAAGCAAGGTGGCGAGTCACATGACCACATGACATCATCACACGGCCCTTGTCAAAGCAAGGCGGCGAATCACATGACCACATGACATCATCACACGGCCCTTGTCAAAGCAAGGTGGCGAGTCACATGACCACATGACATCATCACATGGCCCTTGTCAAAGCAAGGCGGCGAGTCACATGACCACATGACATCATCACACGGCCCTTGTCAAAGCAAGGTGGCGAGTCACATGACCACATGACATCATCACACGGGCCTTCTGAAAGCAAGGTGGTGAGTCACATGACCACATGACATCATCACACGGGCCTTCTGAAAGCAAGGTGGTGAGTCACATGACCACATGACATCATCACACGGCCCTTGTCAAAGCAAGGCGGAGATCTTGCCTCGTCCAATCGCAGCTCATCCAGTTTGCCCCCTTGAAGGCTTGTGGAATAAAATGCCAGGGTTCCATTCCAGAGCATTGCATGATGGGTAAAAGCACCTCCAGCCATCAGAACAATAGGCTCAGTGGACAGGCATTGCAGTTGAGCAGCCCTCACCGTCCTGATTAAGGAAGCTCTCTGCTCGGGACGTCAGACCATATAAAGCAGAACCAAACCCTGTGTCTGCACTGACTGCGCTCCCCCCACTGCCGGCGCCATTCACTAACAGAGCCGCGCTGCTGGGGGATTTCTCCCTCTTGCCCCTCTCCAAGCCCTGAAACTGAACCTGGGCTTTGTTCCCTGCCCCACAGTCGTTCCAACAACAATCAGCAGCGTTTGCCGCGCATATTAATGACCTGTACACGGCTCTAAGGCTGTCCGCATCCCTGGATTCCCTTTATTCCTGCCCTCAGCCCAGCGAATCCATAAGATTCCAGGGCCGGCCGCATCCCTGGATTCCCTTTATTCCTGCCCTCAGCCCAGAGAAGGCCTGCGGATCCATAAGATTCCAGGGCCGGCTGCATCCCTGGATTCCCTTTATTCCTGCCCTCAGCCCAGAGAAGGCCGGCAGATCCATAAGACTCCAGGGCCGGCTTCATCCCTGGATTCCCTTTATTATAAGGGCGGAGGATCCATAAGACTCCAGGGCCGGCCGCATTCTTGGATTCCCCTTATTTCTGCCCTCAGCCCAGAAGTCCAGCGGATCCATGAGACTCCAGGGCAGGCCGCTTTGGGTTTTACAAGGGGGAGAAATCACTCAGCACAGCAGGAGATGTGTCAGTAGATGTCTATGCTGCAGCTGCAGAGATTTGATATTAACCAATCAGAGCCGCCGCTGCCTATGACATCATCACCCAGCAGGTGCCTCTCATTGGAATGAATGTGGAGCAGCCGCATCCCCAGAGCGCAGATCACATGACCCCCCCCCCGACAGATCACATGACCCCCCCGGACAGATCACATGACCCCCGGGGACGCCGCCTGCAGAATGACGTCTCATTGGACGATGGTGATGGAGGCCCCGGGGCAATAATGCAGATCTGATTCTGGGTGTATCAGAGAGGGTGGTGACCAGGAAACTGCTGCACACGCTGCTTACAATGACTTCCTGTCTGAATCCGGGCGCTTGTGCCACAGAGCTGCTGCGCTACCGAGGGGTCGAGCCTTAGGGTGGCCCAGGTCTCAGGATGGCTCCGCCCCCTGGAGGGAACCCGAGGAAACGCGGAAAAGAGGAATGGGGCGAGAAAAATGAAAAGGGGGGAAAGTACACAAGAGAGAAATAAGGAGGAAACTGAAAAGATAGAAGGAAAAAGGAAAGAACAAGGAAAAGAGAGAGAAATGAATAAGGCTAAAGAAAGAGGGAAACATGGAATGAAGAGAAAGAACAAGAGAGGGGAAGAAAAAGAGAAAGAAAAAGTGTGAGAGAAAAACAAAGAAAGAGAAGAAAAGGAGGAAGGAAAAAAAACGTGTTAGAGAACAAGAGAGACAGAAAGAGAAAAAAAACATGAGAGAAAGAGAAAGAAAGATATGAGAGGAAAAAAAAAATAGAAAAAAGGAAGAGTGTGAGAGAGAAAGAACGAGATGAGAGAAAGAAAGAGAGAGAGGAGGAGGACAGAGAAATAAAAGAAAACAAAGAAAGAAAGAAGCTGGGCAGAAATAAAGGAAATGTTGTAGAAAGAACAAGAGAGAATCAAAAAAAGAGATAAGAGAAAGAATAAGCGAGAAAGAAAGAGAAGGAGAGAGAAAAAAGTAAAGAAAGAGATTGAAAGTGAAAGAGAAAGAAAGAGAGAGAGAGAAAAAGAAGAGTGTGAGAAAGGAAGACATAGAAAAGGAAAGCGTAAGAGAGAATGAGACGGAGGAGGAGAAAAAAAAACATACAAGAAAAAGAGAGAGAAAGAAAAATAAAGAAAGAAAAGTGTGAGAGAGAAATAAACAGAAGAGAAATGGATGCAATACTACAAGTCACTAAGGTGTCAGAGCCTGTAAGCTCCTCGGGGGCGGGGCTCCTGTTCATCATGTGACCGGTCTCTGTACTGTCTGCAGTGACGCCTTGTACAGCGCCACAGAAGTAGATGGCGCTACATAAAAGACCAATAATAAACGTAGAGGGAAGACGACGAGTCAGAGAAAACGCCGGACACACTGATGCGGGGGGGGGGGGGGGGCGCCTTATTACACAATAGCGGGGGGGCGCTGCCTTATTACACAATAGCGGGGGGGGCGTTGCCTTATTACACAATAGCGGGGGGGGGGGGGGCGCTGCCTTATTACACAATAGCGGGGGGGGGCGCCTTATTACACAATAGCGGGGGGGGCGCCGCCTTATTACACAATAGCGGGGGGGGGGCGCGGCCTTATTACACAATAGCGGGGGGGGGCGCCTTATTACACAATAGCGGGGGGGGCGTTGCCTTATTACACAATAGCGGGGGGGGGGGCGCTGCCTTATTACACAATAGCGGGGGGGGGCGCCTTATTACACAATAGCGGGGGGGCGCTGCCTTATTACACAATAGCGGGGGGGGCGTTGCCTTATTACACAATAGCGGGGGGGCGTTGCCTTATTACACAATAGCGGGGGGGGGCGCTGCCTTATTACACAATAGCGGGGGGGGGGGGCGCTGCCTTATTACACAATAGCGGGGGGGGCGCTGCCTTATTACACAATAGCGGGGGGGGGCGCTGCCTTATAACACAATAGCGGGGGGGGCGTCGCCTTATAACACAATAGCGGGGGGGGGCGTCGCCTTATAACACAATAGCGGGGGGGAGCTGCCTTATTACACAATAGCGGGGGGGGCGCCGCCTTATTACACAATAGCGGGGGGGGGGGGGCGTCGCCTTATTACACAATAGCGGGGGGGGCGCCGCCTTATTACACAATAGCGGGGGGGGCGCTGCCTTATTACACAATAGCGGGAGGGGGCGCTGCCTTATTACACAATAGCGGGGGGGGCGCCGCCTTATTACACAATAGCGGGGGGGGCGCTGCCTTATTACACAATAGCGGGGGGGGCGCCTTATTACACAATAGCGGGGGGGGCGCTGCCTTATTACACAATAGCGGGGGGGCGCTGCCTTATTACACAATAGCGGGGGGGGCGCTGCCTTATAACACAATAGCGGGGGGGGCGCCTTATTACACAATAGTGGGGGGGGCGTCGCCTTATTACACAATAGCGGGGGGGGCGTCGCCTTATTACACAATAGCGGGGGGGCGTCGCCTTATTACACAATAGCGGGGGGGGGGCGCTGCCTTATTACACAATAGTGGGGGGGGGGGCGCTGCCTTATTACACAATAGTGGGGGGGGGCGCTGCCTTATTACACAATAGCGGGGGGGGCGTCGCCTTATTACACAATAGCGGGGGGGCACCGCCTTATTACACAATAGCGGGGGAGGGCGTCGCCTTATTACACAATAGTGGGGGGGGGGCGCTGCCTTATTACACAATAGCGGGGGGGGGGGGGCGCCGCCTTATTACACAATAGCGGGGGGGCGCTGCCTTATTACACAATAGCGGGGGGGGGGCGCTGCCTTATTACACAATAGCGGGGGGGGGCGCTGCCTTATTACACAATAGCGGGGGGGGGGCGCCGCCTTATTACACAATAGCGGGGGGGCGCTGCCTTATTACACAATAGCGGGGGGGGGGCGTCGCCTTATAACACAATAGCGGGGGGGCACCGCCTTATTACACAATAGCGGGAGGGGCGCCGCCTTATTACACAATAGCGGGGGGGGCGTCGCCTTATTACACAATAGCGGGGGGGCACCGCCTTATTACACAATAGCGGGGGGGCACCGCCTTATTACACAATAGCGGGGGGGGGGCGCCGCCTTATTACACAATAGCGGGGGGGGGCGTCGCCTTATTACACAATAGCGGGGGGGCACCGCCTTATTACACAATAGCGGGAGGGGCGCCGCCTTATTACACAATAGCGGGGGGGGGGCGTCGCCTTATTACACAATAGCGGGGGGGGCGCCTTATTACACAATAGCGGGGGGGGGCGTCGCCTTATTACACAATAGCGGGGGGGGGGGGGGGCGCTGCTTTATTACACAATAGCGGGGGGGCGCCGACTTATTACACAATAGCGGGGGGGGGGCGCTGCCTTATTACACAATAGCGGGGGGGGGGCGCTGCCTTATTACACAATAGCGGGGGGGGCCGCCTTATTACACAATAGCGGGGGGGGGGGCGTCTCCTTATAACACAATAGCGGGGGGGGGGCGCTGCCTTATTACACAATAGCGGGGGGGGGGGCGTCTCCTTATAACACAATAGCGGGGGGGGGGCGCTGCCTTATTACACAATAGCGGGGGGGGCGCCTTATTACACAATAGCGGGGGGGGCGCTGCCTTATAACACAATAGCGGGGGGGGCGCCTTATTACACAATAGCGGGGGGGGGCGCTGCCTTATTACACAATAGCGGGGGGGGGCGTCGCCTTATTACACAATAGCGGGGGGCGTCGCCTTATTACACAATAGCGGGGGGGCGCCGCCTTATTACACAATAGCGGGGGGGGGCGCTGCCTTATTACACAATAGTGGGGGGGGGGCGCTGCCTTATTACACAATAGTGGGGGGGGGCGCTGCCTTATTACACAATAGCGGGGGGGGGCGTCGCCTTATTACACAATAGCGGGGGGGCACCGCCTTATTACACAATAGCGGGGGAGGGCGTCGCCTTATTACACAATAGTGGGGGGGGGGCGCTGCCTTATTACACAATAGCGGGGGGGGGGCGCCGCCTTATTACACAATAGCGGGGGGGCGCTGCCTTATTACACAATAGCGGGGGGGGGGGGCGCTGCCTTATTACACAATAGCGGGGGGGGGCGCTGCCTTATTACACAATAGCGGGGGGGCGCTGCCTTATTACACAATAGCGGGGGGGGGGGCGCTGCCTTATTACACAATAGCGGGGGGGGGGGGCGCCGCCTTATTACACAATAGCGGGGGGGCGCTGCCTTATTACACAATAGCGGGGGGGGGGGGCGTCGCCTTATAACACAATAGCGGGGGGGCACCGCCTTATTACACAATAGCGGGAGGGGCGCCGCCTTATTACACAATAGCGGGGGGGGCGTCGCCTTATTACACAATAGCGGGGGGGCACCGCCTTATTACACAATAGCGGGGGGGGGGCGCTGCCTTATTACACAATAGCGGGGGGGGGGCGCTGCCTTATTACACAATAGCGGGGGGGCGCTGCCTTATTACACAATAGCGGGGGGGGGCGCTGCCTTATTACACAATAGCGGGGGGGGGGGCGCCGCCTTATTACACAATAGCGGGAGGGGCGCCGCCTTATTACACAATAGCGGGGGGGGCGTCGCCTTATTACACAATAGCGGGGGGGCACCGCCTTATTACACAATAGCGGGGGGGGGGCGCCGCCTTATTACACAATAGCGGGGGGGGGCGCCGCCTTATTACACAATAGCGGGGGGGGCGCTGCCTTATTACACAATAGCGGGGGGGGGCGCTGCCTTATTACACAATAGCGGGGGGGGCGCTGCCTTATTACACAATAGCGGGGGGGGGCGCTGCCTTATTACACAATAGCGGGGGGGGCCGCCTTATTACACAATAGCGGGGGGGCGCTGCCTTATTACACAATAGCGGGGGGGGGGCGTCGCCTTATAACACAATAGCGGGGGGGGGGGCGCTGCCTTATTACACAATAGTGGGGGGGGGCGCTGCCTTATTACACAATAGCGGGGGGGGCGCTGCCTTATTACACAATAGCGGGGGGGGGCGCTGCCTTATTACACAATAGCGGGGGGGGCGCTGCCTTATTACACAATAGCGGGGGGGGGCGCTGCCTTATTACACAATAGCGGGGGGGGCGCTGCCTTATTACACAATAGCGGGGGCGCGCTGCCTTATTACACAATAGCGGGGGGGGCGCCGCCTTATTACACAATAGCGGGGGGGGGCGCTGCCTTATTACACAATAGCGGGGGGGGCGTCGCCTTATTACACAATAGCGGGGGGCGTCGCCTTATTACACAATAGCGGGGGGGCGCCGCCTTATTACACAATAGCGGGGGGGGGGGGGCGCTGCCTTATTACACAATAGTGGGGGGGGGGCGCTGCCTTATTACACAATAGTGGGGGGGGCGCTGCCTTATTACACAATAGCGGGGGGGGCGCTGCCTTATTACACAATAGCGGGGGCGCGCTGCCTTATTACACAATAGCGGGGGGGGGCGCCGCCTTATTACACAATAGCGGGGGGGGGCGCCGCCTTATTACACAATAGCGGGGGGGGCGTCGCCTTATTACACAATAGCGGGGGGCGTCGCCTTATTACACAATAGCGGGGGGGGCGCCGCCTTATTACACAATAGCGGGGGGGGGGGCGCTGCCTTATTACACAATAGTGGGGGGGGGGCGCTGCCTTATTACACAATAGTGGGGGGGGGCGCTGCCTTATTACACAATAGCGGGGGGGGCGTCGCCTTATTACACAATAGCGGGGGGGCACCGCCTTATTACACAATAGCGGGGGAGGGCGTCGCCTTATTACACAATAGTGGGGGGGGGGCGCTGCCTTATTACACAATAGCGGGGGGGGGGGCGCCGCCTTATTACACAATAGCGGGGGGGCGCTGCCTTATTACACAATAGCGGGGGGGGGGGCGCTGCCTTATTACACAATAGCGGGGGGGGGGGGGCGCTGCCTTATTACACAATAGCGGGGGGGGGGGGGCGCTGCCTTATTACACAATAGCGGGGGGGGGCGCTGCCTTATTACACAATAGCGGGGGGGCGCTGCCTTATTACACAATAGCGGGGGGGGGGGCGCTGCCTTATTACACAATAGCGGGGGGGGGGGCGCCGCCTTATTACACAATAGCGGGGGGGCGCTGCCTTATTACACAATAGCGGGGGGGGGGGGGGGGCGTCGCCTTATAACACAATAGCGGGGGGGGCACCGCCTTATTACACAATAGCGGGAGGGGCGCCGCCTTATTACACAATAGCGGGGGGGGGCGTCGCCTTATTACACAATAGCGGGGGGGGGCGCTGCCTTATTACACAATAGCGGGGGGGGCGCTGCCTTATTACACAATAGCGGGGGGGCGCCGCCTTATTACACAATAGCGGGGGGGGGGTGCCGCCTTATTACACAATTGCGGGGGGGGCGCTGCCTTATTACACAATAGCGGGGGGGGCGCTGCCTTATTACACAATAGCGGGGGGGGCGCTGCCTTATTACACAATAGCGGGGGGGCGCTGCCTTATTACACAATAGCGGGGGGGGGCGCTGCCTTATTACACAATAGCGGGGGGGGGGGCGCCGCCTTATTACACAATAGCGGGGGGCGCTGCCTTATTACACAATAGCGGGGGGGGGGCGTCGCCTTATAACACAATAGCGACCGCCTTATTACACAATAGCGGGAGGGGCGCCGCCTTATTACACAATAGCGGGGGGGCACCGCCTTATTACACAATAGCGGGAGGGGCGCCGCCTTATTACACAATAGCGGGGGGGCACCGCCTTATTACACAATAGCGGGGGGGGGGCGCCGCCTTATTACACAATAGCGGGGGGGGCGCCGCCTTATTACACAATAGCGGGGGGGGCGTCGCCTTATTACACAATAGCGGGGGGGGGGCGCTGCTTTATTACACAATAGCGGGGGGGGCGCCGCCTTATTACACAATAGCGGGGGGGGGGGGCGCTGCCTTATTACACAATAGCGGGGGGGGGCGCTGCCTTATTACACAATAGCGGGGGGGGCCGCCTTATTACACAATAGCGGGGGGGCGCTGCCTTATTACACAATAGCGGGGGGGGGGCGTCGCCTTATAACACAATAGCGGGGGGGGGGGGCGCTGCCTTATTACACAATAGTGGGGGGGGCGCTGCCTTATTACACAATAGCGGGGGGGCGCTGCCTTATTACACAATAGCGGGGGGGGGCGCTGCCTTATTACACAATAGCGGGGGGGGCGCTGCCTTATTACACAATAGCGGGGGGGGGCGCTGCCTTATTACACAATAGCGGGGAGGCGCGCTGCCTTATTACACAATAGCGGGGGGGGCGCTGCCTTATTACACAATAGCGGGGGGCGTCGCCTTATTACACAATAGCGGGGGGGCACCGCCTTATTACACAATAGCGGGGGGGGCGCCGCCTTATTACACAATAGCGGGGGGGGGCGCTGCCTTATTACACAATAGCGGGGGGGGCGTCGCCTTATTACACAATAGCGGGGGGGGGGGCGCTGCTTTATTACACAATAGCGGGGGGGGGGCGCTGCCTTATTACACAATAGCGGGGGGGGCGTCGCCTTATTACACAATAGCGGGGGGGGGGGGGCGCTGCTTTATTACACAATAGCGGGGGGGGGCGCTGCCTTATTACACAATAGCGGGGGGGGGCGCTGCCTTATTACACAATAGCGGGGGGGGCGTCGCCTTATTACACAATAGCGGGGGGGGGGGGGGGGCGCTGCTTTATTACACAATAGCGGGGGGGGGCGCTGCCTTATTACACAATAGCGGGGGGGGGGCGCTGCTTTATTACACAATAGCGGGGGGGGGGCGCTGCCTTATTACACAATAGCGGGGGGGGGCGTCGCCTTATTACACAATAGCGGGGGGGGGGGCGCTGCTTTATTACACAATAGCGGGGGGGGCGTCGCCTTATTACACAATAGCGGGGGGGGGGGCACCGCCTTATTACACAATAGCGGGGGGGGGCGCCGCCTTATTACACAATAGCGGGGGGGGCGCCGCCTTATTACACAATAGCGGGGGGGGCGCTGCCTTATTACACAATAGCGGGGGGGGCGTCGCCTTATTACACAATAGCGGGGGGGGGGGCGCCGCCTTATTACACAATAGCGGGGGGGCGTCGCCTTATTACACAATAGCGGGGGGGGGGGCACCGCCTTATTACACAATAGCGGGGGGGGCGCCGCCTTATTACACAATAGCGGGGGGGGGCGCCGCCTTATTACACAATAGCGGGGGGGGGGCGCCGCCTTATTACACAATAGCGGGGGGGGCGTCGCCTTATTACACAATAGCGGGGGGGGGGGCGCTGCTTATTACACAATAGCGGGGGGGGCGCCGCCTTATTACACAATAGCGGGGGGGGCGCTGCCTTATTACACAATAGCGGGGGGGGGGGGGCGCTGCCTTATTACACAATAGCGGGGGGGGCGCTGCCTTATTACACAATAGCGGGGGGGGGCGCTGCCTTATTACACAATAGCGGGGGGGGGCGTCGCCTTATAACACAATAGCGGGGGGGGGTGGCGCTGCCTTATTACACAATAGTGGGGGGGGGGCGCTGCCTTATTACACAATAGCGGGGGGGGGCGCTGCCTTATTACACAATAGCGGGGGGGGGCGCTGCCTTATTACACAATAGCGGGGGGGCGCTGCCTTATTACACAATAGCGGGGGGGGGGGGCGCCTGCCTTATTACACAATAGCGGGGGGGCGCGCTGCCTTATTACACAATAGCGGGGGGGGGCGCTGCCTTATTACACAATAGCGGGGGGGGCGCTGCCTTATTACACAATAGCGGGGGGGCGCTGCCTTATTACACAATAGCGGGGGGGGCGCTGCCTTATTACACAATAGCGGGGGGTCGCTGCCTTATTACACAATAGCGGGGGGGGGCGCTGCCTTATTACACAATAGCGGGGGGGGCGCTGCTTATTACACAATAGCGGGGGGGGCGCTTGCCTTATTACACAATAGCGGGGGGGGCGCTGCCTTATTACACAATAGCGGGGGGGCGCTGCCTTATTACACAATAGCGGGGGGGGGCGCTGCCTTATTACACAATAGCGGGGGGGGCGCTGCCTTATTACACAATAGCGGGGGGGGCGCTGCCTTATTACACAATAGCGGGGGGGGGCGCTGCCTTATTACACAATAGCGGGGGGGGGCGCTGCCTTATTACACAATAGCGGGGGGGGGGCGCTGCCTTATTACACAATAGCGGGGGGGGGCGCTGCCTTATTACACAATAGCGGGGGGGGGCGCTGCCTTATTACACAATAGCGGGGGGGGCGCTGCCTTATTACACAATAGCGGGGGGGGGGGCGCTGCCTTATTACACAATAGCGGGGGGGGGCGCTGCCTTATTACACAATAGCGGGGGGGGGCGCTGCCTTATTACACAATAGCGGGGGGGGGCGCTGCCTTATTACACAATAGCGGGGGGGGGCGCTGCCTTATTACACAATAGCGGGGGGGGGCGCTGCCTTATTACACAATAGCGGGGGGGGGCGCTGCCTTATTACACAATAGCGGGGGGGGGCGCTGCCTTATTACACAATAGCGGGGGGGGCGCTGCCTTATTACACAATAGCGGGGGGGGGGCGCCTGCCTTATTACACAATAGCGGGGGGGGGGCGCTGCCTTATTACACAATAGCGGGGGGGGCGCTGCCTTATTACACAATAGCGGGGG
>CM051243.1:197420702-197458202 GCA_027917425.1 Gastrophryne carolinensis
CATTTAAATGCTATAAATCCACCTGGGACACTGGTCTTATGGGGCGTGTCTCATGTAGAAGAGGTCCTAGGGCCCCGTCTTGGGGGCATGCAGCGAGTATGTAGGTCATGCGGATCCTTTCTGGGTAGACGCGTTTCGCCTGTTTTGACTTTCTCAGGTGGCGGTTTAAGTGATCTGCAAGAAATAGTGCCAATAATAAGGTAAGTATTGAGTGGTTGTTATTGGTCATTTATGTCTTTGTTGGTTGTAGTGGGCGGGGTTGTGAGCGGGTGCGTGTCAGCCGGTGGCTTCAGGTAGTCGCCGGGCAACCAATAACCCTCCAGCAGTTGCTGTTGTTGGAGTATCGGAGGCTTTCCTGGCCGCGCGTTGCCGGGCTCTTCTCGGGCCGGGTTCAGGGGCCGCTCCTCAGATACGTCCCATCTGCCCTCACTTTAGAGGTGACCGCGGGCCCAGGTGAGTCAGCCAATCCCGCGTCCCGTCAGCCGCGCAGTTTATGGGAAGCGCCGCTTTGTGACTAAGAAACGCCGCCGACAGCTAAAGCGGCCCATTAATGGCGGCTCCTCATCACCTAGATAAAAAGAAGGGCTTCACTCGCTAATCGCAAACAGACTTTACAGCCTAATAAACCTTAGTGCCCCCATCCTGCTCGTGTGACGCTCAAAAACGCATCGGATCACGCGTGTCTGCGGGAAGCGAATAAACGCAGATGCGGATTCATAACAGCGATTGGATGCCGTCACCGCTCGGCACATGTCGCATAATCAATAACATCTGAGCGCAGTGATCGCTCGTTCACACCTGTCCGGTACCGCACGCATTTATGCGTTCATGGTAGGCGCTGCAGTACTGCAGGAAAAAAATGCAGCCGGTTATATAAGGAGTCGCCGGCGGCGGCGGCGGCATCCACTCGCTAAGATCACCAAGCCGCAGGTTTAATGAAAGTGATTGGACGGCGTCACCACTCGGCGCGCATCAGGTAATCAATAACATGAGCAGCGAGCCCTCATTCACATCTGTCCGGTACTGCACGCATTTATGCGTTTGTGGCAGGCGCTGCGGTGACGCAGAAAAAAAAATGCAACCAGTTATATAAGGAGTCACTGGAAGGATCCGCTCGCTAAGATCGCCAAGCCGCGCGTTTAATAAAAGTGATCGTCACATAATCAATAACATGAGCAGCGAGCCCTCATTCACACCTGTCCGGTATCGCACGCATTTATGCGTTTGCAGCAAGCCCTGCAGTCCTCAAAAAAATTGCAGCCGCTTATATAAGGACTAATGGAGGCGGTGGGGTCCGCTTGCTAAGATCGCCAAGCCGTGGGTTTAATGAGAGCGATTGTACACCGTCGCCGATCGCTGCGCATCACGTAATCAATAAGGAGTAGCGAGCCCTCATTCACACCTGGCCACACCCATTTATGCATTCGCAGGAGGCGCCGTGGTACCACAAAAAAAATGCAGCTGGTTATATAAGGAGTTGCCAGTGGCGGTGGTGGGTTCCGCTCGCTAAGATCGCCAAGCTGCGAGTTTGAGATTGATCGGACGCTGTCACTGGTTGCCGCGGGTCACATAATCAATAACCAGAGCAGCGAACCCTCATTCACACCTGACTGGTACCGCACGCATTTATGCGTTCATGGTAGGCGCTGCAGTATTGCAAAAAAAATACAGGCAGTTATATAAGGAGTCGCCAGCGGCAGGATCCGCTCGCTATGATCGTCATGCGCAGGTTTAATGAGAGCGATCGGGCAGCGTCTCCGCGCGGTGCGCGCCACATAGTCAATAACAAGAGCAGCGAACCCTCATTCACACCTGTCCGGTGGCGCACATATTTGTGCGTTTGCGGCAGGCGCTGCAGTCCTCCATAAAAAATGCAGCTGGTTATATAAGGAGGCGGCGGTGGGCTCCGCTCGCTAAGATCGCCAAGCTGCGGATTCATGAGAGCAATCGTGCGCTGTCACGTAATCAATAACATGAGCGGCGAACCCTTATTCACACCTGTCCGGTATCGCACGCATTTAGGCTTTCATGGTAGTCGCTGCGGTACTGCGAAAAAAAAAATGCAGCCGGTTATATAAGGAGTCGCCAGTGAAAGGCTCGCTAAGATTGCAAAGCCGCAGCTTCCTGAGAGCAATCGGGTGCTCATCACATAATCAATAACATGCGCAGCGAACCCTCATTCACACCTGTCCGATATTGCGCGCATTTAGGTGTTTGCGGCAGGTGCTGCAGTACTGCAAAAAAAAAAAACGCAGCTGATTATAAAAGGAGTCGCCAGTAGGACTGATGGGGTCCGCTCGCTAAGATTGCCAAGCCGCACGACTCCCCGATGGCGACAAATACCGCAATACTACAATTAAGAATACAATATTTGGTCACCTGTTTGTGTTGCCACAGAGAAATGTGCCCGGTTGCTCCATCACATCCATGTGGCATTTGGGCCAGGGATGCGGTGCTGGCCATAGAGGGTTATTATTTATTATGAAATATTATATATATAACACATCTCGTAGATATTTCCCAGAAAGAACTGTTCGCTCCACTTATCTGTTTCTATAAGTAGCAAGAACACATATACAGGAGATCCTTCCTTCGACAATCACCAACAACTGGAACAGAAGCTGACCTGCACGTTCGTGGGATCCGATCTGGGGCATGAGCAGGAAGTGCGATTAGCTGCATCCCGGCATTATAGACCTTCGTGATGGAACGTTATCGCACACACCTCTGTGACCTGTCACGTGACGCGCTCCTGCATTCCTGCGTCTTCCTATAACTGGAAAGTGTTTGGGTGGAAGGTCCGATGGTGCGCAGCCGCCACGTTCTCTGCTCGCAGCACTAATACGGTATAATATATATTAAAGAATAATAGAGTCCCGAGTTGTGGAGGCCCTTGGGTTTATAATATTTATATATAATATAATATAAATATAATATATGTGTATATATATATATATATATATATATATATATATATATATATATATATATATTTATATTGTGTGTGTGTGTGTGTGTGTGTATATATATATATATATATATATATATATATATATATATATATATATATATATATATATATAATATATATATTCCTGAGTTGTGGAGGCACTCCGGGGTATAAATAGATGGTGGGACAGATCTTTGTAGTGTATATTAGATCCTGTTTGGGCCCCGACCTCTCACCCTCGCTGGGGCCCCATTTGTCGCGGTGATGAATAATTTGTCCTAACATCTGGTGGTATGTATGGGGGGTGGGGGGGTCTGTAGGTAGCGGAGGTCACACAGGTGCTGCTCCAGAAACGAGCCCATAAATAGAACCTGGCGGCGCTCTCCCGCGAGTCGACATTCTGAACGCATGAGCGCACAGCGTCCTCTCACACATGCAAATCATTTTCTAATCACGCCGCGGTGACCCAGAAAAACTCGCATAACTAATGGCTTCGGGAAGCCGCCCGCACATGGGCTCCATTAGCAAGGTGCGCGCCCCCGTCACCAAGATCATGGACGGTCACCTTAAGATTCCAGGGCCGACCACCTCTGGTTTTGTTCCGCTTTAAAGGCTCAGTGCAGGCGATGGCAACAGTGATGCAGCAAGAAGCTCAATGGAAGCCTGTCCCATGTGTCCACTTCCTACAGGGAGATGTAGATGGATGATGGGGACTTACCTGCGTTACGAGACATTGTAACACAGATGGATTAGCAGTTGGATACATGTGTAACTGGGGACTTACCTGCGTTACTTAGCTGGGGACTTACCTGCATTACGAGACATTGTAACACGGATGGATTAGCAGTTGGATACCTGTGTAACTGGGGACTTACCTGCGTTACTTAGCTGGGGACTTACCTGCATTACGAGACATTGTAACACGGATGGATTAGCAGTTGGATACCTGTGTACTTACCTGGGAACTTACCTGTGTTACGAGACATTGTAACATGGATGGATTAGCAGTTGGATACCTGTGTACTTGGGAACTTACCTGCGTTACGAGACATTGTAACATGGATGGATTAGCAGTTGGATACCTATGTAACTGGGGACTTACCTGCGTTACTTAGCTGGGGACTTACCTGCGTTACGAGACATTGTAACATGGATGGATTAGCAGTTGGATACCTGTGTAACTGGGGACTTACCTGCATTACTTAGCTGGGGACTTACCTGCATTACGAGACATTGTAACACGGATGGATTAGCAGTTGGATACCTGTGTACTTACCTGCGTTACGAGACATTGTAACACAGTATTGTCCCAGTATAAACATTCTGAGATTCTTTGCATTGACACACGCATAACCATTTACATTGCTGTTATTAGGATGCGAGCACGCACGCACACACAATGGGCAGTGGGTCAGCGCTATGTATTTGGGTTTTAGTTTGCGCATCTTCTATTGTTTGTTGCACGCGTCTTTACTTTCGTACCTTGAAAATTGTCGCCGCGCTCCCAGCAATCATTCTGTGCCGTGACTTGGCTCTGACCTGCCGCTACCTTCCTATCATCCCTTGCCAGGTAAGTGCCCCGTCTCAGAGGACGCTACGCACACAGTACAAAGGCCAGGTGATACGATCCGTTCCTTGGCATCGACCCTTGGCGGCTCCTTATTACCTGGCTCAGCGGAGCCCCGGGGTGGGTGGGGGGTGCGGCGGGCATGCGGCGCAGAGCTCAGATAAGCAGCTGACAAGAAAGCCTGACCTTCTAATTTGATAATAGAACACGCAAGGCCCCGAGCGGCGGCACAATAGGCAGCCGGGTTCAATTTGCCCATTTTGTTCCGTTGACGGCTCCACATTGAGGATTAGCCTCCGGCTGATGCATTTTTAATGGGCCCGCGGGTCGCCTTTCTGAACTGGAAGGAGCCCCTTCCGGCCGTTTTCATTTTCCTTTCCCTGTGCGTCCTAAAACCAATTGGATTGCAGGCAGTGCAATCCTTCCAGAAAAGTGGCGGCGTTAATTGAGGCACGAGGTGGAGGCGCTGAGGCCAAGGAGACAGAAACCGCAGCCCTGGCACCAAGTGGGAGCTGCGATACCTGTGCGGGATGGTGTCCTTTCTTTATTCACCCCAGAGGGGAAAGGTTAGAGCCGGGGAAAGGAAATCTGATTGGTTATTGCATTATTTCTCTACGACTCCCCGATGGCGACAAATACCGCAATACTACAATTAAGAATACAATATTTGGTCACCTGTTTGTGTTGCCACAGAGAAATGTGCCCGGCTGCTCCATTACATCCATGTGGCATTTGGCCCAGGGACACGGTGCTGGCCATAGAGGGTTATTATTTATTATTAAATATATATATAACACATCTCGTAGATATTTCCCAGAAGGAACTGTTCTATCCACTTATCTGTTTCTATAAGTAGCAAGAACACATATACAGGAGATCCTTCCTTCCCTTGACAATCACCAACAACTGGAGCAGAAGCGCACGCTGACCTGCACGTTCGTGGGATCCGATCTCCCAATGTCACACTGAAAACCACACATATACAGAAGATCCTATCCCCGACAGTCACCTACAACTAGAAGGGGTGCGTGTGCCGACCTGTGCATTTGTGGGATCCGATCCTCCAATGTCACACTGAGTACCGTGTGCTTCATGAGCGTTTACAGCTATTTCCTTCAATCACTTATGGTACATGCCATATGCAAAGGTATCGCAAATACTGTTGTTGTCAGGCCTCTGCATATGCATTACCAACATCGACTGTTCTCGTCCTCCGGTTCTAAAACCCCCCTCTGGACAATTCTCCTCCTTGCGCCTCTTGTACCCGGTCCTCCTCTCCCTCATGTCGGCTTAGTCGCACCCGCTGCTGATGTCTGCAGTGCTGCTGTTTCTGGCTTTTGCGACAGAGAATTGGGCCCCGTGGCTCCATCACATCATGTGACATTTGGGCCAGGGACGCGGTGCTGGCCATAGAGGGCTATTAATTATTATTAAATATACTCTATGAAACTACATTCAGTATCTCGTAGATATTTCCCAGAAAGAACCGTTCTCTCTACTTATCTGTTTCTATAAGTAGCAAGAACACATATACAGGAGGTCCTTCCCCCGACAGTCACCTACAACTAGAACGAGTACGCGCACTGAACTGATGCGTGTTCGTGGGATCCGATCTTCCAAAGTCACACTGAGAACCACAAAAACACATATACAGGAGATCCCTCCCCGAAAGTCACCTACAACTGGAACGGGTGTGTATGCCGAACTGCGCGTTCTTGGGAGCCGAACGTCCAACGCCACACTGAGAACCACAAAAACACATATACAGGAGATCCTATCCCCGACAGTCACCTACAACAAGAAGGGGTGCGGGAGCCAACCTGCGCATTTGCGGGATCTGATCTTCCAACGTCACACTGAGAACCACAAAAACACATATACAGGAGATCCTATCCCCGACAGTCACCTACAACTAGAACAAGTGCCCATTTGTGGAATCTGATCTTCCAACATCACACTGAGAACTACACAAATGCATATACAGGAGATCCCTCCCCGGTCACCTACAACTAGAAGGGGTACGCATGCTGAACGGGTGCGCGTTGGTGGGATCCGATCTCCCAGCATCGCACTGAGAACCACACAAACATATATACAGGAGATCCTTCCCCCAACAGTCACCTACAAATAACAGGGGGTGCGCGCACCGACCTGCGCATTTATGGGATACTATCCGATATGTATGTAAAGCACACAGTGTGTTTACATCACATCCCTGTTGCCACGCCCACTGTTTCTCCCCATTTTTTTTTATGAATCTCCATGGCTGTGACTAATAACTTAGGAACTACAGTGCGATGTGTAGCCCGAGAGGCGCTCCAACAGTCGGGCGCTCCCTTTTAGTATTACTTTAACTCTTTGGTAGTCTGAAGCCGTTTGTTAGATGTAGGTGGCAAGACAAGCTCAGGCTTCTTTTCAATGGTGAATGGCTGTCACATACCTTTCTGGAGACCAGGCTGATGTAGATACAGACAGCTGCCAGCAATACCGCCTGCGGCCGCCCCAGAGAGTGGAGACTGGGGAAACTCAGCAGAGGGGAGGGCCGGAGTGTCAGGTGTGATGACAATGGATCAGGAACACTGGACAGGAGCGGACGAGCATCTGAAAGAGTTAAGGGTTAAGAGTTAAGTTAGGGCTGGCTGTATGTGGAGCCATCAATGAGTGACTGGGGGAGGGCTACACCACGCATTTGATCAGGCGTGGAGAGTCTGTTCATAGGTCTGGGTCTTGCTGGAGCCAGGAGACTGTGCTGCAGACAAGCCGAGGTCCCACCTGACTTCCCTGAGATGCCAGTGATTTTTTCTGGGCTTAAAGTGGACCCTCACCCTGAATAATAGCCTATCTTGTATGTTTCTCCCTCTGTACATACAGATTGCCCACATTAATCCGGACCTTCACCCTGACCTATCTTGTATGTTTCCCACACCCTGTACATACAGATTGCTCACATTAAAAATCATCCTACCTGCCTCTACTGCATGTTATGAGCCTTTGAACACCCAAGATGGCGGCTCATGAAGCATCAGGCAGCCTGCAAACAGGAAGTGCCTTCTGACTGTGTCGCTCTGCATTCTGGGATTGCTGACCTTTCCATGACCCCAGCTCTGCTCTGTCTGAGCAAAGCACAGCTATAACCCCACCCTCTGCACTTTCCCCCCTCTCCTCTCCTCAGCATGTGATGCTTCTGAGGCAAGATGAAGCCTGAACAGAGTTGCAGCCCAGCTTTGGAAAGAATAATAAGTAAGGTGACTAAAAACGTTAGATGCTGGGGAATAGTTTAAGGGTTTGGGCTTTTCATTAAATCATGGTGTAGGTCCGCTTTAACCTGAGGTGGCGGCAGCGCAGGAGGACGGACAGCGAAGCCGTTTTATATTTGCTCCAGATATTGGAAATCCCTCAAGAAGAACAAATATCTGAGCAGGATGTAGACCGTCAGTCATGTGACCTGCGCCTGTCAGAAGCTGCTCATCTCGTCCACCGTGAAATCTTCCCCTTGTAACGAGTCCTGAGGGACGGGGATGGGATACGGCGCCCCCCCCCCCGGCCCTGCGCGGCCCCCTCCCGGCCCTGGATCGCAGCACGTCGGCCGGCCATACATCACTGGCCTCCCATCTGGAGCAGCTTTAAGCACCAGGGAAGGTCCGATGCGGCCTCCATCTGACACCGCTTCTCATTAGTCCCCAGATAATCGAGGTCACGCTGATGATGTCATACAGGAGCACGAGGATGTGCCGCTGAACCTTCTCTTCTCCCCGTGGTTTGGCTTTGTGCCTTTAAATGGTTGATCCCTTTACTGATGGACGATCCTCTAATCTGACTTTCTCTATATATTTATTCTTAGTATACAGTATGTCCTGCTCCAAATCTAATACTTACAGTTGGGTATGACTCCGCCAGATGGCGCTGGACTGCAGAGACATGGAAAATAGGCTCCTCCCGGCCCCTCAAATACCCGGGGACCTCCCACAAATCCCCAGAATTTCTCTGGCTGTGAAGGACGAGAAATGTCTCTCTACTCGCAGGTGAGCGGGGCTATTAGCCTGCGGCCCTGTAGGGCTATTCCCACCCGTTCCACTAGTAATATGCCTCCCAGCCTTGGCTGCGCTGGTCGGGTGATGGTAGGCAGCACCGCTGTTAGGTGCTTAGGAGCGCTGCTCCACTGCAATCCCCCACCAAAGGGTAGGCGGTTCAGGCTTATGGTGAGCCTCTATGGGATGCCCCTCCCGCACTATTGCCCCTGCCTATCGGTGGGCCCTATTTAAGTGGCCGCCGTCCTCCCTCATCCTCCTTGTAGTCTTCGGGGGAAAAGGGGGGGGGGGGGTGTATAGATATGTATGCTTTCACATGTCTTTATTCTTGTGTCAGCCGCCGCGCTGACTTGTCTTTATTGCTTTTAAATTTACCGCCGCCACCGCGCGCTGACTTGTTCCGCGCTTGGCGGCGGCATTTCCTCAGGTGCTGGTGCGCCATCATTGGCTGTTGGCCTTCTGGCTTCGCGCTCTTCGGGGGGGGCCCGTCTTTGGCGCCTTCTGCGTCATTGCTGATACCGGCCCGCCCCTTGAGGTATACCGACGCCATCTTTCCTACTTGGTTGGCCTATGCGCGAAGGACTCCTACCTACCGCAGTCCGTAAGTGCCCTTGCGGGCGGCTTTATATCCTTCACTTTTGTTACTGTGTGCTTACGGTCTTGTCTGCTTATGTCTTTCAGGCAGGGTGAACCCTTCTTGGCTTCTCCCGGCCCTGTATTAGTTATATAACTTGTAGGCCTTGTAAAAATAATACTCCCACTTCCCTAGCGGGTTATTGGGGCATCCGGGGTTGTTATATAGCGTTATTCCCTATCGGCGTATAGCGCCGCTATAATCACCATATGGAGGCATCCCAGGATAATGTGACCGGGGTCCCTTCGGGACAAGACCGGCTGTGTGTAGCGTGTGGGCAGCCTCATGCTGACGCTGACAAGGCGCGGGTCTGTGTAACCTGTGCTGAGCAGGTGCTTGCATTGCAATCTGGTCTGCCAGTGGCTGCACCTCGTTTCACTTCACCTACTCCCCCAAGCTTAAATCTCACTCCTGCTGAGTTGCATACTAGTGGGGATTCTCAGCCTGATGTGTCTTCTAGACTGGCTACTGTTGAGCAGTTGATTGCTAATACCTTGGTGTGTAAGGCCCTGGGAAGAAGCGGCACTTGACGCCTAATGTTACTGTTTTCCCTATGGGATCTCAGGAGTTGATGAATCTGTGTGGCTATACCCCGTCTGATGAAGGGGAGCTCTTTTCTGACTCGGGCTCATCTGATGAGAGACCAAGGGGTCATGACGATTCTGGCTCTGACCCCTGGGCCCCGGATGACACTGACAGATTGCTGACCCAGATCTTTGAGGTTCTGTCCATCTCTCTCCCTGTTGAGGCTCACAGGCAAAGGGGGGAGCTTTTCCATACAGCGAAATCACGTTTGGAATTTCTAGAGCAGGCACATTTCCATAACCTTGTGCTCAAGGAATGGGAACGCCCCAGTAAACTTCCCGGGGTTCCAAAGAGTTGGGATAGGAAGTATCCCTTTCCTGCTGAGGTGGTTAAATGTTGGTCATCCCCCCCCCCCCCCCCCCCGAGGTGGATACCCCAGTCCTAGGGCTATCTAACACCTCTGTCATGCATCCCCCTGATTCTACTACCCTGCGGGATGCTGAGGACCGGCGCATTGACCAGCTGGCATCCCACGCCTTTGCATGTGCGGGGACGGCGCTGCGCCCGGTCTGTGCCTCTGCCATTACTGCTGTGGCCACTAGAACCCTTATCAGAAATATACTTGATAGTGCCCCTGACGATTTGCCCTGTGAGGTGTTTAATGCACTCTCCAGTTGTGATGTTTTTGTAAATTTTGTCCTCTCAGAATTGGATGACACCATCAGAATGTGTGCCAGAACTTCTGCCCATGTGGTGGGTATACGCCGCTTGGTTTGGCTGCGCCAGTGGGCTGCTGACAACGCTGCCAAGAAGGCCCTCACTGGGTTTCCCTTTAAAGGACTGCGTCTGTTTGGGGACCGCCTGGACCTTTTTGCTAAGGGAGGCAGGTTACCCCAGCGCAGGCGGCAATCTCTGCCCTTTCGGGGTCAGGGTTCCTTCTCCTCCCCTTACCGTGGTGCAAGACAGGGAAGGGGGGTATCTGTCCCTGGGGCCCGGGGAGATTTCTGGGGTAGAGGCAGAGGACGTCCTGGCTCCTCCTGGGGTCCCAAAGCAAAATCCTCTCCCAAGCCCCCTCAGGCATGATGGGGCGCCCCTCACCCATCCGGGTGGGGGGACGGCTGCAGCACTTCGCTCACGTCTGGAGGCTTCATGTCTCAGACCGGTGGATTCAGGAGGTAGTGTCCTCCGGTTACAAGATAGAGTTTGCTGCCTGTCCCCCTCCAAGATTCATCAGGTCCCGGATTCCTCAGGACCCTGTGTCAGCTCAGGAGCTAATGCAAGCAGTGAAAGGCCTCCTGGAGCTGGGGGTCATCTGCCAGGTCCCCTTAAGAGAAAAAGGCAAGGGCTTTTATTCCAACCTATTCACAGTACCTAAAAAAGATGGTTCAGTCAGGCCCATCCTGGACTTAAAGATTCTCAACAAATTTGTCAGGGGCAGGCGCTTTTGCATGGAAACTCTGCGCTCTGCCATCAGTTCCCTGCGCCAAGGGGATTTCATGACCTCGGTGGACATCAAAGATGCTTACCGTCATATTCCTGTGTTCCCAGGTCATCAAAGGTTCCTCAGGTTCGCTCTGATGGATCAGCACTACCAGTTTGTGGCCTTGCACTTCAGCTCCCAGGGTGTTCACCAAGGAGCTGGCTGGCGTGATGTCTCTGCTCAGATGTCAGGGCGTCCGCGTGCTTCCCTATCTGGACGACATCCTCATCACTTCCCAGTCTCTACATCAGGCAGAGTTGGATACTCAGCTGGTGGTGCCCATTCTGGAGTCATTTGGATGTGTGGTCAACCACCCCAAGTCCTCACTGTCCCCTTCCTTGGTAACTCCATTCCTAGGAATGAATCTGGATACAGTTCAGGCAAGGATCTTCCTTCCTCAGCAGAAGGTGGACAATCTGATTGCACAGGCTCAGTCCCTCCTAGCTTGTCCTCATCCCTCCATCAGGCGGGGGATGCAGCTGGTGGGCCTGATGGTGGCGTGCTTCGAAGCGGTCCCTTATGCTCTGTTCCACTTGAGGCCTCTGCAACTCCACCTATTGTCAGTATGGGACAAGGACCCAGCGTCCCTGGGGTCAGGAGGTCCCTCTTGTGGTGGATGGACTCAAGGAACCTGTTGGGGGGGCAGATCCTTCCTTACCCCTCCCTGGGAGACGGTCACTACGGATGCCAGTCTGTCAGGTTGGGGGGTTTCATCACATTATAGGTTATAGGGGCCCAGCCATCACATTATAGGTTATAGGGGCCCAGCCATCACATTATAGGTTATAGGGGGCCCAGCCATCACATTATAGGTTGTAGGGGCCCAGACATCACATTATAGGTTATAGGGGGCCCAGACATCACATTATAAGTTATAGGGGCCCAGCCATCACATTATAGGATATAGGGGCCCAGCCATCACATTATAGGATATAGGGGCCCAGCCATCACATTATAGGTTATAGGGGCCCAGCCATCACATTATAGGTTATAGGGGCCCAGCCATCACATTATAGGTTATAGGGGCCCAGCCATCACATTATAGGTTATAGGGGCCCAGCCATCACATTATAGGTTATAGGGGCCCAGCCATCACATTATAGGTTATAGGGGGCCCAGCCATCACATTATAGGTTATAGGGGGCCCAGCCATCACATTATAGGTTATAGGGGCCCATTATAGGTTATGGTGGGATAGCACGTGCTCAGCAAGGTGCCGGCACAAGGGAGAGCTGGGAACATCCCAAGCTGTGCGCTTCCTCCTGGTAGAGCCGCGCGCTCCGTTTCCCGGGGGATTAACCCCCTTCTTCTCTTTGTACAGGCGAGAGGAGATTTATGTTACGTTTCTGGGTCCAATAAGACTTTTCATTAAAAATCCATTTAAAGATTTGTGTCTCCCCGGAGTCGGCCCAAAAAGTCTGATCAAGTGCAGGACTCGGATTAATGTCCAGACGGGACCTGTGGGAAATAATTCAATGGGTTCCCACATGGCCGGCCCGTGGGATGGACCCCGGGGTTATTTATTACGCTGCGCTCCCACCGGCGTCTCCACCCAAACTGGCAGAACAGACTGTACAGTAACCAACGCGGCGGGTCACATGACCAACTCAACAAATAGCGACGGGAAGAAACATGCAGAGTGCCAAAAAAAAAAACAAACCAATGGGATGAGCCCAAGGCCTTGTCCTGAGCCCGGGGCAGTGATGTCACCCCTCAGGTCCAAAGCCAAACCCCTCTGAGCCAATGGGAACCAGGGGCCTGGGTCACCTGGGGACCCCAAAATCATGTTGAACACCTATGGACAGGTCCACCAGCTGTTACTTCAAAGCAACCAGTGGCCAATATTCCAGTATGGGGCCCAAGGGGCTGAGCCGTGCAGAGGGGCCCTAATGACCCTGACTTGACACCTGCTGCCATTGATGATAAATGAGGATTGACTTGGGGCCCAATTCAAAATAGGAGCCCAGCCATTACACATAGGTTAGACAGGTGCGAGACTCTAAACAGCATATATTGTGCCTGGGCCCCTCATAACCTATATTGTGACGGCTGGGCCCCTATAACCTATAATGTGATGGCTGGGCCCCTATAACCTATATTGTGATGGCTGGGCCCCTATAACCTATATTGTGATGGCTGGGCCCCTCATAAACTATATTGTGATGGCTGGGCCCCTCATAACTTATAATGTGACGGCTGGGCCCCTATAACCTATAATGTGATGGCTGGGCCCCTCATAACTTATAATGTGACGGCTGGGCCCCTATAACCTATAATGTGATGGCTGGGACCCTATAATGTGATGGCCGGGCCCCTATAACCTATAATGTGATGGCTGGGCCCCTATAACCTATATTGTGATGGCTGGGCCCCTCATAAACTATATTGTGATGGCTGGGCCCCTCATAACTTATAATGTGACGGCTGGGCCCCTATAACCTATAATGTGATGGCTGGGCCCCTCATAACTTATAATGTGACGGCTGGGCCCCTATAACCTATAATGTGATGGCTGGGCCCCTCATAACTTATAATGTGACGGCTGGGCCCCTATAACCTATAATGTGATGGCTGGGTCTCTTATAACCTCATGTTATGGCCGGGCCCCTATAACATATAATGTGATGGCTGGGCCCCTATAACCTATAATGTGATGGCTGGCCCCCTCATAACCTATAATGTGACGGCTGGGCCCCTATAACCTATAATGTGATGGCTGGGCCCCTATAACCTATAATGTGATGGCTGGGCCCCTATAACCTATATTGTGATGGCTGGGCCCCTCATAACCTATATTGTGACGGCTGGGCCCCTATAACCTATAATGTGATGGCTGGGCCCCTCTATAAACCATGTGTGATGGCTGAGCCCCTCTAAAGCCTAAAGGGGTCCCTGCACCCCATCCTACCCACAGCAGCACTAGAACCTGGGCCGTGGTTTCTTTGAGACCCGCTACCTGGACTTGGGCGGTGGTACCCCCGTGGGCATGGAAGTGGTTGCTTTGGGATCCGCCACCTGGACTTGGGCGGTGGTACCCTCGTAGGTGTGGTTGCTTTGGGATCCGCCACCTGGACTTGGGCGGTGGTACCCTCGTGGGCGTGGTTGTTTTGGGATCCGCCACCTGGACTTGGGCGGTGGTACCATCGTGGGCGTGGGAGTGGTTGCTTTGGGATCCGCCACCTGGACTTGGGCGGTGGTACCCTCGTGGGCGTGGGAGTGGTTGCTTTGGGATCCGCCACCTGGACTTGGGCGGTGGTACCCTCGTGGGTGTGGGAGTGGTTGCTTTGGGATCCGCCACCAGGACTTGGGCGGTGGTACCCTCGTGGGTGTGGGAGTGGTTGCTTTAGGATCCGCCACCTGGATTTGGCCCGTGGTACCCTTGTGGGTGTGGGAGTAGTTGCTTTGGGATCCGCCACCTGGATTTGGGCCGTGGTACCCTCGTGGGAGTGGTTGCTTTGGGATCCGCCACCAGGACTTGGGCGGTGGTACCCTCGTGGGCGTGGTTGCTTTGGATGCAGGAACTTTTGTAACCTTGGAGCTTTCCCTCCGCTGTCAGCTGATTGTTGGAGCAGAAGATAATGAGGAGTGAGATTTTCCGCGGCGCGTGCAGCTGACTTCCTGTCCGCTAATCCGGATAAATTAAGCAGATTGGCCGCCCTTAGCGCTTATTTCGGACGTTTCCTGGATCCCATTAGCCGCTCGCTGACTGATTTCATTCGCCGCCTTTTCATGGTGGAAAACCCGACAAAATGACAAATAAAATCCACATCGGAATTTACACGGTGCCGATCAATCTGCCGCAGCCGGTCCCCGCGGGAGGGGGCGTGCGATTAATAATTACACATCACTGCGCTCCCCCCCCCCACCAACACCGGGGCCCTTTAAATCAAAGGCCGTCAAACATTCCTCCGGTTATGAAAACACGAGCGGCTGCCATTTGCTGTAAATGAAAAGTCGTAATTTGTCGGTGCGCACCCTCCTGGATTTCGGCAGGTCGGGCTGCGGAGGATGAGGGGTGAAATTAAGTGTCCGCAGATGTTCAGGAAACGCGGCTGCACCGCGCATTTCGCTTTATGGGATTCGCCGAAGAAACAATTCACATAGCAAAGCCCTGCAGAATGCGTCGGCTTTATCCCAAACATTGGTCTGCGGGGAGCGCGACTCATCCTCGCCAACACGGGAACCTCCCAGACCAGCACCTGGCTTCTATTGCCCCGGATATGAAATGCCCCAGCTGGGGGGGTTCACCTCATCCTCGCCAACACGGGAACCTCCCAGACCAGCACCTGGCATCTGGCTTCTATTGCCCCGGATATGAAATGCCCCAGCTGGGGGGGGGCGCCTCATCCTCGCCAACACGGGAACCTCCCAGACCAGCACCTGGCATCCGGCTTCTATTGCCCCGGATATGAAATGCCCCAGCTTGGGGCGCCTCATCCTCGCCAACTGCGGAACCTCCCAGACCAGCACCTGGCATCCGGCTTCTGTTACCCCGGATATGAAATGCCCCAGCTGGGGCGGGGGGCGCCTCATCCTCACCAACTGCGGAACCTCCCAGACCAGCACCTGGCATCCAGTTTCTATTGCCCCGGATATGAAATGCCCCAGCTGGGGGGGGGGGGGCGCCGTATCCTCGCCAACTGCAGAACTTCCCGGACCAGCACCTGGCACCCAGTTTCTATTGCCCCGGATATGAAATGCCCCAGCTGGGGCGGGGGGGGGGGGGGCGCCTCATCCTCACCAACTGCGGAACCTCCCAGACCAGCACCTGGCATCCGGCTTCTATTGCCCCGGATATGAAATGCCCCAGCTGGGGGGGGGGGGGGGGCGCCTCATCCTCACCAACTGCGGAACCTCCCAGACCAGCACCTGGCATCTGGCTTCTATTACCCGGATATGAAATGCCCCAGCTGGGGGGGGGGGGCGCCTCATCCTCGCCAACTGCGGAACCTCCCAGACCAGCACCTGCCATCCGGCTTCTGTTACCCCGGATATGAAATGCCCCAGCTGGGGGGGGGGGCGCCTTATCCTCGCCAACTGCGGAACTTCCCGGACCAGCACCTGGCATCCAGTTTCTATTGCCCCGGATATGAAATGCCCCAGCTGGGGCGCCTCATCCTCACCAACTGCGGAACCTCCCAGACCAGCACCTGGCATCTGGCTTCTATTACCTGGATATGAAATGCCCCAGCTGGGGGGGGGGGGGCGCCTCATCCTCACCAACTGCGGAACCTCCCAGACCAGCACCTGGCATCTGGCTTCTATTACCCGGATATGAAATGCCCCAGCTGGGGCGGGGGGCGCCTCATCCTCACCAACTGCGGAACCTCCCAGACCAGCACCTGGCATCTGGCTTCTATTACCCGGATATGAAATGCCCCAGCTGGGGGGGGGGTGCCTTATCCTCGCCAACTGCGGAACCTCCCAGACCAGCACCTGGCATCCAGTTTCTATTGTCCCGGATATGAAATGCCCCAGCTGGGGGGGCGCCTCATCCTCGTGGTCGAGTGTCGCATTGTATCGCCTGACATTAAGCTTCTCTTTTGTTGCGTTACTATTGGCACATTGGGAACAGAATTCAAACCCAAATGGGATGCAAACTAATCTAAAAAATGTTCTCCAACGACCAGCCGTCCGCTCGCATACGAGCCCTACAGGTGATTTATCTGCTTAGTGGCCGTAATCGCATGGTAGCCATTGTGCCCCTTTTAGCGGTGGTTGCCCATCACGCGGGAGAGCTGCGGTGCGGTCGGGGCCCATCACGCGGGAGAGCTGCGGTGCGGTGGGGCCATCTTGTGCGGTCGTTCTCACCTGCACTTGGAGAGCAGCTCATTTATCCGCCTTGTTTTCTTCTCCACGATGGCGGTGGCGTGCTGGACGCGTTCCAGGGCCGGCTGAGCTCATTCCATTAGTATTCATTAATGCCTCTCACAATCCCGGGAGCCGGGGGAGATCTCACTCACTCACCTAGTGCGGGGTCGTGCGTTCGTTTCAGCGCCTCACTCATCTGCGGGTCACATGCGCTAACGCTTCCTCGTCTCCACTGGGATTGGCCGCGATGAAAACCGTCTCGTCCCGCTCAGGTTTAGGTGGAAGCTGAAAGAAAGTGGAAGTGACAATAGGTCGGGGGATGGGGGGGGGGGCGGCGGGGGTGATGCCTTTACCGAGAATCCAATGCAAAAACAAAGTGGCTTCTCTCACGTCTCAGAAATGCGATGGAGACAATTAGAAGGTTTTGAGGCCATTGGAAGACATGTGCGGCCTCCTCCGCCGCCGGCCTCCAGGGAGGCTCCAGATTCCTCCGCTGACTCATCGGCTCTGCTGGTCATGCTGGGAAATGTGCTTTACTAACCTGCGGGGTGACTGTCAGCGCCTGCTGGCGGGAAGTGGAAATAAGACGACAGGTCTAGCGGAGGCCTCTGGGCGGAAGGTCTAGCGGAGGCCTCTGGGCGGAAGGTCTAGCGGAGGCCCCTGGGCGGAAGGTCTAGCGGAGGCCCCTGGGCGGAAGGTCTAGCGGAGGCCCCTGGGCGGAAGGTCTAGCGGAGGCCCCTGGGCGGAAGGTCTAGCGGAGGCCTCTGGGCGGAAGGTCTAGAGGAGGCCCCTGGGCGGAAGGTCTAGAGGAGGCCCCTGGGCGGAAGGTCTAGCGGAGGCCCCTGGGCGGAAGGTCTAGAGGAGGCCCCTGGGCGGAAGGTCTAGAGGAGGCCCCTGGGCGGAAGGTCTAGAGGAGGCCCCTGGGCGGAAGGTCTAGAGGAGGCCCCTGGGCGGAAGGTCTAGCGGAGGCACCTGGGCGGAAGGTCTAGCGGAGGCCCCTGGGCGGAAGGTCTAGCGGAGGCCCCTGGGCGGAAGGTCTAGCGGAGGCCCCTGGGCGGAAGGTCTAGCGGAGGCCCCTGGGCGGAAGGTCTAGAGGAGGCCCCTGGGCGGAAGGTCTAGAGGAGGCCCCTGGGCGGAAGGTCTAGAGGAGGCCCCTGGGCGGAAGGTCTAGAGGAGGCCCCTGGGCGGAAGGTCTAGAGGAGGCCCCTGGGCGGAAGGTCTAGAGGAGGCCCCTGGGCGGAAGGTCTAGCGGAGGCCCCTGGGCGGAAGGTCTAGCGGAGGCCCCTGGGCGGAAGGTCTAGCGGAGGCCCCTGGGCGGAAGGTCTAGCGGAGGCCCCTGGGCGGAAGGTCTAGCGGAGGCCCCTGGGCGGAAGGTCTAGCGGAGGCCCCTGGGCGGAAGGTCAAGCGGAGGCCCCTGGGCGGAAGGTCTAGCGGAGGCCCCCGGGGGGGAAGGTCTAGCGGAGGCCCCCGGGGGGGAAGGTCTAGCGGAGGCCCCCGGGGGGGAAGGTCTAGCGGAGGCCCCCGGGGGGGAAGGTCTAGAGGAGGCCCCCGGGGGGGAAGGTCTAGCGGAGGCCCCCGGGGGGGAAGGTCTAGCGGAGGCCCCCGGGCGGGAAGGTCTAGCGGAGGCCCCCGGGCGGGAAGGTCTAGAGGAGGCCCCTGGGCGAAGGTCAAGCGGAGGCCCCCGGGGGGGAAGGTCTAGAGGAGGCCCCCGGGGGGGAAGGTCTAGCGGAGGCCCCCGGGGGGGGAAGGTCTAGCGGAGGCCCCCGGGGGGGGAAGGTCTAGCGGAGGCCCCCGGGGGGGGAAGGTCTAGCGGAGGCCCCCGGGGGGGGAAGGTCTAGCGGAGGCCCCCGGGGGGGGGAAGGTCTAGCGGAGGCCCCCGGGGGGGGAAGGTCTAGCGGAGGCCCCCGGGGGGGGAAGGTCTAGCGGAGGCCCCTGGGCCGATCCAGAATCGGGATGCCCCCGCTGTGAGAAACCCCCCAGGTTTCTTGGTATACTCACCTTCTGCACCGGTGCAACGTCACATGCGTGAGCAGTGCCAAAGGGATAGTGGGGATGCGGCATTGCTCGCGCATGCGCCGTTGAGCCGGGTCAGAAGGTGAGTATACCGGGCAACCTGTGGGGTTTCACACAACGGGGCATCCCGATTCTGGATGCCCCGGAGGGGAATCAAGGGATCGCTGTGGGTTTTGGTCCACTTTAAATGAATTCATACTAGGTGCAGCATCAAGTTCACGTCCCGCTCGCTGATTGGATGGGAGGCCCCACAGATCCGGGGAAAGGTGAGTTAGTTCGGGCTCCCCCAATTGCCTTCGGGGAAAAGACCGTAACCCAGTATAGTCACAATCCTGGGTTTTGTTTGACTTTAAAGCCTCTAAAGCAGAACTTTTTATTTTGCGTTCAGAACAACATCATATATCACATCACATGACATAATACAGCATATTGCGCCAGAGGATGTCGCAGCCAATCAGTGTCAGTTATGGTGACCACACTGACAACCATGCACATCGCCATTCACACCAGACTCGGAGAGCAAGCATTTCGCGTATACCTCAGATAAAGGCGCAAGTAGAACAGTAAGCGGCAGCCGGAACAACGACTTTCACTCTCTGCCTCCGACATTCTGCCCCTCACGCCACACACCGCTCAGGTGACCCCAGGAATGGAGAAGTAGTTAGTTAGTTATAAGGGCCCACACTAGGGGTCCCCTCAATAACCGCCTAAATAATGGGCCCAAAGGGTCTAACAATTGCACTCACCACTTAGAATCAAAATAATTATCAAATTTTATTAGAGCCATTTAAAATCAATAGATCATGCCGAGTAACGTTAAATTGTCACTGGGGGGGGGGCTGTTTTTTGTAATACATTATCTTTCATACATATTCATACACCATATCATATTAAACCTGTGCTCAGCCTACTAAACTATAAATAAATAAAGTGCTAGTGCTATCCAAAGTGCAATTGTCTCAAGTAATTAATGTGCAAAGGTAAAGTAAAGTGCAATCAACACAGTACACATAATATATTCCATATAACTTACTAACCCAATTGTGTGCAGCAGCCCCCCCCCCCCCCCCCCCGAAACGAAACTCACGCGTTCCGAGACCTCCCTGGTCTCTTTCTCAAGGCGAAGTTATAAGGGTCAACGTTTTCCCCTCCCCCGTCACTCATCTTCAGCAGCCGAATCCAGGCATTGTAGCCAGGGATCCCAGATCTTCGTAAACGTATCTGGTAACTCCTCTTGCACCATATGTTCGTTTGTACGTAGGAAGTTTCTGATTAATCTCTTCCAAGCTTGCATTGAGGGTTTCGCAGGGTGCTTCCAATTTAACAAAATACACTTCCTAGCATAAAAGAGTAACAATCGTAACAATTTCGACTTTGAGCTTTAATAAACCGCTAATCATCGTTGTGTCGCATTCTTCGCATGTATTTCTCTCTTAGCTTCTCTATTAGAATGTAAATGCCACGGCCCCGCGCTGCGCATTCCAGATGTTCTTCTGCAGAGTCCCCGGTGTCCTCCGTGTTCTGAGGAGGCCTCTTTCTCCTCGGCCTTCCAGGTTGGAGTGAGGACCACCATTTACCCTAGACTTAAAGTGGACCAGAACCTAGGTCCTTGTTTTTTGGGGAAGTCCCGCTGTGACACCTCCAGGTCACACTGAATAAACTCACCTCTTCCCGGTCCTACGACGCATGTGCGGCCACTCTTCCAGTCAGCCTCTTAATAGGGTTGATTCAGAACTCCTTTCTCACCTTTTTCTTGCGTGAAAATTTCCATTTTCGTTCATTTTTTCCTCTCGTCTGATTCAGCAGAGCCTTTTATTTCTGCGAGAACTTTAGTGTGAAATGTTTTCATTTTTGCCCGATTTTTCGTTTGGTAGCAAGAGCTCCATAAAAATGATGAGAAAGGGGCTCGGAATCAACCCTATTGATCCCAGCGCCCTCAGCTCCGACAGCGGCTCCACCACTCCCAAAAGACACGTTGGAATTGACCCGCGTATCCGAATTCCCACCACTTTACTCACTAGTTCCATTACCTCCCCCCAGAAGGTCCCCAAGACTTCACAGGACCAGATCCTATGCAGCCATGTCCCTCTGTCCCTTTCACATCGAGGACATGGTTCAGTGTTCAATGAACCCACCATCAAGCAGAACTTTAAGAAGAAGAATGAGAATAAAGTTTTTGGCCGTCGTCATTTCCCGATCAGAGTTTTTCTTTTTTTTTACCGCGTGATGAAAGCGTTTCGCGCTCCTGCCATGGCTTTGGCCGCTCTTTGGCGGATCTCTCCTAAATCTTCCGGCATTGAGAGAGACATTAGGAGGAGGACTAATTCCTCTATTTCCCAGCGGGGGCGCCGCTGCTGCGGGTCTTAAAGCCCCCGACCCCTGAAATAAATCATCGTTCCCGTGACTTTGGAATGGAAGGCGGGGGTGAGGGGTCGGGGGACCCCAGTTCTGTTGTTAGTGGCACCTGCGCCGCGCTCCCGCCGCCTTTATGAGCTTTAATAAACCGTTAATCATCGTTGTGTCACATTCTTCGCGTGTATTTCCTTCTTAGCTTCTCTATTAGAATGTAAATGCCGCGGCCCCGCGCTGCGCATTCCAGATGTTCTTCTGCAGAGTCCCCGGTGTCCTCCGTGTTCTGAGGAAGCCTCCTTCTCCTCGGCCTTCCAGGTTGGAGTGAGGACCACCATTTATCCTAGACTTAAAGTGGACCAGAACCTAGGTCCTTGTTTATTGGGAAAGTCCCGCTGTGTGCTCATATCACCCGAATAAACTCACCTCTACCCGGTCCTACGACGCATGTGCGGCCGCTCGGCCAGTCAGCCTCTTCCCTCTAACAGGGAGCATGTCCGCCATTCACAAATGCCTGGTCCTGCTAGAGGGATAGTGGAAATGCGGCAGCAGCTCGTGCTTGCGCCGTAGGACTGTGAGTGAAGGTGAGTATATAGGCAAACTGGGGGGGGGGGTGTCACACAGCGGGGCATCACGATTCTGGATGCCCCGGTCGGAGGGGATCTTATAGATTTCCCGGCTGATGTTTATGGGTTTTGGTCCACTTTAGAGTTTTTCTTCATCGGTGTGATGATAAATGAGAATCACCGTCTGGATTACTGCAACATCCTTCTTTTTGGCTTACCAACTAACAGACTGGCACCTCTCCAATCTATCCTGAACTCTGCTGCTCCCCTCATCCATCTCTCCTCTCGCTTCTCCAGTTCTGCTCCTCCATCCCTCCAATCTATCTTGAGCTCTGCTGCTCGCCTCATCCATCTCTCCTCTCGCTCCTCCAGCTCTGCTCCTCCATCCCTCCAATCTATCCTGAGCTCTGCTGCTCGCCTCATCCATCTCTCCTCTCGCTCCTCCAGCTCTGCTCCTCCATCCCTCCAATCTATCCTGAGCTCTGCTGCTCGCCTCATCCATCTCTCCTCTCGCTCCTCCAGCTCTGCTCCTCCATCCCTCCAATCTATCCTGAACTCTGCTGCTCGCCTCATCCATCTCTCCTCTCGCTCCTCCAGCTCTGCTCCTCCATCCCTCCAATCTATCCTGAACTCTGCTGCTCGCCTCATCATCTCTCCTCTCGCTCCTCCAACTCTGCTCCTCCATCCCTCCAATCTATCCTGAACTCTGCTGCTCGCCTCATCCATCTCTCCTCTCGCTCCTCCAGCTCTGCTCCTCCATCCCTCCAATCTATCCTGAACTCTGCTGCTCGCCTCATCCATCTCTCCTCTCGCACCTCCAGTTCTGCTCCTCCATCCCTCCAATCTATCCTGAACTCTGCTGCTCGCCTCATCCATCTCTCCTCTTGCTCCTCCATCCCTCCAATCTATCCTGAACTCTGCTGCTCGCCTCATTCACCTCTCCTCTCGCTCCTCCAGTTCTGCGCCTCCATCCCTCCAATCTATCCTGAACTCTGCTGCTCGCCTCATCCATCTCTCCTCTCGCACCTCCAGTTCTGCTCCTCCATCCCTCCAATCTATCCTGAACTCTGCTGCTCGCCTCATCCATCTCTCCTCTTGCTCCTCCATCCCTCCAATCTATCCTGAACTCTGCTGCTCGCCTCATTCACCTCTCCTCTCGCTCCTCCAGTTCTGCGCCTCCATCCCTCCAATCTATCTTGAGCTCTGCTGCTCGCCTCATCCATCTCTCCTCTCGCTCCTCCAGCTCTGCTCCTCCATCCCTCCAATCTATCCTGAGCTCTGCTGCTCGCCTCATCCATCTCTCCTCTCGCTCCTCCAGCTCTGCTCCTCCATCCCTCCAATCTATCCTGAGCTCTGCTGCTCGCCTCATCCATCTCTCCTCTCGCTCCTCCAGCTCTGCTCCTCCATCCCTCCAATCTATCCTGAACTCTGCTGCTCGCCTCATCCATCTCTCCTCTCGCTCCTCCAGCTCTGCTCCTCCATCCCTCCAATCTATCCTGAACTCTGCTGCTCGCCTCATCATCTCTCCTCTCGCTCCTCCAACTCTGCTCCTCCATCCCTCCAATCTATCCTGAACTCTGCTGCTCGCCTCATCCATCTCTCCTCTCGCTCCTCCAGCTCTGCTCCTCCATCCCTCCAATCTATCCTGAACTCTGCTGCTCGCCTCATCCATCTCTCCTCTCGCACCTCCAGTTCTGCTCCTCCATCCCTCCAATCTATCCTGAACTCTGCTGCTCGCCTCATCCATCTCTCCTCTTGCTCCTCCATCCCTCCAATCTATCCTGAACTCTGCTGCTCGCCTCATTCACCTCTCCTCTCGCTCCTCCAGTTCTGCGCCTCCATCCCTCCAATCTATCCTGAACTCTGCTGCTCGCCTCATCCATCTCTCCTCTCGCTCCTCCAACTCTGCTCCTCCATCCCTCCAATCTATCCTGAACTCTGCTGCTCGCCTCATCCATCTCTCCTCTCGCTCCTCCAGCTCTGCTCCTCCATCCCTCCAATCTATCCTGAACTCTGCTGCTCGCCTCATCCATCTCTCCTCTCGCACCTCCAGTTCTGCTCCTCCATCCCTCCAATCTATCCTGAACTCTGCTGCTCGCCTCATCCATCTCTCCTCTCGCTCCTCCATCCCTCCAATCTATCCTGAACTCTGCTGCTCGCCTCATCCACCTCTCCTCTCGCTCCTCCAGTTCTGCTCCTCCATCCCTCCAATCTATCCTGAACTCTGCTGCTTGCCTCATCCACCTCTCCTCTCGCTCCTCCATCCCTCCAATCTATCCTGAACTCTGCTGCTCACCTCATCCACCTCTCCTCTCGCTCCTCCAGTTCTGCTCCTCCATCCCTCCAATCTATCCTGAACTCTGCTGCTCGCCTCATCCACCTCTCGTCTCGCTCCTCCATCCCTCCAATCTATCCTGAACTCTGCTGCTCGCCTCATCCACCTCTCCTCTCGCTCCTCCAGTTCTGCGCCTCCATCCCTCCAATCTATCCTGAACTCTGCTGCTCGCCTCATCCACCTCTCCTCTCGCTCCTCCAGTTCTGCGCCTCCATCCCTCCAATCTATCCTGAACTCTGCTGCTCGCCTCATCCATCTCTCCTCTCGCTCCTCCAGTTCTGCGCCTCCATCCCTCCAATCTATCCTGAACTCTGCTGCTCGCCTCATCCATCTCTCCTCTCGCTCCTCCAGTTCTGCTCCTCCATCCCTCCAATCTATCCTGAACTCTGCTGCTCGCCTCATCCACCTCTCGTCTCGCTCCTCCATCCCTCCAATCTATCCTGAACTCTGCTGCTCGCCTCATCCACCTCTCCTCTCGCTCCTCCAGTTCTGCGCCTCCATCCCTCCGATCTATCCTGAACTCTGCTGCTCGCCTCATCCACCTCTCCTCTCGCTCCTCCAGTTCTGCGCCTCCATCCCTCCAATCTATCCTGAACTCTGCTGCTCGCCTCAATTATCTCTCCTCTCGCTCCTCCAGCTCTGCTCCTCCATCCCTCCAATCTATCCTGAACTCTGCTGCTCGCCTCATCCATCTCTCCTCTCGCTCCTCCAGTTCTGCGCCTCTCTGCCAATCCCTACACTGGCTGCCAGTCCCACAGCGAATCCTGTTCAAAACTCTAACCCTCGCCTACAAAGCTCTCTCCAGCCAGGCCCCTCCCTACATCTCATCTCTAATCCAACAGTATCAACCTAGACGCAGCCTCCGCTCTGCTGCCGACCTTCTCCTGTCCTCCACCCTGGTCACCTCCTCTCACGCCCGCCTCCAGGACTTCTCACGTGCAACTTCAATCTTCTGGAATGCCCTCCCGCACCCAATCCGCCACTCCACAACCCTCAGAACCTTCAAAGACGCCCTTAAAACTCACTTATTCAGACAAGCATATAATCTGGCCTAACCAATCTTCTCAAGGGCACAAAGCTCAATACTGACTGTTTGTGATCCTTCCCCCTTGTCTTCACCCCTCTTCCTTTAGACTGTAAGCTCCTCGGGGGCGGGGCTCTCTCCCCTATTGTATCTTGTACTCAGAATATCCATTGTCAACTCTGTAAAACTGCATTTGAAATAGTCTATGTACCGTATGTTTCTACCCTGTCTGTAATTACTACTTTGTAAAGCGCTACGGAAGATGATGGCGCTATATAAACAATAATAATAATAAAAAGAATTACTATATAAACAATAAGGATACATCAGCTGCACCAGGGAGCTGGCAGTGCTTTTTAGAATGACTCATCTTGTCATAGTCACAGCAGCACTATGCACACATCGCAGAAAGCTGTGAGTTATCTGTGAGCTATTTACATTTCAAAAGCGGGTTCATTCCTGCTTTACAATGTATCACAACTGATTTCAACAGAAACAATTATGATACACGTATAACAACGTAGCACAATGTAACTCTCACCAGGGAGCTGGCAGTGCTTTTCAGAATTACTCATCTTGTTTGTTATAGTCACAGCAGTACGATGTATACATAATAGGAAGCTGTGAGATATCTCTGAGCTATTTGCATTTCAAAAGCAGGCATATGACATCAGCTATAACAACATAGCACAATGTAACTCTAACCAGGGAGCTGTCAGGCTTTTCAGAATGACTCGTCTTGTTTTTTAAAGTCACAGCAGCAGGATGCACATGTCACAGAAAGCTGTGAGCTATTTACATTTCAGCCGCAGGCTCATTACTGCTTTACAATCTATCACAGCAGATTACGATAGAAACAGTTATGATACATCAGCTATAACAATGTAACACTATATAACTCTCACCATGGAGCCTACAGTGCTTTTCAGAATGAGTCATCTTGTTTGTTATAGTCAGAGCAGCATGATGCATAAATTACAGAAAGTTGTGAGTATCTGTGAGCTATTTACATTTCAAAAGCAGGCTCATGACAGCTTTATAATGTATCACAGCTGATTACGATAGAAACAATTATGATACATGAGCTATAACAACATAGCACAATGTAACTCTAACCAGGGAGCTGGCAGGCTTTTCAGAATGACTCGTCTTTTTAAAGTCACAGCAGCAGGATGCACATGTCACAGAAAGCTGTGAGCTATCTGTGAGCTATTTACATTTCAGCCGCAGGCTCATTACTGCTTTACAATCTATCACAGCAGATTACGATAGAAACATTTATGATGCATCAGCTATAGCAATGTAATTCTCACCAGGGAGCTGCCAGTGCTTTTTAGAATGACTCACCTTGTCTGTTATAGTCACAGAAAGCTGTGAGCTTTTTCCATTTCCGCTGCAGGCTCATAACTGCTTTGCAATCTATCACAGCAGATTACGATAGAAACAGTTATGATACATCAGCTATAACAATGTAACACAATGTAACTCTCAGCATGGAGCTTTTTAGAATGACTCATCTTGTTTGTTACAGTCCCAGCAAGAGGCAGAGATGGCCCATCCCAATTTTTTACCCTTCCCATCCCAATATATAAGATCAGTCGCCCTCTGTAAGTGACCCCCTGTAACCTGGCGTCCATGGGGGAACTTTCCAGAACCCGCGTACGTTTCACAAGGCCGTAATGTATGAGCTCAGCGCAGGTGAGCGGGCGATGAAAAATAATCCTGCGCGATAATGGGGTGATGGCGTTTTTATAGACTCGCGTGTAAACGTTGGTCATGCGCGGCGGTGACCCGGGCGCTGTGGCAGAGTTGTTTTTTTTTTTCTCGCTCAGCGCGTCCCCGCGTTTCCCTACCGCAGACTATTTGCCGAGCGCTCGGGGGTGACATCTGTGTTTATGAAATGGCGCTCGCCCGGCTTCTGGAGATAAATGACGCTGCGGCCGCTGAAAATTCCTGGCAGGCTCGAGATCCCCGAGCAGCGCGTTACAGGACGGGGCCATAGATCAGCACCAAGTGCAGCGGGACTCGGCCCACCTACCGCACGGCCACCTGTTCCGCATCATTCAACCTGACACTGCATGATGGGAATGGTTAAAGGAGACCCCCGAACAGAAGCCCTCCCTGCTTTTATAACCTTCTCCTATTACACAGGTCCTCTCTATCCGCTTCTGTCCTCTATGGTAATAATATCCACAGTATCCTATGATCAGGTTTGGGTCCTCCTATAGCGGGTGCTCGCAGCCTCATCTTGTCTGTTTTATAGTCACATCAGCACAATGCACACATCACAGAAAGCTATGAGATATCTGTGAGCTATTTACATTTCAATAACAGGCTTGTGACTGTTTTACTATGTATCACAGCTGCTTACAACTGAAACAATTATGATACATCAGCTATAACAATGTAACACAATGTACCTCTCACCAGGGAGCTGGCAGTGCTTTTCAGTATGACTCATCTTGTTTGTTATAGTCACAGCAGCACAATACTCAACAACAACGATTCATCATCTGTAACAATGTAACTCAATGTAACTCTCACCAGGCAGCTGGCAGGGTTTTCAGAATGACTCATCTTGTCATAGTCACAGCAGCACGATGCACACATCACAGAAAGTTGTGGGTTATCTGTGAGCTATTTACATTTCAGCCGCAGGCTCATCTCACAGCGGATTACAATAGAAACGGTTATGATACATCAGCTATGACAATGCAACTCTCACCAGGGAGCTGGCAGTGCTTTTCAGTATGACTCACCTGTTCCACATCCTTCAACCTGACACTCCATGATGGGGAATGGTTAAAGGAGACCCCCAAACATAAGCCCTTACCTGCTTTTATAACCTTCTCCTATTGGACCGTTTATATTTTGACGGGTCCCCCCATCCGCTCCTGTCTCTATGGTAATAATCATAGTATCATATGATCAGGTTTGGGTCGCAGCTCGCTGCCTCTCCCAGGTCATGCAGATGAGTAGCTCGTCCTATTCTCCGGTGTGGAAGCCATATTTATCCTCCCATGTTGCCCATAGCGACGTTGCGCTTATTTTCAAGTGACCTCTAACATCACCCAACACAAACTCCCCACGGGGGTCTACTTTAAAGTGGAACAAAACCCGGAGCGGCCCTCCCTGGAGTCTAAAAAGAGTCCAGGGCCGGCCACTGGCCTTCCCCCGGGCATGCCTAAATGTGTGAGACCATGCATAATAACTCGCCTCTTCCCTCATTAGATAATGAGGCTTCCAGCAATGAGTATCACAGCTGATTACTATAGAAACAATTATGATATATCAGCTGCAGCCTGGATTTTACCATGTATCACAATGTAACTCTCCCCGGGGAGCTGGCAGTACTTTTCAGCATAACTCATCTTGTCTGTTATAGTCACAGCAGCACGATGCACACATCACAGAAAGCGGTGAGTGATCTGTGAGCTATTTACATTTCTAAAGTGGACTCATGATTGCTTTACAATGTATCACAGCTGAGTACAATAGAAACAATTGTGATACATTAGCTATAACAACGTGACTCACACCAGGGAGCTGCCAGTGCTTTTCAGAATGACTCATCTTGTCTGTTATAGTCACAGCAGCACGATGCACACGTCACAGAGAGCTGTGAGCTATCTGTGAGCTATTTACATGACAGATTTACAATGTATCACAGCTGATGACAATGTATCACAATGTAACTCTCACCAGGGAGCTGTCAGGCTTTTCAGTATGATTCATCTTGTCTGTTATAGTAGCTGTGTAAAACCCCCCAGATCGCCCTTTCAAACACGCCTCATCCTGGTCCTCATCCTGGTCCAGTGGTGCATGCGCAGGCTCTCATCTAATCGGAGACATTCGGCACACATATGTAATGATCGGCAAACGGCGCTTTGATAATCGGGAGTGCAGCGGTCGCATCCCCAGCAGCAATGTCTGAATGCCTGGAATACACTCACTGCCTGAAAATGTGGGTATGTGCCAGGAAACTGGTGAGCTCTGTGATGCCCCGGGGGGTTTACAAAGCGGAGCTTTCAGCAGGGAGCTGTCAGGCTTTTCAGTATGATTAATCTTGTCTCCAGATCGCCCTTTTGAACTCGCCTCATCCCGGTCCAGTGGCGCATGCGCTGGCTCTCGTCTAATTGGAGCCTTTCGGCGCGCATATGTAATGATCGGCAAATGCTGCTGTTTTACATGCAGGGCTTTGACTATCAGGAGTGCAGCGGTCGCATCCCCAGCAGTGTGCACGCTCCGAGGGGGTCACAAAGCGGTGAAACCCAATCCAGGATGCCCTGGGGAAGGCCAGTAACCAGCCCTGGAATCATTTCCTGCCCTTCCCTGAATACCCCCCCGCGCGTTCCCCTCACTTCTCCCTTCAGATCAGCCTGAGGAATGGCCGATGACTTTCCCATGTGATCGGTGGAGGCACGCTGCTCACTTTTTCCCCCGTTCGCGGCAGGTTTTACGAGCTGCTTTTTTCTTTCTGGGTTTCTGCCATTTTAATTATTACGCCTTTTTTTTTTTAATAATGTGCAAAACGTTGATGTCGTCTCCCATTGTGTTTCCCAAGACAATGGCTTCCATCTGCTGGTCACCTCGTGCCGAGGGGGGTGAGCAGAGGGGAGCGTGCGGACGGGGCCGCGCCTCTCCCCATGTCTGCTTCTGCTTATCGATAAAGCTTTATTACAAAGTATTAAAGAGCCCCTTCCGGAAATTTCTGACCCGTAACCGACCCTGGTGCTGCTGCCCGCGCCGGGACCTTGGTGCTGCCTTGGTGCTGCTGCCCCGTGCCGGGACCTTGGTGCTGCTGCCCCGTAGCCGGACCTTGGTGGTGCTGCTGCCCCGTGCCGGGACCTTGGTGCTGCTGCCCCGTGCCGGGACCTTGGTGCTGCTGCCCCGTGCCGGGACCTTGGTGCTGCTGCCCCGTGCCGGGACCTTGGTGCTGCTGCCCCGTGCCGGGACCTTGGTGCTGCTGCCCCGGGCCGGGACCTTGGTGCGGCCGCCCCGTAGCCGGACCTTGGTGCTGCCGCCTCGTGCCTGGACCTTGGTGCTGCTGCCCCGTGCCGGGACCTTGGTGCGGCCGCCCCGTAGCCGGACCTTGGTGCGGCCGCCCCGTAACCGGACCTTGGTGCTGCCGCCCCGTAGCCGGACCTTGGTGCTGCCGCCCCGTAGCCGGACCTTGGTGCGGCCGCCCCGTAGCCGGACCTTGGTGCTGCCGCCCCGTAGCCGGACCTTGGTGCTGCCGCCCCATAGCCGGACCTTGGTGCGGCCGCCCCGTAGCCGGACCTTGGTGCGGCCGCCCCGTAGCCGGACCTTGGTGCTGCCGCCCCGTAGCCGGACCTTGGTGCTGCCGCCCCGTAACCGGACCTTGGTGCTGCCGCCCCGTAGCCGGACCTTGATGCTGCCGCCCCGTAGCCGGACCTTGGTTCGGCCGCCCCGTGCCGGGACCTTGGTGCTGCTGCCCCGTGCCGGGACCTTGGTGCTGCTGCCCCGCGCCGGGACCTTGGTGCTGCTGCCCTGTAGCCGGACCTTGGTGCTGCTGCCCCGTGCCTGGACCTTGGTGCTGCTGCCCCGTGCCTGGACCTTGGTGCTGCTGCCCCGTGCCGGGACCTTGGTCCTTGGTGCTGCTGCCCCGTGCCGGGACCTTGGTGCTGCTGCCCCGTGCCGGGACCTTGGTGCTGCCGCCCCGTAGCCGGACCTTGGTGCTGCCGCCCCGTAGCCGGACCTTGGTGCTGCCGCCCCGTAGCCGGACCTTGGTGCTGCCGCCCCGTAGCCGGACCTTGGTGCTGCCGCCCCGTAGCCGGACCTTGGTGCTGCCGCCCCGTAGCCGGACCTTGGTGCGGCCGCCCCGTGCCGGGACCTTGGTTCGGCCGCCCCGTGCCGGACCTTGGTTCGGCCGCCCCGTGACCTCTGTGATGCTGACCTGTGACCTGACTATGCCCTGTTGCCGACCCTGCCACCCCTGACCACACCTGCACCATCCATGCTGGCCGCTGACCCCACTGCTTAGCCCTTGCCATCACTTAGGATGATCCCTGGTCTCAGACATAGAGTGGCCCCATCTGGGGCTCCTAAGGGGCCCAGGCTCTGACCACCCCCCATACAACTCTCCAACCGCAGCCTGGGGCAGGTGGATCTGATATATCATTTAGGGTAATGGTCATAAAGACATCAGACCTCTAAGTGGGTAACTAAGTGTGGTGCTGGGAGCGGCAGAGATGGGTAAGACCTCAGCTCCCCTGACTCTCCCCTATTTGGCCGCCTGTGATGAGGATTTTATGGGAGCCATGCATGCGCTGGGCATACAGGAGTCTGGGGGTGACCCTCCACACTCTGGGTCCAGGTAAGCAATACTCACCTCCCCCCTCCTCCTGTTGTAGTGAATGGAGGGCCCCACGCTCTATTGATTCCCATGTCGCGGCTCGGGGACCCTGTGGAGTCTGATCTCTGGAACGATCGGAGCAGGTGAGTATATGATCCCGGATGTTATTATATATCATTAGAATGATATAAATGGCAGCTGTTCTGCTCCAGAGCCGCGAGGTGTTAATAGATTCCAGCTTTTCCCCGGTGCCAGCGTTGGCCGGGTGACGCATTGCCGCTGTGGCTGCCAGGCACCTGCTGCATTTATTTCTCATTTTCCTCCCGATCCGTGTTATTGCATTTCGGCTTATTGGGCTTCGGAGCGGCTCCTCCGGCCGCAGAGTGTTCCATTAAAGGAGGCCGTGCCATTGGCTGTGGCGCTATCCCTGTGATGTCACCCGACGCCAGCACTTACCCGGAGCAGCTGCCTCCACCAGCTCTGGCTCCCTCCTTACTAGCGAAATGGAACCCGGGGTTTTGCCGAGCCCCGGGGGCATCCCGAGTAAGCCACCCAGAATGCCCTGTAACACTCGCTTCTTCCAGGTCCAACGCGTCTCGTCCAATCAGAGCCATTTACTGAGCATATGTAGCATTCGGCTTTGTTTGTGGTCACGTGCCCCTCCCCAGCCTATCAGATGCCGGGAATGCGACCGTCGGTTGTTTGCATTGCCGAAGGTGCCAGGAACTAGCTGTGTTTTGTGGTGCCCTGGGGGGTGGGTCAGCAGCCGACCCTGGAATCCTTTAGAATGTGGTAAAGCTGAGGGGTCACAGCTCCATCCAAGAGCAGGCATAGATTAAAGTGGACCAAAACCCACAGAGTTCAGCCCAAGATTCCTGGGCATTTGGGATGCCCTGCTGTGTGAAAGATCCCAGATCGCCCTCTGAACTCACCTTTCTGCTGTTTCCAAGGCGCATGTGCAGGTGCTCTTCCAATCATTGCTTACTAAGGCCCGCCATGACGGCGAGGGTAAGGTGATTGAGGGCGTTCACACAGGATCAGCCGGCCCTGGACTCTTTAAAGCGGACAAAGAGCAGCCCTGGAATCTGTGACAACTGGGATACCTCGCCGTGTGAAACCCCGGCATTCACCTGATAAGCTTACCTGTCCGACGAGCCCATGGCGCATGCGCGGCTGGCGGCATCACACGCATCTGGCTGTGTACCGCCATGGCCACTAACCGAATGGCACAGCCGGCGGATGCGAGTGATGCCGCGCACCTCCGATGTGTGCAGCCGGGGTTCCATTCAGCTTCTCCAGCCGAACATTAATATGCATTTCCGGGGAAGCTGATTGGAGGAGAGCCGTGCATGCACCGTGGACTTGTTGGACATGTTAAGAATGTTGGGGTTCCATGCAGCGGCGCATCCCGAACCAGGACCCAAAACCCGGGATAGTGCAAAGTGCTGATAACATGTCAGCTGCAGGATGGCGAGTGGCCTCCGGATCCTTTCCCTATCCCCCGCATTTCTTCTTCTTTTCATGCCTGGCCCCGGCGGCGGGGAATAAAATGCGAGATGAGCGGGAGCGTGGAATTGTTTATTGAAGAATCTGTGTTGCAGCGAAATAAACTCGGGCAGGTGGCCTCCATTTCCCAAACCAAATGAAAATAAACATGCGGTCGCATTCCACTGCGATCTCGCCGGCATCCATATTGCTGCATCTCCTGCATTCTTATCCGTATTGCTGCATCTCCTGCGCTCTCATCCATATTGCCGCATCTCCTGCGCTCTCATCCATATTGCTGCATCTCCTGCGCTCTCATCCGTATTGCTGCATCTCCTGCGCTCTCATCCATATTGCTGCATCTCCTGCGCTCTCATCCATATTGCTGCATCTCCTGCATTCTTATCCGTATTGCTGCATCTCCTGTGCTCTCCTCCGTATTGCTGCATCTCCTGCGCTCTCCTCCGTATTGCTGCATCTCCTGCGCTCTCATCCGTATTGCTGCATCTCCTGCATTCTTATCCGTATTGCTGCATCTCCTGCGCTCTCCTCCGTATTGCTGCATCTCCTGCGCTCTCCTCCGTATTGCTGCATCTCCTGCGCTCTCCTCCGTATTGCTGCATCTCCTGCGCTCTCATCCGTATTGCTGCATCTCCTGCGCTCTCATCCGTATTGCTGCATCTCCTGCATTCTTATCCGTATTGCTGCATCTCCTGCGCTCTCCTCCGTATTGCTGCATCTCCTGCATTCTTATCCGTATTGCTGCATCTCCTGCGCTCTCATCCGTATTGCTGCATCTCCTGCATTCTTATCCGTATTGCTGCATCTCCTGCGCTCTCCTCCGTATTGCTGCATCTCCTGCGCTCTCCTCCGTATTGCTGCATCTCCTGCGCTCTCCTCCGTATTGCTGCATCTCCTGCGCTCTCATCCGTATTGCTGCATCTCCTGCGCTCTCCTCCGTATTGCTGCATCTCCTGCGCTCTCCTCCGTATTGCCGCATCTCCTGCGCTCTTTTCCGTATTGCTGCATCTCCTGCGCTCTCCTCCGTATTGATGCATCTCCTGCGCTCTCATCCGTATTGCTGCATCTCCTGCACTCTTCTCTGTATTGCTGCATCTCCTGCGCTCTCATCCGTATTGCTGCATCTCCTGCGCTCTCCTCCGTATTGCTGCATCTCCTGCGCTCTCCTCCGTATTGCTGCATCTCCTGCACTCTTCTCTGTATTGCTGCATCTCCTGCGCTCTCCTCCATATTGCTGCATCTCCTGCGCTCTCATCCGTATTGCTGCATCTCCTGCGCTCTCCTCCGTATTGCTGCATCTCCTGCGCTCTCCTCCGTATTGCTGCATCTCCTGCGCTCTCCTCTGTATTGCTGCATCTCCTGCGCTCTCCTCTGTATTGCTGCATCTCCTGCGCTCTCCTCTGTATTGCTGCATCTCCTGCGCTCTCCTCTGTATTGCTGCATCTCCTGCGCTCTCCTCTGTATTGCTGCATCTCCTGCGCTCTCCTCCGTATTGCTGCATCTCCTGCGCTCTCCTCCGTATTGCTGCATCTCCTGCGCTCTCCTCTGTATTGCTGCATCTCCTGCGCTCTCCTCCGTATTGATGCATCTCCTGCGCTCTCCTCCGTATTGCTGCATCTCCTGCGCTCTCCTCTGTATTGCTGCATCTCCTGCGCTCTCCTCCGTATTGATGCATCTCCTGCGCTCTCCTTCGTATTGATGCATCTCCTGCGCTCTCCTCCATATTGCTGCATCTCCTGCGCTCTCCTCCGTATTGCTGCATCTCCTGCGCTCTCCTCCGTATTGCTGCATCTCCTGCGCTCTCCTCCGTATTGCTGCATCTCCTGCGCTCTCCTCCGTATTGCTGCATCTCCTGCGCTCTCCTCCGTATTGCTGCATCTCCTGCGCTCTCCTCCGTATTGATGCATCTCCTGCGCTCTCCTCCGTATTGATGCATCTCCTGCGCTCTCCTCCATATTGCTGCATCTCCTGCGCTCTCCTCCGTATTGATGCATCTCCTGCGCTCTCCTCCATATTGCCGCATCTCCTGCGCTCTCCTCCGTGTTGCTGCATCTCCTGCGCTCTCCTCCGTATTGCTGCATCTCCTGCGCTCTCCTCCGTATTGCCGCATCTCCTGCGCTCTCCTCCGTATTGCCGCATCTCCTGCGCTCTCCTCTGTATTGCTGCATCTCCTGCGCTCTCCTCCGTATTGCTGCATCTCCTGCGCTCTCCTCCGTATTGCTGCATCTCCTGCGCTCTCCTCCGTATTGCCGCATCTCCTGCGCTCTCCTCTGTATTGCTGCATCTCCTGCGCTCTCCTCCGTATTGCTGCATCTCCTGCGCTCTCCTCCGTATTGCCGCATCTCCTGCGCTCTCCTCTGTATTGCTGCATCTCCTGCGCTCTTATCCTTATTGCTGCATCTCCTGCGCTCTCCTCCGTATTGCTGCATCTCCTGCGCTCTCCTCCGTATTGCTGCATCTCCTGTGCTCTCATCCGTATTGCTGCATCTCCTGCGCTCTCCTCCGTGTTGCCGCATCTCCTGCGCTCTCCTCCATATTGCTGCATCTCCTGCGCTCTCATCTGTATCCATCAGCCGTTCGCATGTTGCGCTTTTCCTTTTCTGTCGCTTGACATTTTTCTCTCGTCAGTGTGAACCGAATGCTCGAATTAGAAAGTTGCCCAATAAGCGTCGGCCAATCAGCCGTGCCCGGCGGCCATTCTGGTGTGTGCGGCGGGAGCGTGCTTTTTCTGGGAGTAGGAGAGGAGCATGATGGGTAACGGGGGGGAAAGTACAAACACATGGCGAGATTTCTGGTCACTCGGCGGCTTTGATGACTGACCGGCCGCTGCTGCTGAATAATTCATCTCCCTGAAATATTTTAATCAGAAACTTCAGTCTTCCGGTCCCATCGCTCACCTCTGATCTGCGCCTGTTACACGCCATGCGGAATTCCTCCATAACTATGCGCCGCTTACTGACACGCCGCAGGAACGGCGCCCCCCCGAAGGAGAGAAGCTGCGTTTAAGATGCTATTCACTTACCTGGGCGACGTTCACACCTTGCAATTCACTCACCTGGGCGACGTTCACACCTTGCAATTCACTTACCTGGGTGACATTCACACCTTGCAATTCACTCACCTGGGCGACGTTCACACCTTGCAATTCACTCACCTGGGCGACGTTCACACCTTGCAATTCACTCACCTGGGCGACGTTCACACCTTGCAATTCACTCACCTGGGCAACGTTCACACCTTGCAATTCACTTACCTGGGTGACATTCACACCTCGCAATTCATTACCTGGGCGAAGTTCACACCTTGCAATTCACTCACCTGGGCGACAGTCACACCTTGCAATTCACTCACCTGGGCGACATTCACACCTTGCAATTCACTTACCTGGGTGACATTCACACCTTGCAATTCATTACCTGGGCGACGTTCACACCTTGCAATTCATTACCTGGGCGACGTTCACACCTTGCAATTCACTCACCTGGGCGACATTCACACCTTGCAATTCACTTACCTGGGCGACGTTCACACCTTGCAATTCACTCACCTGGGCGACGTTCACACCTTGCAATTCACTCACCTGGGCGACGTTCACACCTTGCAATTCACTTACCTGGGCGACGTTCACACCTTGCAATTCACTTACCTGGGCGATGTTCACACCTTGCAATTCACTTACCTGGGCGATGTTCACACCTTGCAATTCACTCACCTGGGCGACGTTCACACCTTGCAATTCACTTCACTGCTCCAAAATCGGGATGCCCTGCTGTGTGATACGCCCGGAAACTCGTTCCTGGTCCAACGCCCCATGCGTGAGCCGCATCCCCCGCTTCCCTCCAGCAGGGCGCGTGCCTGGCATTTGTGAGCGGCCGGTGTGAGCACGCTCCCTGCTAGAGGGAAGCGGGGGATGCGGCCGTTCATCCAATCAGCATGCTCGGAGCTTCGGAGCTGCTGGCCTTAGACAAAGGCTTGGACGACGTGATGTCAGCAGATCTGAGCGCACTGATTGGACGAGCGGCTCCTGCCATGGATCGGGGTGAGTTGCGCTCGGTGATCTGGGGGAGTCGCACAGCGAGGCATTTCCGATTGGGGAGCAACACCCAGGAAAGTCAAAATCCAAGTTCTGGTCCTTAGGCAGCGTCAGGCCGGTGACCGGATTGTGATTGGCTGATGATTGAGGCGGGGGGGGGGGGGGATAGGTGTGTGACAGTAATGCCTGAACCCTAATGCACAGCAGGAAATTATTACAGCAGATTCATCATCACTGACAGAGCGCCATCCTCCCTAATATATTCATGCTGCACATCCTGCTGCCAGGGACTTAAAGGCACACTCCACCTGTGAGCATCCTGTGCCCTAATCCCAGAACAACTACCACACACAGATAAGTGCA
>CM051243.1:197460702-197464701 GCA_027917425.1 Gastrophryne carolinensis
GAGGGGGCAGGTGATGGGGGCTGTGCCAGAGAGGGGGCAGGTGATGGGGGCTGTGCCAGAGAGGGGGCAGGTGATGGGGGGTTGTGCCAGAGAGGGGGCAGGTGATGGGGGGGCTGTGCCAGAGAGGGGGCAGGTGATGGGGGCTGTGCCAGAGAGGGGGCAGGTGATGGGAGGCCTGTGCCAGAGAGGGGGCAGGTGATGGGGGGCTGTGCCAGAGAGGGGGCAGGTGATGGGGGGGGCTGTGCCAGAGAGGGGGCAGGTGATGGGGGGGGCTGTGCCAGAGAGGGGGCAGGTGATGGGGGGGGCTGTGCCAGAGAGGGGGCAGGTGATGGGGGGCTGTGCCAGAGAGGGGGCAGGTGATGGGGGGGCTGTGCCAGAGAGGGGGGCAGGTGATGGGGGGGGCTGTGCCAGAGAGAGGGCAGGTGATGGGGGGGCTGTGCCAGAGAGGGGGCAGGTGATGGGGGGCTGTGCCAGAGAGGGGGCAGGGGATGGGGGGGCTGTGCAGAGAGGGGGCAGGGGATGGGGGCTGTGCCAGAGAGGGGGCAGGTGATGGGGGGGGCTGTGCCAGAGAGGGGGCAGGTGATGGGGGGGGCTGTGCCAGAGAGGGGGCAGGTGATGGGGGGGGCTGTGCCAGAGAGGGGGCAGGTGATGGGGGGGGCTGTGCCAGAGAGGGGGCAGGTGATGGGGGGGGCTGTGCCAGAGAGGGGGCAGGTGATGGGGGGGGCTGTGCCAGAGAGGGGGCAGGTGATGGGGGCTGTGCCAGAGAGGGGGCAGGTGATGGGGGCTGTGCCAGAGAGAGGGCAGGTGATGGGGGGGCTGTGCCAGAGAGGGGGCAGGTGATGGGGGCTGTGCCAGAGAGGGGGCAGGTGATGGGGGGGGCTGTGCCAGAGAGGGGGCAGGTGATGGGGGGCTGTGCCAGAGAGGGGGCAGGTGATGGGGGGGCTGTGCCAGAGAGGGGGCAGGTGATGGGGGCTGTGCCAGAGAGGGGGCAGGTGATGGGGGGCTGTGCCAGAGAGGGGGCAGGTGATGGGGGGTTGTGCCAGAGAGGGGGCAGGTGATGGGGGGGGCTGTGCCAGAGAGGGGGCAGGTGATGGGGGCTGTGCCAGAGAGGGGCAGGTGATGGGAGGCCTGTGCCAGAGAGGGGGCAGGTGATGGGGGGCTGTGCCAGAGAGGGGGCAGGTGATGGGGGGGGCTGTGCCAGAGAGGGGGCAGGTGATGGGGGGGGCTGTGCCAGAGAGGGGGCAGGTGATGGGGGGGCTGTGCCAGAGAGGGGGCAGGTGATGGGGGGGCTGTGCCAGAGAGGGGGCAGGTGATGGGGGGGCTGTGCCAGAGAGGGGGCAGGTGATGGGGGGGGGCTGTGCCAGAGAGGGGGCAGGTGATGGGGGGGCTGTGCCAGAGAGGGGGCAGGTGATGGGGGGCTGTGCCAGAGAGGGGGCAGGGGATGGGGGGGCTGTGCCAGAGAGGGGGCAGGTGATGGGGGCTGTGCCAGAGAGGGGGCAGGTGATGGGGGCTGTGCCAGAGAGGGGGCAGGTGATGGGGGGGGCTGTGCCAGAGAGGGGGCAGGTGATGGGGGGGGCTGTGCCAGAGAGGGGGCAGGTGATGGGGGGGGCTGTGCCAGAGAGGGGGCAGGTGATGGGGGGGGCTGTGCCAGAGAGGGGGCAGGTGATGGGGGGGGGCTGTGCCAGAGAGGGGGCAGGTGATGGGGGGGGCTGTGCCAGAGAGGGGGCAGGTGATGGGGGCTGTGCCAGAGAGGGGGCAGGTGATGGGGGGCTGTGCCAGAGAGGGGGCAGGTGATGGGGGGCTGTGCCAGAGAGGGGGCAGGTGATGGGGGCTGTGCCAGAGAGGGGCAGGTGATGGGGGCTGTGCCAGAGAGGGGGCAGGTGATGGGGGGGCTGTGCCAGAGAGGGGCAGGTGATGGAGGGCTGTGCCAGAGAGGGGGCAGGTGATGGGGGGGCTGTGCCAGAGAGGGGGCAGGTGATGGAGGGCTGTGCCAGAGAGGGGGCAGGTGATGGGGGGGCTGTGCCAGAGAGGGGGCAGGTGATGGGGGGGCTGTGCCAGAGAGGGGGCAGGTGATGGAGGGGCTGTGCCAGAGAGGGGACATGTGATGGAGGGCTGTGCCAGAGAGGGGGCAGGTGATGGAGGGCTGTGCCAGAGAGGGGGCAGGTGATGGGGGGGCTGTGCCAGAGAGGGGGCAGGTGATGGAGGGCTGTGCCAGAGAGGGGGCAGGTGATGGGGGGGCTGTGCCAGAGAGGGGGCAGGTGATGGGGGGGCTGTGCCAGAGAGGGGGCAGGTGATGGAGGGCTGTGCCAGAGAGGGGACAGGTGATGGGGGGGCTGTGCCAGAGAGGGAGCAGGTGATGGGGGGGGCTGTGCCAGAGAGGGGGCAGGTGATGGAGGGCTGTGCCAGAGAGGGGGTAGGTGATGGAGGGGCTGTGCCAGAGAGGGGGTAGGTGATGGGGGGGCTGTGCCAGAGAGGGGACAGGTGATGGAGGGGCTGTGCCAGAGAGGGGGCAGGTGATGGGGGGCTGTGCCAGAGAGGGGGTCAGGTGATGGGGGGGCTGTGCCAGAGAGGGGGACAGGTGATGGAGGGGCTGTGCCAGAGAGGGGGCAGGTGATGGGGGGCTGTGCCAGAGAGGGGGTAGGTGATGGGGGGGCTGTGCCAGAGGAGGGGACAGGTGATGGAGGGGCTGTGCCAGAGAGGGGCCACGTGATGGAGGGGCTGTGCCAGAGAGGGGGCAGGTGATGGGGGGCTGTGCCAGAGAGGGGGCAGGTGATGGGGGGCTGTGCCAGAGAGGGGGCAGGTGATGGGGGCGCTGTGCCAGAGAGGGGGCAGATGATGGGGGCTGTGCCAGAGAGGGGACAGGTGATGGGGGGGCTGTGCCAGAGAGGGGAGCAGGTGATGGGGGGGCTGTGCCAGAGAGGGGGCAGGTGATGGAGGGCTGTGCCAGAGAGGGGGTAGGTGATGGGGGGCTGTGCCAGAGAGGGGGCAGGTGATGGAGGGCTGTGCCAGAGAGGGGGTAGGTGATGGGGGGCTGTGCCAGAGAGGGGCCACGTGATGGAGGGGCTGTGCCAGAGAGGGGGCAGGTGATGGGGGGCTGTGCCAGAGAGGGGGCAGGTGATGGGGGGCTGTGCCAGAGAGGGGGCAGGTGATGGGGGGCTGTGCCAGAGAGGGGCAGGTGATGGGGGGGCTGTGCCAGAGAGGGGACAGGTGATGGGGGGGGCTGTGCCAGAGAGGGGACAGGTGATGGGGGGGCTGTGCCAGAGAGGGGACAGTGATGGGGGGGCTGTGCCAGAGAGGGGGCAGGGTGATGGGGGGGGCTGTGCCAGAGAGGGGACAGGTGATGGGGGGGGCTGTGCCAGAGAGGGGGACAGGTGATGGGGGGGCTGTGCCAGAGAGGGGCAGGTGATGGGGGGGGCTGTGCCATAGAGGGGCACGTGATGGAGGGGCTGTGCCAGAGAGGGGGCAGGTGATGGGGGGGCTGTGCCAGAGAGGGGGCAGGTGATGGGGGGGCTGTGCCAGAGAGGGGGCAGGTGATGGGGGCCTGTGCCAGAGAGGGGGCAGGTGGATGGGGGGCTGTGCCAGAGAGGGGGCAGGTGATGGGGGCTGTGCCAGAGAGGGGGCAGGTGATGGGGGGGCTGTGCCAGAGAGGGGCAGGTGATGGGGGGGGCTGTGCCAGAGAGGGGCACGTGATGGAGGGGCTGTGCCAGAGAGGGGGCAGGTGATGGGGGGCTGTGCCAGAGAGGGGGCAGGTGATGGGGGGCTGTGCCAGAGAGGGGGCAGGTGATGGGGGCTGTGCCAGAGAGGGGGCGAGGTGATGGAGGGCTGTGCCAGAGAGGGGGCAGGTGATGGGGGGCTGTGCCAGAGAGGGGGCAGGTGATGGAGGGCTGTGCCAGAGAGGGGGCAGGTGATGGGGGGCTGTGCCAGAGAGGGGGCAGGTGATGGGGGGGGCTGTGCCAGAGAGGGGGCAGGTGATGGAGGGCTGTGCCAGAGAGGGGGGCA